>VWZE01019674.1:33250-100490 GCA_013396675.1 Eubucco bourcierii
GAGGGAGAGAGAGGGAGAGAGAGGGAGAGGGAGGGAGAGGGAGGGAGAGGGAGGGAGAAGGTGGCTCTGAGTCCCTTCTGAGCAGTTTCTCTGTCCAGAGAGAATTTGGATTTTCTGCATTATCTGTAATTTGTATATAGTTGTAAACACTTGTAAATATATTGTATGGATGTATGTATATATACACATATACACAAAGAGACACACTTGTAAATTTAGCTTTGCTGTAAATATAGCTTTATCTTACTTCCAAGCCATCTGAGATGGTCTGGTAAACTTCAATAGTGAGAGGAAAGTTCCTTAACCCATCACAATGACAAAGAACTGAAGAACCCACAGAACAACTTACATCTAAATGCTTATCTATTACTTATATCCAAATGCGTATCTATTTCCAGGAAAGCAGGTAACACTAGACCACAGCAACAGACTTGAAAGATGACCTAAGTGGAATGGGAGCAGTACAGCAACAGTAGAGAAACAGCATGCTAAAGATATGAAAATAGGATACGGTTAAGTAAAATCCTGAAAATTTGAAAGAAATAGTAGATTGTGGCTTTAATATATCTAAACTGTCATTTGATGTATCTTAACTGAAAAAAAAAAAAAAAAGTACTTTGCAAAAAATACATACTAAATGGTTAGATCAGAAGCAGACCTGAGAACAGTGGGCAAGGGAATACAGCCCACTGGTAAATGTCAGTGGGTCACAGCACATATTTCTAAACCACAGAATTCAAACCTATGTAGTCAAAGGTTTTTGCTGTTATACAAGAAATTAAATTGACATAGTAATACACAAAATGTCTAATCCTTCTAAACCAGTATTTAATTACTACAGGTTCCAAAAAGTATGGTTGGAAGTTGTCCATTACATACTTATTACAGCAAATTATATAAATTTAGTATAGACACTAATGAGAAGTGGTTCTGTAAATTAAGCAAACAAACAAACAAACACAGTCAGAGACAGGAAAGAGGAAGAGATCTCAGGTGCAAGAGGAAGAGATCTACTTGATCTAACACACTATGTAGAACACCTTCAGAAAGAGACCACTTCGTTAACTACAGTAATGCTTATCCTGTTAAGAAGCTAACAAGCCCTGCAAAATACACATTTTACTTCAGTATATTTAAAGTAACGTTAACAAGTAGTTTTTCAACATTTCATGCATTTACATTTTATTAAGTTTTACCTCAACAGCACAAATTCTTATTTTTTATTTAACGGCAGGGAGAGGAGAAAGAAATAGCTCAAATTAGCTTAAAGTAAAGCACTATACACCAATGGAGAGCATCTTCTTGGTCACTAAATGATACCAGACTTAGCTGAAACTCTGCAAGTTTAATGTAACAGTTGACCTTCAAAGAGATATCTGGATAACACCTTATCAAATCCACCCCAGCTCAGAGTGGCAACAAATTAGATACATCTCTGAAGTTAAGTCAGGTTGTTAGGGTCATATCCAATAGAACTGTATCTATCAGGATACAGATTTCCCTGCCTCTCTGGACACCCTTTTCCAGTACTTGCTTATGTGAACTGTAGGATTATTTCCCTCGTTGCAACTTATGCCCACCTATCAATATGCATCCCTGAGAAGAGCCTGGTTAAATCTTCTCTATACTTTCCCATTAATTAGTTGAAGATGGCAGTAAGATGTTCCTCCAGCTTTCTCTTTAGACTGTACGCACCTATCCTTCTCAGTTTTTCCTTCTTTGTTACATGCTACAGCCCTCTAAACTGGTGGCCCTCCACTGGGCTCACTCCACTATATCAGTATTTTTATTATAACTGTGTCTACCCAAAACTAGGCTAAACACTGTAGATGGTATCTCCCAAGTATCAAACAGTAGGGAACAATCTTTTCCCTCTTATTGCTGGCTATAGCCTGGCTTAATAATTCTGTCTAGTGTGCTGTTTGCATTCATCACTGCAAGGGTTCAACTTGTTGTCCACCATGACTACTCAAAGCTGCTTTCTATGTTATCAGTGCTTAGTTTGTACTATTACAGAATCATAGAATAGTAGGGGTTGGAAGGGACCTCTGGAGATCACCTAGTCCAACTCCCCTGCTAACACAGGTATGCCTGGAGCAGTTGCACAGGAACATGTCCAGGCAGGTTTTGAAAGAGAAGGAGACTCCTCAAGCATTCTGGGCAGTTTGCTCCAATGCTGTCACTCCCAAAGAAGTTTCTACTTAAGTGAAACTTTCTGTGTCCTAGTTTCCACATTTTGGAAATGAAGATACCTTACTAAATGTCAACAAGTACTTTAAATTTTATTCTTCATAAATACTTCATCTTATTTGGTTGCTTTGTTGGGTTGATTTGTTTGTTTTGATTTTAAACTGGCACGCAGTCTAATTTGTGACCATACAGGCCATGGAACAAGTAACTGCATTGATAACTGGCAACTGCCAAGTGTAATAACACATTCACTTTTTCAGGGCTTCATTGCATAATTTATTTCATTTCAGTAATCACATAATTGCTTAGATTGGGAAAAAACCTTTAAGACAAAGTCCAATCACTAGACTACAATAACAAGTCCTTGACTAAACCATATCCCTAAGCACTACATCTACACAACTCGTAACTCCAGAGATGGGGACTCCACCACCTCCACAGGCAAACCATTTCAATGCCTGAAAAACCCTTCAGTGAAGAAATTCTTTCTTATATCCAACCTACACTCCCTTTGGCACAACTTGAGGCAATAGTCACCTTGTTCTATCATTTGTTAGCTGGTTGAACAGACCAACCCCTACCTCTCTACAACCTTCTTTCAGGTAACTGTAGAAAGTAATACGGTCTCCCCTTAGCCTCCTTTTCTCCAAACTAAACAAACCCTGCTCTCTCATGCACTTCTCATAAGACTTTTCCTAGAGGCACTTCACCAGCTTTGTTGCCCTTCTTTGGGCACACTCCAGCACCTCATCGTCCTTCCTGTAACAAAAGGGCCCAAAACTGAACACAGTATTTGAGATGCAGTCTCATCAGTGCCACCCCTATGGGCAACATCACATCCCTAGTCCTGCTGGTTTAATACTTTCAAAATCCTTTCTTTTTACTTTTGCATGTGCTAAAAGGAAAAGCTGTTGTACTATAGTTCGCAAATGTCAGTAGACAGATCATCTATATAACACTAACTGACATCAACTACTAGTCTCAACCAGATTTTCATCCCTGGTAAGTACTCAAGTTTTGGCTTGTATATAACACTAACTGACATCAACTACTAGTCTCAACCAGATTTTCATCCCTGGTAAGTACTCAAGTTTTGGCTAACAACATAGTACTTTTGGCCCAGTAAGGACAAATTTCTTCAACACAATTTCCCTGCAGTGATTGCCATTCAATACATCTAGTAATTCAGAACAAAACAAAAAAACCCAAACAAACAAACAAACAAACAAAAAAAATCAAATTTATGTATGTGAATATCATACTACATATATAGGATGGAAACTCACACAGACTATGACCAAGTAAACAGCCAATGAAGCAGTATAACAAAGGAAATAATTTTTTTAGCATTATAAACATAATTAGGTAAAAAAAGAATGTGAAGAAATGAAAAAGCAACTAAAAAAAAAAAAAATCAAGTTTTGTGCTGAGGTAAGGGTGTGAGGAAATGGGATCCAAGACAAGAATGGATATGCTCAACAAGGCAAGCATGGATATGTTCAACAAGGCCAAGTATGATAGGCTTTCACAGTTCCACTCGTTTGCTGTCTGCAAGTTACATTATACAACCAAGACTCCAGTTTATCAAACTGGCTTTAAAAAGTAAAAGACAGTTTTTGTTTTAAACAGTAAGATGCATATTGCGTTTGTGAAGGTTGCAGTTCCACAACAATTAACCACATCCAGTCCAGGGCACAACTACTGTGGTTTTAAATTTCTACTACTCTCCCACAACTTTCTTCCTTTTTCTCTAGCTGCTTACAACTCCTAACAGTCAGTCCACCACAAGAACTAACACAATAGGAAGCTGAAATTAAAAAAAACAGAGCAAACACCCAACACCTACACGGCTATTCCACAAATTTCACTGTGATGATTCGTAACTGTCAAAAAAGAACCAGAAAAGGCCAATGCTGGTACAAAGGAGACAACAACAAATTTAACTCAGGCTGGTTTAAACAACCATACAGCCATTCCTGTTTACTTGAATTTAACCTCACAAAAGAATATTTGTTCTATGTCAACATTTTGTCTTTTAAGTCTAAATCTGCAAATGGAATAATGACCTCAAGAATATAAAGTATACTCCAATTCTTAAGAAAGGCCCCAAATGCAAAAACCAAGACAATCAAAACACCTACAACTAAAAAGATTTAACTTTGCCCACGTGGAGTTTTTCAAAACCTCCTTTAATTTTTGGCTAAGAAGAAAAGTGATGCTTTGGAGAATTGTTCCAACTCTTAGTTAACCTAACTCTTGGTTAACCTACCTGTTGACAGGCTACTCAGTAGTCTCTATCTGAATTTGTATTGTTTAGGCAATACTTAGCACTTGGAAATTAAGCCATTAATACTGGGGGAAGCATCCTGTTACCTGTTATTTGACATATGGCCTCTCCTAGACCAGGACTATGCCACACCCTAATCTACTCTCTTTTAATCGATTAACATACTGAGTTTCCAGAGTCTGTTAACAGAAAGCATGTTTTCTGCTCCTTAAGTCATTTCTTGTTGGTCTTCACCAAGCTCTCCAACTCTTTTTAATTATTAAAAAATGCTGAACTCAGTTCTGCTATACTACAAATTATATTAGCCAGTTCAGTATTTCTGGTTTTTTAGTTGTTCAGACAGAAATACACAAACAATAGCCAGAGTTACAATGGCAACAATTCCAGCATAAAGCCAGTATTTGTGACTGGTAAAAACAAATCAATCTTTGTTGCACCCTCCATTTTCTGTCACTTCTAAACTGCAATTATTTTATGTACTACAGAGAATTTCTTACCTGACCTTTCTATATACTATTTGGTTTCTTTAATAAGGCACCACCACCAGAAATAAAACCTCACCTTCCAACTGAACGTTTAAAAAAAATAATACAACCAACCATCACAAGCAAAATGTTATGCATAAATTCTTGTTCAAAATTTTTAAATTATCTCAGGCATGACAGAATGATAGGTCTTCATCCCCTTTCAACATATGTATATACATAATGAAAAAGAAAAAAGATACACTAATACCACAACCATATACGGCAACTCTTATCACTCCTAGGAGCCACAGTTACTCACCACAATATGCTAGCCACTAAAAAAGAAGAGTAAGACTGTTCAAAGAGCTAATAACCTAGACATAAAGGTACAAAAACAGACAGGTAAACAAAAAGGAGAATATAAGGAAAGAGCACCAGCATAAACAAGTTTAGAATCAGCTCTTGTCCTAAGAACAGAGTGTTTGAGACCCAGAGTGACAGGCACAGAAGCGGTTTTCGGTTTTTTAACAGGCTTTGTTTCCTGAAGTTGGCTTCTTTTGCATTACCAGGTTTCAACAGCTTTAAAGAATGCACATAAGCACCAGAAGCATCACAGGAGAGCAAGTATTTCACTGCCTATGATACTGCTTTCTAAACAGCACTTAAACCTTCATTAACAACATGATGTAATATCCTTCATGGCTAAACTCTAGCTTTAAAGGCAAATAATCTTTTATAATCTTAAAAAGCTTGTGATGCCTCTAGAGCAAGGGCTAGATTATAGACTAACCAAGGATCACAATGCTGTCCACAAAGGACAGTAAGGAGTTTTTCCTTTAGGGGAGGAAGAATTACCTTTCCTTTGCAATAGTAGCCTGAGCTAAAGGCCAGACATCTGCAAAGAGAGTCAGAAGAAGCTCACACACTGAGATTAAGCTAGCACAGAAGGCAACAAGTCCAAAAGAGAGAGACTTGAAGGTCACCCACACAGAGATGATAGCTGAGTTTATGAATAACCAAATGACTTTTAAAGAAATGTGATGTGGTAGTAGGGACAAATTCCAAACTGGAGAGGTCTTACAGGGATCTAAAGAAATTGAACCCCAGAAAGAACTAAAGTTTTCACCAATGTTAAGCTTTCAAGGAGCAGAAGTTAATAATAATAATACAGTTGAGTGGATTTTTGTTTAAAATTCAGTACAGTTATATTGCACAGAAGAGCCTAAAGGAACACAAAATGTCAATACGCTTCCAACAAAAGTCTGCAGGAGGAATACAAACAGGTCCATGTTTCTAAGAATGACTATGAGCCATGCAGACCTAAATTTGAAAAGCATGCAGAGTTATCCTATGGATTATGTCAAATTTTATCATCTTCTTCCAATGGCATCTTTCATAACTGAATACTGAGGAAGCTACAAGCAGAAACTAATACAAACTCTTCCTTAACACCATTGTCCTCTCCTAATTGATCTACTTTCTTTGATGGTCTTGCAAGTCAGGTAGGTGAACTATGGTGCAAGCATTTAAGCAGTTGCCCTCCTAACAATTAACAGTGTGTGGCAAGTGCACATAACCACATGGCACTATCTATTAAACAAAAGGTAGAATTAAGATGATACCTAGTTAGCATGTGTCAGTAAATATCGAAATAATGAGTAGGGACTATGCCTTTATAGACTTTTGTACAGCACTAGGAACACAAACTTCAGTATTCAGGCTTTTGGAAGTTACAGTGATAAAAACTGAAGGATTCTCGTAGTCTTGCAGGAGTTAAGGGAAAAGGTTTATGAACCTTAATGTATAGTTATGTACAGAGTGCCTAACTACCGATTCTGCAGAACAGGAATGCATGATTAAGTAGTCTCAATTCAGATAAATTTAAAGAAACCCCAAAGCCCACAACAATTCTCCTGGGCTTCTGACAATCAGTGTGGTTGGTTAAGAACACTGACAATACCCAAGTACATTTCAAACTATTACTGCAGCTACTCTGTCTGGACTACTGAACAACTACTTCTGCACTCCTGTGTCAGGGGTGAATCCTTATCATCCTCATTTGATTCATTTTCCAGTGCCTGCAGGTGAAAAGGGCAGACAAGGAAGTTAGCATTATGAAAGCTTTGAAAAGCCTGAGACACAAGAGTGGGGTGCTTAAGCATTAGGACAAACCTACAAAATACAAATATCCTTCAAATACAGAGCAGTCTGAAAAACACACAGGTGGCAATCATGTCACTGGAGACTCAGATGACCACAAAACTGAATAAACCTCTGTCAATTTTTGTTTGACTACCAAGACCGGAATTGACCCCTGTATTATAACCAGATTGAGTTGTTCTGAGAGAAAACTGGTATTAAAAACAAGTAAAAAAACCACTTTCATCACTGACATGTTGAATTCATAAGATACTTCAGATGAAGGCATGTGAATTCCCCAATGGACAGTTATGATGTCATCTGTCTATGTAAAGAAAAGATGCTGATCTCACCTACTCTAAGTGTTGATGTTCTCACAGAAGACAAAAGCCTTAAATTGCCAAGATTTAAGCATCAGTAAGTGGCACTGAAATCCTAGAATCATTTAGATTGGAAAAGACCTTTTAGATCTGAGTCCAACCACTAATCCAACACTGCCAAGTCCTCTACTAAACCCTGTCCGTAAGTACCACATCTACAAGTCTTTTACTTACCTCCAGGGACGGCAACTCAACCACTTCCCTGGACAGCCAGTTCAAACACTTAACAACTTTTCCAACGAAAAAACTTTTCCCTATACCAAATCTTAAACCTCCCTTGGGGCTATTTGAAGCCATTTCCTCTTATCCTATGCACTTGTTACTAGGGAAAAGCAACTGACATCTGGCCACAATCTCCTCTCAGGTAGTTGTGGAGAACAATGAGGTCTCCCCTCATCCTCCTTTTCTCCAGACTAAACATCCACAGCTTCCTCAGCTGATCCTCATCAGACTTGTTCTCTAGACGCCTCACCAGTTTCACTGCTATCCTCTGGACATGGTTCAGTCAGGGGCTCAAAGCCGAACACAGTATTTAAGCTGTGGCCTCATCAGTTCAGCAACACAACCACTTCCTCAGTCCTGCTGCTCACAGTTTCTGTTAGAAGACAGGTTGCTACGTGATTTCTTAGACACCTGGATAGACTGCTACCTCCTATTCCACCAAGCTGACCACAGCAGTAATGAATGCTCCTTAGCCATCTCAATGGGGATCCACATGGCAGCAAAGATGCAAGACTTCTTAATGTATTAGAACCTGAGAAATTAGTATTCTCCAAGAAAAGTGGCAGGATCGATACCCAAACTTAAGTGCATCCATACAAATGCACGCAGCATGGGCAACAAACAGGAGTTAGGAGCCACGGTGTAACTACAAAGCTACGATATAAATTCAGTACAGTCACAAGCATTAACTGAAGAGCACGTACTATACAGCTGAATTACAGAAGCCTCTTACTCCTCCCTTCTACCCATAATTTCTCTTGTAAGTACAAAACACTATCTGACAAACTTACAAATCTTGGTCCAAAATTAAGATTTTAATACTAGAGTCTCAACTGAGCAGATCATTCACATACCAAGTTAACATCCACTACAAGTCATATTTGACAGCAGCACATAGGGAAGCCTAAAAGTATGGGAAAAGAGGTAAATTTCATCAGAACTCTAATCTCTCAGAAAGCCAGTTAATCTCCTGAAGCATCCACCTTCTAAGGTTAAATCACTGAAATTAAGTTTGAGTCAAACAGAAGTTGCAAAAAGTGCACTTTCCATTGTTAAGACGAACTCTGCAATTTCAGTGGACAACAAAATTCTTGTGTCATAAAGAGCTTTACTAACCTCATGAGGCAAGTTATCACCTCAAATTTCCCAGAACTGACAGCTAACTAGTCTTTCAAACAGTTCTAAACTTTGAATTTCAATCTCTCACCAACAGCTAGGTTGAGTTCATTGTAATTTTCAATGTACATGTCTTCCAGCAAAAGAGAACAGTTCTCCATGAACAGTGGATTTTCCATTAGTAATAATACTTGATATACATTTTTCACAGAATTTAGTTTTTGTTGCAGAATGTGTATCAACTGGTTGCAAACTCTTGACACAAGACAACTTCAATAATACTGTATTTAGTCATCAAGATCAAAATGAAGGCTACTGTAACCATGCAAGACTGTTCAATGATGCTACTGGACAAAAAAAACTGTAAGAAAGGTGGCAAAATCTGAAAGAGGTTCCACCAGTTTTGGTCTTATTTCCCTATTTATGATTGAATAAGCTCTGTAAAAGACAAAGAAACCTGTTTTCACTTTTGCACTGGCGTTTGTACATTCTTGCTTATGTAAATCCCTCTTACGATATTGCCCCAGGTTAAGCAACACTAGAATGCAATAACATTAATCCTCTTCCATCCCAAATATAACTAACATAAAGCAAGTCCATTAGATATTCTAATTAAGACAATATTTTATTAAATCTAGTTAGTTTACCTAGTAATGTCCCACCATCACCTTTGGTTCAAAATTTGTGGTTGAGGAGTTGTTCCTAAAACTGACTTTGCAGCAGTAAACACAAAATACATTCCCTCATACAACAACGTGGTCTATCACATCGTATTTTTTGCCTACAGGTATGTGCGAGAGAAAAGGTTGTGCCACCACATCACAGCTGAAGGAGGACAATGTGACATCTTACTAGGATACATTTATGCAAGATGTTAGTGTAATTCACCAACCAGCTGGCAACTGCATATTGGGGTTTACTGAATCTTAGTTATACAGTTGTTCTTGGCAGTATTCTCATCTTTTCATAGGCAGTCACAAAAAACTACAATTTTTTTCAAACCAGCTCCAGTACACATCAACCTTTTACACTCCCAACACAACAGCCTCGCTCTTCACAAAGCATTATTTGCCTTTATCACTCTTCGAAGTAACTTTCAATGTGAAGCATCACAACAGCTGTTAGACTGGAATGTATAATGAACCAGAAGTGAAATTAGATGATAGTCTTACATCCAAGACACTTTAAGAATTTAAAAAACTTGCAATCAAAATTTTGAAATAACAGTAGTTAAGTCAAGGTTTAGAACAGACCACTTTGTTAATAACAGGGCATACAAATTCTCCGCACCTTCCATGAGGCCGGTAAATCTAGCATCTCAGAACAAATCCAAATCTGATGCCTACCCCCAAAGCAGTGGGGTTTTGCAGAGAACTACTTTATTCTTTCTATATGCAAGCCACTAGAAGTCAAAAAGTGGCAAGCAACACAAATGGGGGAAGTATAATGCCTAGACTGGCAATGGCGGGGGGAGGAAGAAAAACAGTACGTCAGGATACAAGCGGATGGTAAGACTGCAACATACAAGTCTCTCCTGTGCCAAGCGAAGAACCCCAGAGCGCCAAGGCAGGCGCTGCCTTTTTGTTTTGTTCTCCAGCTGCACGTTACCCACCAGACCTGAGGGGCCGCTGCGCTCCCTGCGGCGGCCTCTAGCGGCCATGACCCGTGCTCGCATCTCGGCTCCAGAGCTCCCCATGCCCGCACCGCCTTGCTTCTCTCCCCGACTGCCCTACCTTGCCATTCCTGAAGCCCTCCTGCGGCCAAAAACCCCTATTACTAAAAGAGGCACAAGCCAGAGTCAAATTACATCCCAAACCCTATTGACAGGGATTGGTAATCAGCTTCCCCTTAACCAACCCAACAGAGATCATAACCTGCTCTGAAAAAATCTCACAGAAGATGAAATGCCAAAAATGCCCACTATTAACAAGATGTGAGTTTCCCCAGTGAGCTCCAGCTTTTTTTTNAGCAAACAGCCCAGAAGCCCCACCAAGGTACATAAACTGCAAAGGGCACCCAACAAAATCTCGCAAGCAAATATGTGGGCATAAAGAACCAGTCTGAACGCACAAAGAGGAGACAGTTGAGTATGCTCCATGGATTGCTGGGTTATTTTAAAGCTTTCGGTCCTCTTCTTAGCTACAAGACATACAGGCCATGAATTGGAGAAACAAGGGGGGAAAATTTAAGATGGCTAGAGGTGTCTCGTCAGATTTTAATACACGTTTTAGAACTCTAGAGGGCACCCGAAATATGCCCTCCCCCCCCTCCTGGGCCGGGTAACGTGAGCAGCGACAGCAGTCCGTCGTCTGCTTGCCGGAGTTGGTATTGCAGGAGCGACGTCTGCAGCAGCAGCGCCCACCCCGAGGAGGAGCCGCCTCACAGCCATTACTGGGGCTTCGCCCCAGGGCAGCAGCAGCTGGACCCAGGAATTTCCCCACCCAACCCTTAAGGCCCCTCCTTCTACCACTGCCCTCCGAGAATATAGGGGGGTGGGTCAAGCCTTCTCCAAGCAGGCTAGGAGAGGCAGAAACAAATACATAAACAGCACTCACAATGGAGCTCCCTCTCCTTGTTGGTCTCTGCCAAGGCTGCACCAAACTGGGCTGGAGCCTAAGAGAAAGACATGGGGTTAACATGGGGCAGCGAGAAGCAGGCAGCGCCCCTAGGCAGCATTTCCTTTGCTTGCCAGGGCAGGTATCGCCTGCATCACCCATCACTTCCCTTTAATCCCAACCCAATAAACAAAAAAATAAATAAATACAAACTGCCCTCCTCAGAGGCAGTGGGGTACTCCTCAAGCACACCCACACCGGCTGCCGCCACTTAAGAAGTGGAGGGCTGGAAGCTGCCCCGGGGGTAGCGACACCAAAGGCTTCTCTGCTCCAGCGCGGGGGGCAAAGGAAGCAGCGGCACCCGCGGCGGGGTGCAAACATTACCTGCTAACTTGCCTTAAGCAGTCCTGAAACAGCGCCCCGGGGGGTCGCAAGGCCCTCAGCGGCGGCGACTCAGAGCCGGGCGAGTGCCTCGGCCCCTCGCGCGCTCCCACAGCCGTTGCCCCCAGTCTCGGATTTGCCCCCCTGCAGTCGGCCAGCAGCACTGCCGCCTCCTGTCCGCCATTAGAGAGACCCAGCCAAACAATACGGGAGGGGAGCAGCGACGGCTGCAGGATCCGCGNAATGCCCCTGTCTCCCCCCCCGGCTTGTCCCCGGGCGCCCCCATTTATCCCAGCCGCCCACCTTCGCGCCACGATGGTTAATCGTGTGGCTGCCCCCTGCGCTGCCCGCGTCCCTTGTGCCGCGAGAGGTCGCAGCGCGGCGACGACGACACCGTGGGGTACTTAGCCCGGGCAGCCCACAGGCACGGCGGATACTCTTCCATCCCCGCCCTGGGGGCAGTTCCGCGCCGCCGACCGGCCACCAGCCCACCCCGAGGTGCAACACCCCGACCTTACCCGGATCCCCACCGCTCGTAGGCACGGATACCACCCCACCCCCGCCGCTGGGGACGCACGCACTCCGCGCTACTCCTCCGGCGTCTCAACTCTAACTCGGTCCAGTCCCGGGCGAAGCGCAGCTGCTGGCGAAGGGGAGGAGGAACCGGGCCAAGCGAGCTCTGGGGAGATCCGCCTCCCTGCCCTGCCATTGGCTCCCCCAGAGGGCGGGCTCTCGCGCTGGGCCAGCGGAGTGGGTGGGCCGCACATCCATCAGAGCCGCCCGCAGCCGGTTGACCCTATAAACTGCCAATCTTCCTCCTAGCCATGCCTGGGGTTCTTCCCACTGAGATCTATCAGCTGTGAGGAACCCGGATCGCTGCTCACCGGATCGCTACCCGTGTCCGAGGGTTGCGCTCCCTGCGCAGCATGTTGACAACAACTTGCAGAAGTTTATGTTGCCGTGGGCCGGGTGGTGGTGGCGGCGACGGCGACGAGCCACCGACCAGAAGGTTGCGCTGCCCATCTCAGCCTTACCCTCAGTCCCTGTGGGCGCTTCAGCCCCTGCCATGGGGCGCGTGCTCACCTCTTTCTGCGCCCCGCGCCGCCCAGCGATAGAGTTGGCAGATCTCCTCCGAGAGCTGCCCACTTGCTCCTTTTCCCCAGCGGGGCTTTCAACCTAGGGCCATTTCCATGAGGGACAGAGTGGATAATGGGAAATGGGAGAGAACGCACATACTCTAGTGAGGGTGCCTCCTGCGCAGCCTGCCCTACTAAACTGCGCCTGCTTGCCGCCCTCACCTTAGGAGGCCCTCGGACGCCCTCCTGCCCCCACCCGCTACGAAGGAGGGCGCCGTGTCAGAAGCAAACACAGCTTCTGGAGGAGCTGGTGGTGGTGGTGATGGTAGCAGTGGTAGCGTCCTCCATTTTGTCAGAAGCTGCTGCGGGGACCAGTTCGAACCAATGTGAGGCGCAGCGGGGCGTCCATTTGAGGCGCCTCTGCCTGGCTGCCCGCTGTAAAAGGAACCTGTTTGCCCTCTGGCAATTCCTAAGAGCGGGGAGGAGCACCACGCCAGAGACGGCGGCCAGGCGCCAAGAGCCAAGCTCTCTGCCCGCCCTCCGCCAAAATGGAGGATGCGCACTTAGCTTGCGCGGCTTCTTCCCCGCGCGCCAAGCCATGGCACTCATGCCCGCTCCTTCGAAGACCTCGGGAACCCAACCTCCCGTCTCGCGGGCTAGCCCTGCGCTGCCCTATTTAGTCGTCCTTCTCTGCCCAGCGGCGGGAGAGCGAGCCAGTAAATACCCGCCCTGTGTCTTCTGGCCAGTATCAATTCACGTCGACCACGCGGAGCAGTATCCCCTGGAGGGAGCCTCTTGCTTGCAGAAGACGCCGGGTTCAAGCCGCTGGCGCCATTTCCAGTCGGGAGCCTCCCGCGGGATCAGACGCTTTTGAAATTTCCACACTGAGTCTCCTATGTTCCATCAGATCAGCTGCTTCAAGACCATTTTCTTTCCTAGCCTTGAATGTCTTGCTTGGTAAAAGTCAAAATCATGTTAGGTCATCATCCACATCACACTTCGCAACCTTTATAGTTCAGTGTCTCAGGAAGACAACTTTTCCACAATGGCACTTGTCCATGAGTATTTTATGTTCTGATGAAGTTTAGAAATTCAAGGGGATCTAAACACCTGGTTTTGAAAATTTTGATGGATCCAGTGACAGATAATAGAAAATAAGTGATGGGTTTTTTTTTTTCTTTCTGATTTAGAACACATTAAGTCAAACTTACTACTCTTAATAGTTATTAAAAAAGTAATCTGAGCACCTTCCTCTTAGCACTGCCCAAGCAATAGACATTACCTAGGACTTTTATGTAGTGGTGTAGTAACAGACCGTTTTCATTGATGTTTTTGTTTATACCATTTGAACAAATTTTAATAGTTTTGCTTGCAATTTTGGAACTGTACTGAAGCGTACATATATAAAAGTCTCTTAACTCCAGGGAACTCTTGTGCCCCTATAGACGTGTAGCCCTGTTTTTTAATTCTTATGTTCAAATCTAGATAAAAATAATGAAATATGCCATGTATTCTCCATTATTTTGTTCAACTGACATCAGGGGAAAGAAGGAAAATGTAAATTCCTTTTCATCTGTAAAACCATTTTTAACTCAGATTATGTTAAAGAATAATGCAGATGGTATGGTATGAAAGAGCATTAGCTCAAACACAAAGCAGTAAAATCTCTTCATGAACATCAGAGGTCTGAAAATTATGTATTTATAGGCTGCACGCACCTACTTTCATGGACAGGCCTGATGTCAGCAGCTTTAAAATATCAAACTTATTGACTGGCAGTAGATAAATTCAACAAAGCTGAACGAACGATGACTTACAAGAGTGATGTCCTTCTGTCTCTCATGGAGTAAAATTTTCTCAAAAAGCAGACTACTGCATTTAAACTAAGAAGGAGTAGTCTTGCTGTATTTTAAAGAGTTTATGTCTAAGCAGGAATCTTAACACTACCAAACTAATCTTTAAGTGGTACTTAGTGTGTTGTGGGAAGGGAATTTGAAGCTAATTACTGGTATCAGCAATATTTATCTATGTTAAAGAATAGTGGTATATTTATTTCAGAACTAGAAGGAAATATATTCTTTTGACTGAAGAACACTGTTCAGGTTTACATTAATCCAGATTTACATTAATATAACTGTCTGGGTGTCTAGAACATAGCTCAGAGGAACAAAGATGAAATAGTTGATCAAGGTGTTTTTCACTACTTCATGTAGTTAACACTTGGAGGTGTTAACAGTAGAGGTTCATGAAGTCCTTTAGAACAAAGTATTACAACTGATTTGAAAACTGGATTGTGAAAAATTATGTTTAGAATGCAGGTGAAACTTATAGAAATGTCTGTGTGTTTCTGCCACCTATAGAAGAGGAAATGAGGTGTAATCCTTTGTAAAGTATATGGCCTCAACATTTATTTAATGTCCTTGTTGGCTTCTATACTGCTTCACCCCACACACTTCATAATCTCTGCCTTGCTCAGTTTTATTTATCCTCTTAATTTTATTCTTTTCTCTACTTTCTTCCCCTGTCATTTCTGTCAATATTTCTTTCTTTCATCTCTTTAATCTTACTACTTGGTCTATTCTGGCTTAATCCTCCTTGTCTGTCACAAAGAAGAATAGTTGACAAACTATATTCCTTGGTGGAATATGTGTTTTCATGGTCATGGAATATGGAATTCTGGTCTACTAGCTGGTTGCCTAATACAAGTTCAAGAAATAGTAATGGAAGGAAAAAAATTTAAAAAACAAACCCAGCAAAAGAGTAATTAGAATCTTAAGCTACCTATAAACAACACCTTCATCATTTGGTTTTATAATACTATATTCCCTCCGTTGGTGTCTTGATTTTTTACTTTTATTAAACATTACAGGTAGTCTTTGTAGATTAAAGTTCTCAATTAAGATACCATACATAAATATATATATATGTGTGTGTGTGTGTGTGTGTATGTGTGTGTATGTGTATGTATATATGTATGTATATGTATATGTATGTTCGTACTGTAGATATCAGAACCCAGAACCATACTATAAAAAAAATTGGAAAAAATCCTTTCTACAGAACATTATGGTTGTTGAACTACATGTACTTTTTATAATATTTATAAACACATCAATATCTATCTATAAATAAATTGCACTCAGCTGTTTAATTTGCCGTTTATTTAACCAAATTGATCCTGCCTTGGCAGGAAGGTTGGACTCAATGATCTCGATCTCTGGAGGTCCCTTCCAACCTCTAAAGTTCTGTGATTCTGTGATTCAAAAGGTTGAATCATGAGACAATATATACTGCCCTGGAATATTACTGTTCACTGTGTGATATGTCTTCAAAGAAACTTTGTGCTACATCCATGTTCCAGTTTTGAAAAAAGTAAAGAATTACTTAAATTCTAAACTGGGTAACCTTCCTGCAGGAGACACTGTGATGCAGTAAAGACTAAGAATGTAATACCCAATAAAATGTTACTCGGAAATCACTCGTAATGAGTTTACAACAATCAACATAAGTTTTACCTGCAAAATACTTTTATTGGTTTTCAAGCATTTCAGGATATTAGTTGGACACATTTATTGTCTTTATGAAGAGGAAATACTAGTGCAAAATACAATATAAAACCTTAAGACCGAAAGAGACTTCCTAGGTTACTGAGTCCAGTTTCTTGCTATTATAGGAAACTCTCATATAATCCTTTCCAAAAACTTATCAAGCTTCTTCTTAATGGTAGTTTTATATGTTTACCCCCTACTTCTATTGCAAAACTGTTCCAGAACTGTTCTGGTGGTTAGAAACTTTCTCATTTCCAGACTAAATTTATTCAAGAATACATTCGCTTTTCTGCTAGTATTTGTCCTTTGGGTTACATAGCTCTTCTCCCTCCCTGGTGTTTGCCCTTGCTATATTTATAGACAGTAATCATATTCCCTCTCAACCTTCCATTTGCTAGACTAAACAAAGATCTTTTAGTGTCTTCTTGTTCAACAGTTCTTCATCCCACTGGTCATTCTACTAGCCACAAATTTGAACTAAGTTTTCTTGAAAGTGGGTTCAAATTCCCATAATACTCCATTTTATATTTTGATTACTACATTGTGTGGTACATTCATATGTTCATATATCCATGAAATATTATAGTCTGGGGCATGCAGTTGCCTTTTGCACAGCTACATTAGATAACCACCATCTCTTTTAGTAGTATCTGTGTTCTTTTTTACACCGCTGATTTACTGGGAAAGTTCTCTGTTAACAGCAAAATTTTTATTAGCCTCCAAGTGCATGACCTTGCATTTTGTATTATAGCCATTTGTTTTGTTTTCATTAGTTTAATAACCGAGGTCATTCACTGTTTTTCCATATGACACCCCACTGCAGCTGTGTTGACAATACTACTGAATTCTATGAAATCAGCCAATGCAATAAACTTATTTTCTCCTCTTTGCCAAAAAATATGATCAATCCCAAGAATAACTTCCAAAGAAAACTGCTAGCAGACACTCAAATTTGAGAGTCTCCTGTTTGGTACTACTTGCTGCCGTTACCCTTGTTCTGCTCCGGAAAATATGACGTACTTTCTCAACATGAAGCATTTTTTTGGTGCTATTTTTTAGCTAGGGAGTCCCCCTTTCCCTGAAAGTGTTCTACTTAATCTCAGTTATCCTGTTCTATGCACTGTGTTAGAAAGACACACCAAATCATTTCTATTTCAAACTCCTGACCTCCTTGGTTTAGTTCGTGTGATTAACTATGTCACTTAGTTTATCAAAATTTGCCTTTTAAAATCAAGATACTTAGATACAGACCTACTTTTGTTTTCTTTCCAATTAATTTACACCAAAGCAACTTTTGGATAACTTTCTACAACTAGCCTTTCTATACCATCCTTGAACTGTAAGGCCAAGTCTAAAATCTCATCATTTCATGTTCATTTGGTGACATTTTGTTGAGAAAAGTTGTCAGCTACAAGATCAGCTATATATGGGGCCTTACCACCTTAGAAAACTTGTTCTCCAACTTACTAAACCAATGAAGATAACAAAAAGCTAATAGCTTTTTGCTGCTTTGGTGAGTTAAAGTGCCTTATGCGTCAGACAGATAGTCACAAAGACAGCACAGAAGAGTGTGCAGCCTGAAGAACAGAATTGCTCCATTTCAGCAGAAGGGAGTTGTTTCATCATCTTACCATAACCTATCTTTGGAGCAGCATCTGTGTATGTATTTGTATATATAAAGAAAATTCCTTATTCTTTCTAAATCCAGTTTCTTTCTAGGTTTTCTCTAGTGCCTCTCAAAATCTATGTGATCACAAATATTAACTAAGTACTGGATCTGGTAAATTAAGACTTCCCTAGTCTCCTGTTGAACAAGGTCTGTCTGCTTAACAGATTGAAGATCTCCTCCTTCGGTGTCTCTAAAAACAATGTTGGCATAAAGGGCTTCAGTATACAGCAACCCTCAGCTTTGGTTTCTTCCATTACAGCAGGCATATGAGGTCCCTTTATTTTCCTGATATTTCTCATGCTGAGGAGCTTGAACAAGATACAGCTCCATGACGTTTAATGTATGGTTTCACCACAGGCAAGCTGCTACATGATAAAGCTGCTGCCAAAAGTAGCAATACTGTCCTCTCCTCAATGACTGACTGTAAATTTCTATCACCTTTCTGTGCTGACAGGAGCATTCATGTGACTAAAACTAGCCAATTTGGACCAGTGTGTTGGACCAACACATTGATCTTGCTGCATGTGCAATCAGACAAATGATAGTGTCAGAATAAGGGGGTGCAGTGGGAATCATGGGAGAACAATGTATATCCCATTTGTGAAACTGCAGTGCAGGCCTGCATAAATCAAAATGATGTTGCATATATGAAAAGGAATGAGTAGGTTTTGACTGGTAATCTGGCTTCTGCCATTAAGATTCACTATGCAGTTTTTAATAGGTTATTAACATTGGTTAGAGCTGGCTGAGAGAAGCAGAACAAAACAAACTGAATATTAAGCTGTGAATTCTATTTCATAAGGCTTAAAATTGGTCAGCTTTTAAAACAATCTGTAAGACATGTAGGAATTTTAATTTAAAAATCAAGTTATTAAAAATCATAGTAAGATTCTCTTACTGGAAATAACTATGATGATATTTTTGACAATATTTTGGCACATACTTCATAGACAAAAATTTGGAAAAGTGCTAATTTTTGCAAACCTTTTCATTTTCAAAGCAAGGCTATTTTTCTTCAGCATCATTCAAAGTGTCTGAGCCTGTTCTAGCAATGAGCAAAGCTGCTGTTTTAGCCAACTTGTTCTTCCATTCCTGTTGGATGAAGACTGTACCACGGTTATCAGTACCTTCAGACTGGATTAATGCTTTACTGGTTTATATGCTAAAAGGCCATTTGGATAAAAAAATGTGTGGCAGGAGATAGGAAATTTACTACAGAATCTTTTCACCAGGGCTTCATTGAACCATAAGTCTGATGGGAGAATATGCTAAACAGCACAGTCTCTCATTTGCCATAAAACTCAAAGTATGTGCTGCATGGAGCCTTGCAAATAGAAACGATCCAACTCTCCATGAGGATAAGATTGTGTCATGAGACTCACATAAGACTCCTTATCAACCTTACCACTTCTTCCTCTAGAACAACAGCAAAATGAGACTTTTAACTTGTGTACAAAGTAAAATCTGTGTTCTCTAAACATCTGTAATCATATTGCAGTGTCTTTACCACACAAACAAAATTTTTCTTCCTTCTTCGTTGCATTAACCAGTGCTCAGTCCATGAGTTCAGTCCTGTCACCGGTGAATAACTCACCCCCAATTCTGAATCTTTTGTGGTCTCTTCTATAGTTCTCCCAAGGCCCAATATTCCCTCTAAATTTCTAGTGTCTCTCAAGGTCTCTTAAATCTCTAGTTCTTACTCTTAAACTGTAGTCTTCTTTCACAAAAATGTCTTCATTTTGTTTTGAACCATTCTTGTGCTCTCTATTATAAATAAATATGTTACACAAAAAAAAAAAAAAAAAGTGTAAAGGAAGTAATAGTAAGTTTGCAAAGTCAAATGCTTACAGGTTAGGCAATTCCCTAATATTTCCATGCAACTTCAGTTGTCTTCTAAGAAGCTAACTCTGAAAATTACAGCCAATTCTTGACATGGCTTTTGAGAAATTTCTCCCATGTTCTCCACTCCATGGAGCTGCTGTATCCTAGAGAACTCTCGCTGCTTATGTTCAGCTCAACAGAGAGCTCCTCCTCCCACTTTGTCACCTTAGGCTGAGCCAAACTCCCCACCCTGTGAGCACAACTTTAGACCTGCTCCTATGTTTTCCACCCCTTGAACTAGTAATTAATTGGCAATGTACATTGGAACATAGGTATTATGCCATGCTCCCAAATTGTACTAACACTCATTTTCGTATCAACACTGTCTCATTCAGCATATAAGGTGAATGACATTCGTGAATGCACTTCAACATTTCCTTTTATCTCCATGTTATTCAGTTCATGCTTTTTAAAAGAAGCACTATTTCATGCTCTAAATTTTCCTTGGGATGGCGTAATCCTGGGTGTATGAATGTTACAGGGCAGAAGAGCCTGGGGTGCAAGCACATCCCTGCAGAAAGGGTTCTGGGGTTTTTGGTTGATAATATCAATATGAGTCAATAATGTTCCCTGGCATCTGAAAGAGCCAGCCACATTCTGGAGTGCATTAGCCACAGCATAGCTAACTGGTCAAAAGAAATGACTGTCCCTCTATACTCAGTGTGTGGCCTCACCCTAAGTACTGTGTGCTCCACAACATACGGATATTCAAATATTTGAAGGCATCCAAAGGAGGGCACCAAAGATAGTGAAGAAGACTAGAGGACATGACTTAGAAAGAGTGACTGAGGATCTAGGTTTGTTTAGCTTAGAGAAGAGGACAGTGAGGGGTGACCTTGTTGCTGTCTACAACTTCATAATGAGAAGGAGCAGAGATGGATGTGCTGCTCTCTACTTTCTGGTATGTAAGGGAATGGCTTAAAGCTGCATCAGGGTAAGTTCATAGTGGGTATTAGAAAAAAGTTCACTGGAAGGGTGATCTAGCACCAGAACAAGCTCTCCAGAGAGTGCTCAGGGCCCTGAGCCTGTCTTCAAGAATAATGTGGACAACACTCTTAAATACATGGTTTAACTTTTAGATTGCTCTGTGTGGAGTCAGGAGTTGGACTGAAAGATCCTCATAGATCCCTTCCAACTCAGGATATTCTATGATTCTTTTGATGCCTATCACTGGCAGCTGTTAGCTTCACAAACATTAGCCCATTTATCCCCACTCTGTACACAGAGAACTACGGTACAGTTGCATTAGTGTCAAAATTATGTTGCTTTATCTGCCTGTTTTGAATGGCTACATTTGTCAAATATATAACATTTATTTTTACACTTAATTTGGCAACCACACCTGACATAAACTTCACTTGCAGTTGAGAAGCCTCCAGAGCATGAGGCTGGGTATCTAGGAAGTAAAAAATATGTATGTCTGATCACCTATTCCAAACCTGAATTAAATTAGTTTCAACCTCATGCAGAATGTATTGAAATGAGACAAGGAGAGAATCCAGTTTTTCAGGAGATACTCTTCTCTCCAAAACACATGACCAAATTTTCCTTCTTGAAATCTGCCTCAGTCACTGTACTATGTAGCTTTTTTACCAGATGAAAGGGTCATACAAACAACAGGCTACTTTGTGACTTCATATCCTGAATGCTACATATCCTGTGTACTGAAAGAGGGCATGGCCTGTGATAAAAATAGTATGTGATCTCTTAAATAAAAGATTATCGTTGTGCATATATTCCAGGAGCTTGAATTAAGTTTTCACAAGTTGCTTGAGTTCTGGTGCTCTCTATTTTTTTAAATATTGTAGTCTCTGTAATCTTAATGCTCTTTGGATTACTTTTAGGAGATAACTTCCTAAAAGGCAATCTGGAAAGATAACCATTGGAAATTCTGTCTTGTTAAAGCAAATTCACACCCCTAGGGATCATCAAAAAAGTTCAGGACTTAAAAGTTCATAGAGTAAATCTGGTGACATTATCCATGTGCTGTGCTTTTAAAGAGTCAGGATTTCAAGATCCCTGACATTGATTGTATTGTCAAAATAACCCAAACCAGCCCAAAGTTGCTGGTTGTTCTGCTACAGAACAGCAGCTGTTCTGCTACAGAACAGGTGACCCACTGAGGTTTGTTTCTCTGCTCAGAAGTGAGATACCAATTGTTAGACAAGGGGGACATAGAACTTTGATGTCACAAGAGAGAAAGGACGCTTGCTTATAACCAGAAGAAAGTTTCATCTGAACTTAATACATATTATAAATATAACACGTTATTATAAATCCATTCACAGCAAAGTCGAATGTCATAAATTTTAACTCTCTGCAATTTATAGATCAACAAGATACATTTTGCTGAAAGAAGTTAAGAGTATATGACTCTGTGTCTGTCATGTGGGTGAAACAGAAGTAAAATTATAGAACAGAAGTAAAACTACAAGAAAATTTACAAGGAAAGATCCTATGCTGGAAATTTTGTTCTGCAGAGTCACTTTTCAACACACACACACAAATTAAAATGGCTACGGATAGTGGAATATCCCCATCATGAAGAGCTCTCCATCACCAGATAACCAGGAAATCAGGAATTCATGCAATCATACAATTTATGCAGTCTGGGAATGGAAAGAAAAAAGTATCAGAGATTTTTTATGCTGTAATTGATGGGTCAGTAATAACATCAGCAAAATCTGTGACAGTAGAGTTTAGAGTCTTGTTTCAACTTTGAATTGTAGAATCAGAGTCACTTCAGTTGGAAAAGACCTCCAAGGTCATCAAGTCCACCCATCAACCCAATGCCACCATGGCCATTAAACCATGTCTCAAAGTGCCATGTCTGCATATTTTTCAACATCTCCATGGATGGTGACCGCATGACCTCCCTGGTGATCAATGCCTGACCACTTTCAGTGGCCATTTCTTCTCATCCAATCACTTGATACTAGGGAGGAGAGACCAACCCACATTTCACTACAACCTCCTTTCAGATAGTTGCAGAGAGCAATAAGATCTCTCAGTTTCCTCTTCTCCAGTCTCAGTTCCCTCAGCTCCTCCTCTTAAGACTTGATCTCTAGATATTTCACTGGCTTCATTGCTCTTCTCTGGACATGCACCAGCAACTCAATGTCCAAAACCAAAGATACCATTCAAGGGGCAGTGTCATCAGTGCCAAGTACAGGGGCACTACTACTTCCCCACTCCTACTGGCCATACTATTCCTGATATAGGCCATAGGATGCTGCTGGCCTTCATGGCCACCTGGGCACATTGCTGGCTCATGTTCAGCCAGCCGATGATTCAAACACCCTGGTCCTTTTTTGCCAGGGAGCTTTCCAACCACTGTCCCACCAGGCTATAGCGTTGCATGGGGTTGTTGTGACTCAAGTGCATTACCTGACACTTAGCCTTGTTAAACTCTATACAAGTGACCTCAGCTGATCAATCCAGCCTGTCCAGATCCCTTTGCAGAGCATTCCTACCTTCAAGCAGATGAACACTCCCACCTGATTTGGTACCATCTACAGTCTTACTGAAGGGGCAGTCAGTCCCCTCTTCCTGATCATTGATAAAGATATTAAATAAGATTGGTCCCAAAACTGAGACCTGGAGGACACCACTTGTGACTAGCTGCCAGCTGCATTTAGCTCCATTCAGCACCACTTCTATGGGGACCCAAAAAGTAAGAAGTGAGAAGTCACTTTCCACTGTATACAGAAGCAGCACATAAACCAATCTGATTCCATAAAATGTTTATACAATGTAATTGAATGTCTTCCTTGTTTCCTGACTATAAACCAGTTAAGAAACAGTTAATCTGTAAGGGTGTGTCACTCATATAGAATGATCTAATAATTTAGTGAGAGAGTGCAAGGAAGAAATAGTCATTTTAGAATTTCTACATGCAAGCCCATCAGTTAGGAAGAAATGTTATCATCTTCAGGAGTCACAGTGCTGTACCCTGGCCAGTGCTAAAGGGATCACAATGAACTATGATCTTCCAGCACTGTTTTGTAGGCAAGAGGCTAATTATAATCCTTAAATGTATAAAGAACAAAATAGAGGTTGTAGATAATGTGAGGCTGGAGGTGAATCTAGAAGGGATGTGACTTACACCTTCTAGACTGAATGGTAATTGAAAAAAAAAAAAAAAGAATAAAAAAAAGTAACACCTGGAGTTGCAGATATTCAGTTAGAGAAACAAATGTTTTTGGATACTTGCTCATAAAGATGCAGAGATTAAAATTAATGACCAGCAGACTAATTGATTTCTCACATTTTGTATCAGTGATAGCAGATAAGACTATCAGGATACACAACTGGAAGCAGCTCATCTGTCGTGCGTGGCACAAACTGAATCCTGTGGAAACAAAAAGATGCAACGTGAAACCAGAAGTGTGTTCATGTTGGCTCTCATATGGCGTAATGAAGGAAAGGACTTGCTTAAGTGAACAGTTTATTCCATCTTTGGAAGATAGTGTGAAGCACCAGAACAGTTATTCCTGGGAACCTTAACAATGAGAGTGGTAAAAATTACAGTTGTCATTGCAGCCAGTGTAGTATCTTCCACAAATTATAACTGTGGAATAACAACAAACATGCAAAAGAAACTATCTTACATCTTTGGGCACGCCTTGTTATTCCATAGAAGTTTATGCACACCACCAAGTGATCAGAAAGGGCCAGCGTGTGATAAGCGTCCCATACCAGCTCTTTTGAGAACATCAAAGAAATATTCTGGTGCTTTTCAGATACTGATTGGAGAATGAATAATTAATAGCATTTTGACTACTGTGCTGTATCTTTAGGTGCAAAAGGTGTCTAAAATAGTCTGAAGTATTATATGCAAAGAACTGGAAAGAGTGAAAGTAATAAGGCCTGTGAGCAAGAATTCCCTGAACAGATCATAAGTGACAATGGCTCGGTTCATATATGAAGAGTTCCAGCTGCTTTTCAAGGAAATGGTATCAAAGTGACACATCCGCCTCTTACCCTCCTGCCATGAATGGATTAGTGAAATGATTAATTCAGCCATTTCAGAAAGCAATCTGTACTCCATTCCTTCATGGTATTAAGCCAACTAGCTCAAGCTAGTTAACAGCACAATAATCTTCTGTCTGTAGAAATGTGCTCTGCACTGCTGTTTATAGGAGTTAATTTAAGACCTCTCCAGGATGTCCTAATCCTTAATCTAAAGGATGCTGAAAATAAATATTTTGTCTGAATAGTCACAGCTAAAAATATCTGAGCAAGCAGTTTTCACGTTAAAAAGGAAAATATAGTGCAGAGCCCGTTTCTACAGACAGATTACTGTGCTGTTAACTAGCTAGAGCTAGTTGACTTCAATCGCCAGGCTGAAATCACTTACAACTAATTAGGTTGGGGAGAAGACTTGGAATGCCATGGCTGAAAGGGTCTCTCAGGGTTATGAAGCCCATCACTTTTGCACAATGATAAATTAATTATGTTTTTATCATTCCCAACCTGCTCTTAAAATTTAAGTTAGCTTGGTCTTAAATAACCTCTACAAACTCATTAATTTTATTCAAATATTTCAACATCTTCAACATTCAGAAGTTTTCCTTAACATCCAGCTTGAATCTTTCTTGGGTTTTTAGACCAAACATACCCAAACTGTATTTGTCATTTCTTTAATTTCTTTCATTCCACATTTTCTACAGCTCTAGTCATTCTTTCAGTTTTCTCTGGACATTAAGCTAGTTAATGCTTGACTTTTCTGAGTGCCCAGAATTGAACGCAGTAATACAGTTGAAGAATCTCCAGTGCCATATAATGTGGGATTATTTCCTATGTCTTGCAGACTGGATTTGTATTTATCCACTCCACTAGTGGTAGTGGGTTTTGTTACTCCATTGTATGTTGGTAATACACCAGGAGTCCCATGTCCTTCTTTGTAGACAAGTCACCTGAGCACTTAATTGCTCTCCATCCTGCATTTGATTTTTGAAAATAGCATCTTCCAGCCTTGCCTGCAGCGCCTACAGAAATGATAAGAGTTTAAGGTCCTCAAAGCATCAAAGAGGGTGCAAAGCAAGCTCACTACTTTGGATTTGAAAAGAGCAGACTTCATCCTCTTCGGGGGTCTGCTTGGCAGTGTCATGGGATGATTCTATGATTCTATGATTCTATAAAGCCCTTCTTTAAGGAGGGCCCTCCCAACACTGGTAAATATTTAGGGACTGTCTCCTCCAAGCTCAGGAGCAGTTTCTCCCAAGAAGCAATGGGGCAGGCAAGAGTGCCAGAAGGCCAGTATGGATGAACAGGGTACTGTTTAGAGTAGATATTAGAAAGAAATTCGTTCTAGTAAGGGTGATGAGACACTAGAACAGGTTGCTCAGGGACGTTGTGGATGCCCTCTCCCTGGAGCTGATCAGGGCAAGATTGCATGAGACCTTGAGCAATCTGGTTGCCTGGAGGTTGTCCCTGACAATGCCAGGGTGATTTGAACTAGATGATCTTTAAGGAGGGCCCTCCCAACCCAAACCATTCTACAGGTTTAAGGATCTCTGATTTAATCTTTGGAATTCTAATCCAGACTAAATGTAGGTGGTTTGTTTGGGGGTTTTGGTTGGTTGGTTTTTTTCACCTGCAGAGTTGAATTTTCTATTTAAGTACTCAAATATGTTTTGAAAATGAATAAAAGTGTTCCCTGCCCCTGCAGGACTCCAGTCAATACACTCTGCTCTCTCACTTGGACAGAGAACAATCAATAGTGACTCTATTAATACAGTTTTGCATTACAGTACTTTCATCTAGGTCATATATCTCCACGTTATTTATTAGGCTCTTACATACAGGAATAACAAAATCACTACTGAAGTCAGTATACAGAAGATTGGCTGGTTCTTTATCTTATGAGACTTATTAGCCTGACATACAAAACAATTGAAATAGCTTACTATGGTTTGCTTTATGTTGGCTGTAACTTCTGTTCTTCCTGATTCTTACAAGAATCTTTCTGATTCTGCTTAAGAATTCCTTTACTTCTCTTTCCCTCATTTTTTATTTCCAAGTAGGGTGTTTTCTCTTTTCTAATATATTTTCACAATCTGTCAAAGATCCGTTAACTACTTCATTCAGTGCCACAAGTATTCTAGACTGAAGTTCCTCAGGTTCAGATAATTGGAGAATGCACCATTCATAGTATTTTGTAAGCTGTTCTTTCTTATTCTTTCTTATTTTAGGCCGAGTACTTAACTCCTTTAGTTGTGCCATTGTGCTACCATCTGATCACAACTGACCTTGGTGGTAGAAGTTGATGGAAAAAAACCGACAACAAAACACTCCCACCCCCAACCACTCAAGTGTTAGGTCTGTTGAAAACTATCTCATGTGTGATCGGTGAGCTATTTTTTTTGTTGTTGTGTCATTGCTAATGTAGTTATATATGTACTGTTCCTCAGCTCACCGCCTCCCTTTTTTCGTTTTCTTTTTTGTGTGTCTTAGCCCCTCTAGTTTTTGTACCTTTATGCTATATATTTTTATTTCTTCCTTGGTCATTTGCCAAATTTTGCATTTCATCTGTGTTTTAGATTTGTATGTCACGGTATAACCAGGTTGGTCCCTTTGTACATTTACTATCTTTCCTACATAATAAAACAGTTCACATTTGTGTGTGTATATTATTTCTTTCAGGAACTGGCAGCTTGTCTCAAATTTCTGGATGCCCTTATTTTTCTGAAGACCTTGAATTCCTAATTTCTTAGTGTCTCCTTCCCAGGTGTTCTCCTAATTTCCCATTTTCAACCAGTTCCTCGGTTGGTTACAAATGTATCTTGTAAAGTATCCTTCAGGGCACTTTGCATCAAGTTTTCATCAGAGCACTGTAGAACCTTACTGGAAATCTGTGTCCCTCTGCATTCTTTTTTCCAACAAATAATAAGCCTAATTAATAACCTACAGTAGTATCAAATAGTTGCTCTGGATCACTTGTCTACTTGCCCACAAGTAGTTACAAATTTTGGTTTGCTGATCCCTAATAGATTCCTATGGTGATAACACTCAGATGTATTTCCTTTATTCTTTGTCCAAAGTAAAAGATGTCCCTCTATCATCTGCAGCTCATAGCAAAAGTGAATCTTTGCTTATTTGCTTATTCCTTCCCTTATCCTACGAGAGGTTTTACCCTCTTAGTATTCTAGTTCCCTGAAAAATCATACAATCTGCTACGCCCATTTGACCATAACTTGGATCATCTATTAAGACATAAGTGTCTTTAAACAGTCATTTAGAACAGTTGTATTTAAGCACAGGGGTGATGGAAAAAGGGGTGTTCATCTGAGCATGAGGTGAAGACTAGATTCTTGACCACTTATACTAACCATAAAAGCTCAAAGTTCCTGATGTAAAATATCCTCATCACCCTGTAAGTTTCTACACTACTAAGAGACAGAGGCTTCCCTTCTCCTTTTTTATTCTACACTGGATATCAGCAAGTTCTCAGCCTGAAAGACGTGTCTTGACAAACTCCACTGTACCACCCATACATTTCTGGGGTATCTTCTCCTAGTACTTGAAGTAGTTTATGGACTGAATTGTATCATGACATGAGGTTCCCATGTGGTGGCTATTCCTCTAGAACAGCGGTGGCAGGAGTTGCACTCCCTATTATCCTGCAAGAACAACGACAGACTCTTCTTGTCTTCAGCCAGACAGGCCCCGGGGTGTGTTCCTCTCAAGAACAATGAAATTACTATCTTTCTTTGTAGAAGAAGCAGGAGCAGGGAGAGGTATGCAGAGATAATACTTCTCAGTGTATCAGTGTGAAGAAAGCCATCTATGACTTCTTTTGTCTCCTCACAGAGTTATTTCAGTAATGGTTGGTTGCTACTCACACTTCTTATTTAGGCTAGTAGATTGAACATATTCGATCAGTCATACCTAATTCATAAATGTAGTATTTCCTTCACAAGCACAAGACTGGAAATTTGCTTTTTAAGTTTGAAATACAAGTCAGAGATTTTTTAATTAAGTACACTGTTCCAGAAGATAGACAGCAGACACTTGGCTATAAAATCTATGCTTTAATTCTACCCTAGATAAAGTTATCTTTCAATATCCTAGAAAAACTCTATTATTCAGATAAAATAGACTTTCCATCACGTTATTTGGTAGGCTAAGAATACGATAGTAAGTAAGATAGACATTGAATAAACAACTGTATTTTCAGAAGTGATACCAAATAGTTCCTAATGAATTTACTGGTAGCTGTTGATTACTATTTTCCCAAATCAAACTGTGTATTTAGAAAATTAAATATGGACAGGAGATACAAATTTTAGATTTCCATTTGAAAACTGACACATTTTTAAGGATCTCTACAATCAGTTTGAAACACAGCAAGAGACTTCTCCTGCACCCTGAGATTAAACAATGGACTTTCCATGTGACACTTTCTATTGTAAGAGTGAAATTTTAGTTGAACGTGTCCTTATTTAAGTAATTTTCACAGTGCACTAGCTCCAAATCTTTATATGGTGTAGCTGGAATTGTTACTCAAGTGCTTTAATAAAAAAAAAAAATCTAAAATCCTGCAGTTGGTTTCTGAAGACATGCTTCTGCTTAATTGATAGAAACAGACCATAAGGCCATAGTTATGGCCTTATCATACCACAAGGCCATGATAATAGTCTCTTTGAGGAAATACAGTAGTACTGGATAAAAAATATTTCAGCCACATGAAACAAAAGTCCTGAGCTCATACAAACTCACCATGTAACTTCAAGTGTATGTCAGATTGTGAAGATTAACTCTGCCCTAGAGGATTTGATATTAGATGAGGTATTCTCTCACCAAGGTGCTTTTGGCAACTTGCTGAATCAAGTACCTTTTGTCCGCCTATTAACAGTATGAAAAAGCAGAGCCACCATAAAAATGACATAAACACTCTATTAAGTGCTCTGGTAGTGTGATGGAAATGCAGTGCTGTGCTCATTCTTGATCTGTTGCCTACCGCGTAGGCGTGGCGACCTGGTTCATAAACGACTCGTCGGCCAGCTAGTGGCCGTACAGTCCATCAGCACACAGACACCAATGTGGTGGACGGCAAATGGCGTTTATTGGTAAATGACACGGCTTTTTATAGCCCAAATCACATCACTTCCGTTTGCTTAGATCATAACTAAGCGCTATCGAGTCATAGGAAGGGGCCCTATCTTTCCATACAACGCGAGATCTTCCGGTTGCCAGACCCTGACTACAACATTGATCTGGATTAAATCTGTACTGGAAGGCGATCCAACATGTACAAATTTGGAACAGAAATTCGGCAGAAGTACTCCAGTCAATGGCCAGGATGCTTATTGTGCTTATCATAGTTTTACTTAATTACAACCTCTGCTCAAGTAGATCATCCTACTCATTATTTTCTCCAGGATTTTTAAGAGTGCAAAGTAAGGTAGAAATAGATCCTCTTGCACTACTTGATCCTAAGGTCCAGATCCTACAGTATTTGGCTATCAGAATATAGGGGCTATAGTTCTATATAACTCAAAAATGTTGGTTTGAAGCAATTTTAAAGCACATATCAATATTGCACAGCACTTGGGTTTTTCTTCTCCAGCCTCTGAAATTCAGAACTGGTCTGTCCATCTTTTCAATTCAAACAAATTTACTAAAATAAAACAAAATAGGACTAAAGACAGGATTTAGATGAAAGCTTCATTGTGTTGACAACAGTTCTACAACTGTAGCAGTGCAGTTTCTTTACATAAGATTGATCTGAGTGGGATATTTAACTGCAGTAAATATAATGTATTCTAGTGAAATAATTAGGAAATTGGGACAGTTGTCTCAACTTCAGTTGAGTAAATGGAAATTTAATATTCTGCCACTTAACAATCAATTAAGTACCCACATTTACTTTTCATTTTCAAGTTACTCCCATTCGGTCTCTAAGAGTTCAGTAGATCTGTAACTAACAAGAAATGTGTAACTTTAAAAACCACGTTGTCTGGGAACACCTGGTATTTGGAATACTAGGTATATATACCAGAATGTCTTTGCAGGTAGACCAGTTCCCAAACAGATCTTTAAACTACTCTTCTGAGACAAAAGCAAAGGCAAACCAGATCCCTATAAAACGTTAATTTGGCAGCAGCTCTAGTCTCCAGACTAGACTCCAAACTGACAGCTAAGCAGGCTGATGGATATTCTTCCTTCCTCATTATTTCGTCGTATAGCACAACTAGCTGATTGTGTGGTGATGATCTCTGAAGTACTTTTAACTGCAATTCCTGTCATTCTACATCAAATAACTCCACATATCAAGAAGACCTATATGATCTTTGAATAGGAGACTTCAAGCTTTATCTCTCTGTGCCATTCCTCCATTCATTTAAGCTACCTAGAGAGCAAGTTTTGCAGTTCTGTCTCTTTCCACAAGTTTAGAAAAAGAGTATTGGTTACCTTTGATGGATTTATTGCACTCCTTGTATGATGTGAGCCCTTTCCACACTTTTACAATATGCTTAGTTTTTCTCTTTGTACTGTTCATTCCTCTGATCCTGAAACATTTCTTTTGGGAAAAGAGATTCGTATCAGAATGTGGAACATATGTATTTTTAACTCTTGATTAACCAATTTTTTTATCGCACTTTCAAAATGATTTGCATCTGAGGATGCTGGAATAGGCTTTCCTGAAGCGATATTGAAATACATGAAGAATGTTTTATAACAGCAAATACAGTGCTTCTCACAGACAGCTCTTCTCTAGGTTAAACATTCGCACTGTCTGGATGGACTGCAGTCTGTGTTCACAGATTTATGTGTATTTTTCAAATATAGTATCACCCGTTTTGCACAGTATGGTCTTCTGAAAGTTCACTTGGCAAGAAACAGTTCTTGCTAAGTATAAAGTGTGAAATCTGGCAATAAAATTTTAAATTAAACCCAGCAGTTTTCAGCCTACATCCTGACAACTGATATCTTACTAAAAAGTAGCAATTTCTGTCAGTGTAAGAGAGTGTAACTGAATGCTCATCTTTCTGCATTTATTAAAATAAAATTGTGTTCAACGTTCTAAAACCTTAAAATGCAATCTTCAGTACTTGTATTTCGCATAGATAATCACAATGGTATAATGATTACTTAGTGTAATGTTTTACATTGTAGTATCACTTAATCTCACTGTTAGTGACCTTATAAGTATGTTAATACCTGTTCCAAAGTATTTACATTTTAAATATGTTCAACTGAATTTTATATAGTCTTAATTTACTATTTAATTTTAGATTTAAAAGTAGTTCCATCAGATCAGTCAATATATGCTCTAAAGTTTGTTACAATCATAGTTTTAAATGAAATTAAATTATAGAAATGGTACGAAAATGTGTGTATTCATATAATATCTGGCTCAGAGTTCAGAAAGAAGCAAGTAGTTATATATTTATCTCTACCCAAAATGTTCTGCTTAGGTTCCCCAACACAGACATTGCTTTTCTTCTCCTTCACTCTCTGAATTAGCTTGAGGCAATCTTCCACAAAACAAACAAACAAATTCCATTAGGTATTTGGATAAATATTTATTTTTTCAGACTTTTTAAAAACAAGTTTGTGTTATAATAAATTTTTAAAGATAGCTAATATTTTTTTTTAATCTCTCCCTTTCTTCAAATCATCACTCCAAATAGTCTCATTACGTAAAAACCCAATAATAAACGTGCAGGACATCAGAATTTATACTGTCTTTGAAACTACAAATTTGAATTTCTTTTAAAAAAAAACCAAACAAAAAAACCCCAACAAAAACCTTTAAGCATTTTCCTTAACATATGTTCTGATGAGTCACACTTTAAAACAACACTGCACTTAACAAGAGATATTATTAAATTAATAAAACCAAATTACTTGTTTCACCCTTCTACATCTGACTTGCAAGATGCCTTGCAAGATAAATATACCTGACTTACAAGATGAATATACCTAAAGCTGGTCCAAAACTTGTTAAAATCCAATTCCCTCTTCAGGATGATGGTATGTTTAAAGCTGCATCTGAAGCATTTTCACCAACTGCCCCAGACCACCCATCACACCAGGCAAGACACTGGCTCACCAGGCACCTGGCCTTACAGTCACAGCCAACGAAGTACCCACATCCAACTGAGATACAACGCATGACAAGGTAATGATGGATGTGCAAAGGATGAATGCAACTCCTCTGTTGAGGATATGGCAAACACTCCTTGTAAGAAAGGTTAAATGGAAAAAGAACCTGTAACAGGACATTATTATCTTTCAACTATATTGCCTACTGGAGAAGTATCTTTAGTTAATTTGGCCAAACCACCATTAGGGTAAGTGATAGTCAGTCCTTACTTTCCCCCTAAGATGGAAAGCATCCTGTTTTTGGAAGACAGCACTTGACTCTGATGTTTCCAGGCATGAACACTCGTACCAGTGCATATTCAACTTCTTTATATATAAAAATGAGAGCATAGTTTGGAAGATTTTGGTGTACTTGAGTACAGGGTCCCATCCCTGGAGACATTTGAGATGTGGCCCTAGGCAGCCTGGTCTAGTTGGAGATGCCACTGCTCACTGCAGGGGAGTTTAGTGAGAATGACCTTTGAGACTCCTTTCCAACCCAATGCAATCTGTGAATTGAATTTAAAACTTGTTGTATCCTAAGTGTTTTATAGTGTGTATAGGCTTCTTCTCACAAATTTTGTCCTGATATGGAAACTAAGCAGATATTTCATATTCCTACACTGTTGAAAACCACTGGAGCCTCCATCACCACATCTTTGCAGTAGTACACTCAGGGCTGTTCTTCGCTGATGACCTTTTTCCCTTTCTTCCCAAACACAAACATTCACCTTCTGCAGAGGCTGTAGCCGCAAGTCCCGGCACAACGAGCACCTTCTTTAAAAATGGCGCCAAATTTACATAGCTCTCAACGGGAGTGAAGCCATCATCGCCCTCAGGCCTCCATTTTGTGAGCCGTGGCGGCAGCTCTGTTGTTGACGGGTGGGTCGGGCCTCCCGGCGTGGCCACAGCCGAGGCCGGCAGGCAGTGAGCTCAGGCCGCCGGAAACAATGGCACAGGGCTGTAAAATGGCAGACAAAAGCACATCAGCCAGTGAGCCCAGCCCACTGGGAAGGAGGGAAGGCACCGGTATTGTGGAGGGGATAAATTATTCATGAGGTTCTTTACAGGCGACTTTATACATCAGCCTCTGCTGACAGATAAGCTTGCAGTTACAGGAGGGGAGAAAAAAAAAGGTAATAATTAAATGAAGAGTGAGCCCATCAGTGCTAAAAATGAATTTTAAAAGATAACCTGTGATAAGAGATTGGAACAAGAACCATGGGATGGTATGCAGATCTTTGTGGATGTAGAATAAAGAAAAGAATTACCACATACATAACAAAAAAATGCCAGTGTTTTGTAGCATACAAAGAGTAACTGCATGGAAGTAGATCACATGTGGAAAACCAAGCTACCATTTACTGCAAGTGCAGCTGTTTGTGTAGCCTGGCTCCTACTCCAACCTCATGCTGCTGTCCACTTGGGTATCTCCAGTTTCTGTGCTGATTGCAGTGCATTTTCCTTATATTGTCAATCCTCCTGATTCTTATGTGACATTTGGTGCTTCCTGAGATGGAGGGTACTAGTGCACAGCCCATGCTAGAGAGAATAACTTCAGTCCTCAATGTATTTTGGTATTTTGACCATCTGTCTCCTCATCCTCCAAACACTCTGTCTTGGGCATCTCCCATTAACAGCAGAAACACAAAGAAGTGGTGGTGATGTTGCCATGCTGTTACATGATGGCTTTCATCCTTTCAGTGCATTGCCCTGCAGGTTGCCACATGATGGTTCCATTGGAAAAGACCTTTAAGATTGTCAAGTCCAACCATTATCTAACTACCAAATAGGGTGCTAAACCATGTCGCTTAGCACCACAGCTATGCATCTGTTAAACACCTCCAGGGATAAGGATTCAGCCACTTCCCTGGGGAGCCTATTTCCATTCTTGGTAACCCTTTCAGTGAAAAAGTTTCTTTGAATATCCAGTCTAACCTCCCCTGGTGCAACTTGAGGTAATTTCCTCTGGTCCTATTACATGTTATTAGGAAGATCATAGAGTCATAGAATTGTCAGGGCTGAAAGGGACCTCAAGGATCATCTAGTTCCAACCCCTCCGCCGTGGGCAGGGGCACCTCACCAAGATCAAACAGTGTATTTGTTATCGTTCGCCCATTTTGTACTCTAGTCCCATCCATTTTTGCATGCTGCTCTGTCAGCAGCAGTACCTCTGTCTCCATCAGCAGTGAGGCAGATGCATTTTGATGGTTAAAAATTTCCTAGCGATACTCTAGTTCTCTACTTAGCTTTTGATATTCAGTCTTGGAGCTATCTTTATGACCAATTTTGCCTGTGTACAAATTCTTTCACGGGAAACCCTGAAGGAACTGATGTATGAAGCTGCTAAGCTGTCTTCCATTGTATCTGAAGACGTGGCAATCTGGTGAAGTTCCCATTGACTGGAAAAGGGGAAGTATAACGCCATTTTCAGAAAAGGAAAAAAAGAAGACCCAGGGAACTATAGGCCAATCAGTCTCACCTCTGTGCCCATGAAACAGATCCTCCTGAAAACTCTGCTAAGGCACATGAAAAATGAGGAGGTGATTTGTTCCAGCTAACATGTCTTCCGGTGGTCTTCTGTGATGGGGTAACAGCATTGGTGGACAAGGGAAGACCAACCTAGTGGTGTCCCCCAGGGATCAGTGCTGGGCCCAATCCCATTCAATATCTTTATTGATGATCTGGACAAGGGAATTGAGTCCATCATCAGTAAGTCTGCAGATGACACCAAGTTAGGAGCAGGTATCAATCTGTTGGAGAGTAGGAGGGCCCTGCAGAGGGACTTTGACAGGCTGAATGGGTGAGCAGAGGTCAGTGGGATGAGATTTAACAACAACCCCAGGCAGCACTACAGGCTGGGGACAGAGTGGCTGGAGAGTAGCCAGGCAGAAAGGGACCTGGGGGTACTGGTAGACAGTAGCTGAACATGAGCCAGTAGTGTGCCTAGGAGAACAAATGACATCCTGGCCTGTATTAGGAACAGTGTGGCCAGTAGGACAAAGGAGGTTATTCTTCCCTCTATTCAGCACTGGTCAGGCCACACCTTGAGTGCTGTGTCCAGTTCTAGGCCACTCAATTCAAGAGAGATGTTGAGGTACTGGAACATGTCCAGAGAAGGGTGATGAAGCTGGTGATGGGCCTGGAGCACAGCCCTGTGAGGAGAGGCTGAGGGAGCTGGGGGTGTGCAGCCTGGAGAAGAGAAGGCTCAGGGGTGATCTCATTGCTCTCTGCAGCTACCTGAAGGGAGGTTGTAGCCAGCTGGGGTAGGGGTTGGGCTCTGCTGCCAGGCACCCAGTGACAGAACAAGAGGACACAGTCTCAAGTTGTGTCAGGGAAGGTATAGGTTGGATATTAGGAGGAAATTCTTGACAGAGAGAGTGATTGGCATTGGAATGGGCTGCTCACGGAGGTGGTGGAGTTGCTGTCCCTGGAGGTGTTCAAGAAAAGACTGGATGAGTCACTTAGTGCCATGGTCTAGTTAATTGAATAGGGCTGGGTTATAGGTTGGCCTAGATGATCTTGGAGGTCTCTTCCAACCTGGTTGATTCTATGATCATTATGTTGTTTTCAAACTTCATTTCCCCCACAGAGAAACTGAGGCATTTGTGTTTAGCCACTAGGCACACACCCTTATCTAGGCTCAGGCACACGTGTGTCCTACCATGCAGACACTTGTGGGTTGTGGTTGTTGGTACGTTGTACATGGCAAAGTAGCTTGTATGGAGGATGCCTCTGTGAGGCATCAGGTGATTGTGTAAGCAGATTGGAGGTTTGTAGTGGGAGTATCTGGCTTTTAATTTTTTTTTTTTTTTTTTTTTACTATTTCAAGTCTTGTTCCAACAAGCAATACATTAACTTTACCTGATAAAAGAAATTACCAGTGTCCTAATTTTTCTGAGAATTGGAACACCTAATGAACATCACTTGCTTTGGGGATTTGTCCTGTTCACATTTTTACCATAGGATAACTGGGATTCTGTGTGTGACAATATGCTATTAATCTTGGGAATTTGTACTTGAAGAGTTTCTTTCCGTTGAGGATTCAGAGTGCTTAAAAGTTAATTCATATTACATTACCCTTGTGAAGCATATAAACAGTTCCCTCAGTGCAGAAACTGAGATGTTAAGAAGATCAAGACTTTGGTAAACTGCATGTCCCATAGACAGCTATATAAAAAATGCTTTATTTTTGAAGGTAGTAACTACTTTACATTTTTACTGATTTTAGCCTCTAGCTTTGTTCACTTGCTTTTGAAAATACTGATGCAAATAGATCGCCCTGGGTCATAGGGTCATGCATTAAATGTGTTCACAGAAAGTATGTGCCTTTGCTTGGTCTGCCATTCAGATAAAAACCCAACTTCACTTCCTTTAAAGTCTCCAATATTAGGAAAAACCAAAACCAAACACAAACAAACAAAACACCCCACCCCACCCCCGCCCAAACATCCAAACAAAGAAGGCTCTTGGTTCTTATATTTAGTCTTATCTAGAAGCTGGCAAGATGGAAAGCTATGTCTTCAGTTTCTGTAAGAAACAGCACAACTCCTGACAAATTTCTTCACTGCTGGGCAACGAAGCAATCTTGCTATGCTACAGATTTAACCAGTGACTTGGAGTAATTGTCATACAGTGTAAGCAGCACCATGAGGACTTGTGGGAGTGGCTTATTCTGCCTATAACTAATCAGTTCACTGATGCGGGAAAGTGCTCAGGGCAACAGTTCCCTGCTACTAGGCTTAGGTGGGGTCTCAGCAGAAGCCAGCTGTCTACAGAAGGGCTGTCTTTAAGTGCAAGAGGTTTTTTTTTGCGACCAAGCTATCACTTCAAGGCTGCTTGACCTGCAGTCATGTAGAACAGTTTATTGTATTTATTTGTTGAATGAGCTAAACTGCCCTTTCTTTTATTTTGGGATAAAAATTTGTTTGAGAGATTAACTGGGGAGCTGTGAGCTTTTTTTTCTAGTCCGAAAAGGGGTAAAATGTATCATACTGGACTATTACATGGACAATAACATTTCATGTTTTCATTATGGCAAGTTTATGGTTAATTTTACTATCACAATTCAGTGCATCACATTTGTCAGCTGCCTGTCTGGTAGGTGAGCTAACTCCTTGCCAAGTTAACTTTACCTTAATCCGCAAAAAGGCTAGGAGCTAGAAATGTGTGCCCATGTCTCATTTACTCCAGTTCAGCCTACTGTTTTAGCTCAAAACCACGTTGGTGAGCAGTGTACTGGAAAACTGGCAAGACTTAGCACAGAGACAGCTGACACAGAGATACAAAAAATTTAAACTGCATCAAGATCTGCTAGGCTTCTTCCTCAAATTTCTCAGGATGGATTGTTACAGGAACAGACTGTCATCCTTATACAGACAGGTACCTCCAATCACAGAATCACAGAACATTAGAGGTTGGAAGAAACCTTCAGAGATCATCAAGTCCAGCCTCCCTGCCAAAAGGCTTCCTACCTAGGGTAGTCCACACAGGAACGCATCTAGGAACACATCCAGAGAAGGAGACTCCACAGCCTGTCAGGGCAATCTGTGTCAGTACTTTCCAGCAGGGCAGCCCCTAACCTGTACTGGTGCCTATTGTTAATTCCAGAACCCTGCACTTGTCCTTATTGAACTTCATATGGTTAGCCTTTGTCCAGCACTCCAGCCTGTCCAGTGTTCCTTCCCTCCCTGCAGGCAAGATCAAGCCTCTAACGGTTGATGTTTGAGATGAGGATCATAGAATCATAGAATCATAGAATCATAGAATGGTAAGGTTGGAAGGGACCTCAAGGATCATCTAGTTCCAACCCCCTGCCATAGGCAGGGACACCTCCCACTACTACAGGTTACTCAAGGCCTCATCCAATCTGGCCTTGAACACATCCAGGGAGGGAGCATCCACAACCTCCCTGGGCAACCTGTTCCAGTGCCTCACCACCCTCACTGTAAAGAACTTCCTCCTAACATCTAGTCTAAATCTCCCCTCTGCCAGTTTAAGCCCATTGCCCCTTGTCCTGTCATTGCAGGACCTTGTAAATAATCCTTCCCCAGCCTTCCTGTAGGCCCCCTTCAGATACTGGAAGGCTACTATCAGGTCCCCTCGAAGCCTTCTCTTCTCCAGGCTGAAGAGCCCCAACGCCCTCAGCCTGTCCTCATAGGAGAGCTGCTCCAGCCCTCTGATCATCTTTGTGGCCCTCCTCTGGACCCGCTCCAACACTTCCATGTCCTTCCTGTGCTGAGGGTTCCAGAACTGCACACAGTACTCCAGGTGGGGTCTGACGAGAGCAGAGTAAAGGGGCAGAATCACCTCCCTTGCTCTGCTGGCCACGCTTCTCTTGATGCAGCCTAGGACTCGGTTGGCTGTCTGGGCTGCATGTGCACACTGCAGGCTCATGTTGAGCTTTTCATCAACCCAGACTCCAAGGTCCTTTTCCTCAGGGCTGCTCTCCAGCCATTCACCACCCAGCCTGTATTTGTGCTTGGGATTGTGCCTACCCAGGTGCAGGACCTTACACTTGGCCTTATTGAATTTCATCAGGTTGGCCTGGGCCCAACTCTCCAGCCTGTCCAGGTCCCTCTGGATGGCATCCCTGCCCTCTAGCAAGTCGACTGTGCCACACAGCTTGGTGTCATCTGCAAACTTGCTGAGGGTGCACTCCATTCCTCTGTCCATGTCACTGACAAAGATGTTAAACAGCACTGGTCCCAGCACTGACCCCTGAGGGACACCACTTGTCACTGGTCTCCAGGTGGACATTGTGCCGTTGATCGCCACTCTCTGGGTTCGACCATCCAGCCAATTCCTTATCCAGCGAGTGGTCCATCCATCAAGTCCATGCTTTTCCAGTTTGGTGACCAGGATGTCATGTGGGACAGAGTCAAATGCTTTACTCAGGTCCAGGTAGATGACATCAGCTGCCCTTCCCTTGTCCACTGTCGCTGTGACTTCATCATAGAAAGCCACTAAATTTGTCAGGCAAGATCTGCCCTTGGTGAAGCCATGCTGGTTCCCACCAATCACCTCTGCTTTGTTTTCCATTTGCCTTAGCAGGACTTTCAGCAGGATCTGCTCCATGATCTTGCCAGGCACAGAGGTGAGGCTGACTGGTCTGTAGTTTCCAGGGTCATTCTTTTTACCCTTCTTGAAGATGGGTGTTATGTTTGCCCTTCTCCAGTCAGCAGGAACTTCACCAGTCTGCCATGACTTTTCAAATATGATGCACAGTGGTTTGGCAACTTCATCTGCCAGTTCCCTCAGGATGGAATGTGATACCACAGTTATTAGGTATCAACACTTGCTTAAACAACCCTTCACTTGCTCCTCCTCTCCTTTTATTCTTTTAGGTAGATTAGTTCCCTTATCCCGTTCACATGGGGCTATATAAGGTTTAAAGAAACAACTGCAGTAAGAAATAAGACAGGGACAGTAAGAAATGTCAGGAGAAAGAATGGAGCAGAGGCTCTGCAAACCATCGCAAGTGGTGCTGCTGGCTACAGCCACACTCACAAGATTTAGAGACTCAGAATTTTGCAAAAATAATAAAAATATGTAAAATGTTTAGAATCTGATTTATGTGCAGTAAATTTTTTAGACATACACTTGAATTAACAAATACTGAATAGCAACTATAGCAAGTTGAAAATAGCCTAATGATATAGTACATAACATGAAATGAAACTTTATTTACTTACATTAATTCTAACTTAAAAACTTTGAGATTACACATCTTGCTTTTATTTATTTATTTGTTTGTTTGTTTGTTTGTTTGAATTGTACATAGGCTTCCTACTTCCTAGACAGCTTCTCAGACAGATATCTACTTCCTAAACAGTTCAGCACTTCTTTCTTAAATATTTGGTGTCAACTACCTGTCAAAGATAGTATAATGAACTAAGTAGGCTTTTAGGTTTCTCTGTTGTAGCAGTTCCTGAATTCCTGTGTGCTGCACTATAGACAAACCACTTCTTACCTTAGAAATAAATAAAATTGAAACAAAATATAAAAACAGTGGTTTGATTCACCTAATTTTTTCATCATTTCATACTTCTGATTAAGCAAAATGTTTTTGAATTTTCAGGATTGTAAAATATTTTGAGCTGTAGAAAATGCTGAGATTAGAAATGCTATTTCTTGCCTAGATGTAAGAGTGACTGACAGATATGGTGAAATCAGAGAGGTTTAGGCAAAAGTATTAGATAAACTACAGAAAACTGAGTTCACACATTCCTAATTCAATTTAACCTTCTTCCCTTGTCATACACAAAACCCAGTCCTAAAGACCACGGAGAAACATCTCGTATTTTTTCCACATCATAGTCTATTGCAAGAGTTCTTTAATTGCTTAGACTACAGAACATTGTGTGTCCCGGTGGTGTCGTGGAAGAGTATCTCAATTCACAGAGAAATATTCTTATGCCTGAATTTGAAAGAAGAAAATTTAAAAAACCAACCAACCAAACAAACAAAAAAACCCAAGCACAACCTACTGTCCAAAGATGAATAATGTAAGAAAAGTTACATAAGTAATTGGCTGAAGCAGAGAAGACACAAATAATTGCGTGCAAGAAGTATACTTTCCTCAAGATTGTAAGAGAGATCATTTGAGTAAAAGACAACCAACCACTGTCCATCTATCACATCCTGCTGGTCATAAAGTTGATCATACCTCAAAGCTTTTAAAAGACAGTTCTTTCTGGACTGGCTTTTTAGACTTTTATTCCATTAAAAGCCTTTCACAGAGTAGGCAAATTCTTTCATCTCTTCCACAATGGCTGAATATCAAGCAGTTCTTTTATAGGCATCTGCACATTTCATTACAGGGTTTATGAGTTAAAAGCAGTATTTGACTGCTTTTAGTAAGATGCTTAGAGAATGTCTGATTTGTATAGCACTAACTCTTCTACTTATGTATTCACAATGAAAATATCTGCTTTAGAGAAAAGGTTAAATATTTGCTCTTCTGAATGTTGCCATACTAATAGGTTTGCATGAAAAACAAGGTCTACCAAAAATTTCTAGGTCACTTTATTTATAATGGGTGCATGTTTAGGCAACCAGGCATAACAAGTACTTAGTTATGCAATCCTGTAGAAGACAATGATTTATGTAGTAAACATTCAAAGACATCTGCAGTTACTTATAATGAACTATTTACAAGGATTCTCTATATTCTCTTACATGATTCAAGATGATAGTACCATAATCTAGACCATTCCAGATACTGGAGCTTTTGGAGGATTGTGTGAACAATATCTCCTATCAATGGACTTTTCAGAGACCAAGTCTCTATTATAGAATCAGAGAATCAGAAAATGGTTTGGGTTGGAAGTAACCTCCAAAGGTCATCTAGTCCAAATCCCCAACAGTAAGCAGGAACATCCTCCATTAAATCAGGTTGCCCAGCATCCTGTTGAGCCTCACCTTGAATATCTCCAATGATGAGCCTCAACTACCTCCTTGGGCAACTTTTTCCAGTGTTCCACTAGCCTCAGGGTAAAGAACTTCCTCCTAACATCCAATCTAAATCTACTCTTCTCTAATTTAAAACCATTGCCCCTCATCCTATCACTTACAGGCCTTTGAAAACAATCCCTTTCCACCCTTCTTGTAGGCTCCCTTCAGGTATAGAAAGGCTGCTGTTAGGTCTCCCTGGAGCCTTCTCTTCTGCAGACTGAACAAGACTGCCTCCCTCAGTCCGTCCTTGTGGAAGAGGTGTTCCAACCCCTTGATCATTTTTGTGGCCCTCCGCTGCACCTGCTCCATCTGGACCATGCCCTTCCTGTGTTGAGGACACCAAAGCTGGATGCGGTATCAGGGAGAGCTAAACTGAAAAAAATTAGTCTGAACTAGAATTCTTTACCTTTTACACAGGTTTGGAACTCAACAACTGTTTGAGATAACATTAATCATTATTATGAAATACAGTATTGTTGCCAAATATTTTTTTACAAATTTTTTTTTTTCATTATCCTTAAATTCAAAAAGCACCACTATGAAGAAGTCATAAACAAAGGTACTCCTAGCTATGCTTGAAAGGGAAGTTTCCCAGAATTGTTTCTTCACCTGATCACATTGCCCTGCTTTCCAGGTGATAGCAAGGCATGTTTGTCCCCAGCTCTGGCAGGATACACTCCTTCCTCAGCAGCAAACCCATTCAGGCTTCAGCCTCCATTGCTCAATTGAAACCATGTATGACAAAAGCTAAAAATTCTGTAATGGTTGACACTGAAGCACATCAACTCTTTTGTCATTTCACCTTCTCCTTGCTGTGGACCCCTTATACACTGTTCACCTTTGTGTTGGGTGAGGTGCATTGCCAGAGTCCTTTTTGAGCTGATTCAATTCATTAACCCATCAGGAAATTAATTCAGTAGAAAGGCATTGAGTTTTCTGTTGATTAGTGAGCTAACTGGATCACGGAAGTGTCTGCTGAACATGCAAGCCAGCACAAGGAAAGGGACACTATGGTCAAGGGTGAGAGGAAAGAAAGGGACAAGCAGTAAAGGAGTAAAGGAAGTAAGAGAATGTTTACTCCCCTGTTTTGGTGCCTGTTAGACCAGCTCAGTCACTCCTTCACCACATGCACAGACTATGCTCATTTGAATAAGGGAAGCAGTTCACAGAGAGATCATTCAAACTCCAGCTTCTTTCCCACTAGGAGATGCAGTGAGATCTTTTGCTCAAAATCATTAGGGCAACAGAGAATCACTGAAAAGAATGGCCCATTATGGCAAAAAAAAATGTCTCCATGAAAAGAAACTGAGATTGTCATTGCTTGGAACCTCACTATCTCCAAATCAATGACGTAATAGCCAGGCATGTCTCCTATTTATTTAGTTATTGAGAAATGGATAGTATCAGCATTTTCAGGCTATCCCATACTTCCAGCTGTTCTAAGTTTGACACATTTACTATGATACTCTCATAAATGTCTTGGTCCAACAACTGTTAATCACACTTTCTTGTTGTGATGCCACAGCCCTCTCCCACTCTGAGTCCATGCTCCAGATGTGGTAGGTCAACACCTAACATCTTTATTGATGATCTGGACAAGGGGATTGAGTCCATCATCAGTAAGTTTGCAGATGACACCAAGTTAGGAGCAGGTATCAATCTGGTGGAGGGTAGGAGGGCTCTGCAGAGGGACCTGGACAAGTTGGATGTGTGGGCAGAGGCCAATGGGATGAGATTCAACAAGGCTAAGTGCAGGATTCTACACTTTGGCCGCAACAATCCCAAGCAGCACTACAGGCTGGGGACAGAGTGGCTGGAGAGCAGACAGGCAGAAAGAAACCCGGGGGTGCTGGTAGATAGTAGTTGAACATGAGCCAGTAGTGTGCCCAGGTGGCCAGGAAAGCAAATGGCATCCTGGCCTGTATAAGGAACAGTGTGGCCAGTAGGACAAAGGAGGTTATTCTTCCCTCTATTCAGCACTGGTCAGGCCACACCTTGAGTGCTGTGTCCAGTTCTGGGCCACTCAATTCAAGAGAGATGCTGAGGTACTGGAACATGTCCAGAGAAGGGTGACGAAGCTGGTGATGGGCCTGGAGCACAGCCCTGTGAGGAGAGGCTGAGGGAGCTGGGGGTGTGCAGCCTGGAGAAGAGAAGGCTCAGGGGTGATCTCATTGCTGTATACAACTACCTGAAGGGTTAAAGCATCAATGATGGTTTAAAGCTTGCCTGCACATCTTGTGCCACAGTAGGATTTCAGAGGAATAGAGAGGCTTCCCGAGGCCAGAGAAAGACAAATGCTCCCAACAGGAAGTGCAAACAGGAAGGCCTCAGGGGCCTCTGAGATGTTTTGGTTGAGCTAATGGCCTGACTTGGTGGCAAATTGCAGATGCTCCAGTTTGTGTTAAACTGCTCAGAATAAAATGGCCTCTATACAACGTATTTGTGACACTGCTTGCTGTCAGGGCTAGGAGGTTAGCCCTTCTGGGGTTTTGCCAGTGACTTTATCTGTTCCACATAAACTGCCTCTTCCTCCTTACCTAATCCCAGGGACTGTCTGGCAGGAAGCTCTACTGCCTGACATGCTGACAGTACACTGAATGATTGTTTAGAGATAAACTAATGGTTTAACTGTAATTCTTCTACAGAATAGGTAAAAGATGCTATGCTGGAAAACATTAAAACTGAAACGTATTGTAAGCATTGGCTATATATTAGTGGTAAGAGTAGCTCTGGAAACCTAAGCAACTTTCATCAAGTCTAAATGCCCATCTGCACTGCACACTTCCACAAACAAATATATTTTCAGTCCTTGGTTCCTTGAGATCAGTGTTGATTGAGTAGCGACTTCTCACACTTGGATAATTCTGGAGTACTTGTTTTCATTCACATTTAAAAAACCTACTGCATGTAGGTGAATATTAACCGTATTGGGTCAGGTTTTACAGATTATTTTATAAATGTGATTCATGCACATTTATCTCTATGTAAATTAACGTAACTTGTTGAATTATGCTAATACTGAGGAGATCAGAGTAAAGCTTGCTCACCAAGTTTAAAAATATCAAATCCACTGGAGACCAGAGAGATATTGAGGTCCCTCCCAATGCAAACCATTCTGAGGTAATTTTATTGTCGGTTTTCCATCTTTATTTTTCACTCGATTTATTGTTACATTTCAAGTTGTAATTCCAGTATTTGCCACCAGATGGCACTACAATGACATTAGCTTGTAACGACTTCTAACAGCATAATGAGGTCATCCTCACGTAATTACAGATATGTATCATCACTTCTTCGCATTGCATTAAGCACCTTTTTCTCCACACTGCTATGTTTATACCATCAGGTTTGCTGGCACAGCTATGACAGCTAGTCAGTAATATGTAAAGCTGAGTAATGGAGACCAAAATCTACCCTAAGATGAATTTGTCCTGATATTGCCATGAGTAGTACTGCAAGCAAACACTGTCTTTCATGCAAAGTGATAAACAGGAGCAGCAGCTCCCAAGTGTGTCAGGTGTGCCCTGGCTTTGCACTTCTGAACAGGATCCCAACCTCAGGGCATCAACCATTGCCTATTGCATTCTCTGTCTTTTCAGTGCATAATTTCATACTTTCCCATGTTTCTCCAAGGCTACATGAGTTGGAAAAGAGTCTGGTAATATATGTAAAGGCACTGATACAAGAAGTTGTACCTTTTTGAGGTCTTTTTAATTCCAGGCCAAACCAAACTTTGATAGTACAAAATTAGTGTTTGCTATGGCTTTTTGAATGACATTTTGAGCAAATTTGGGCTTAAAAAAATTCTTCAAGAATTGCAGAGTGAAAGCAAGTTACTATGTGATCATAACTCTTATTCCTCTCTCTTGTGAAATTACTTTCATGTAGTTCAGCTGCATTCAAATTATTAAATATAATAATACCAAACTTATGGCTGGAACCATATAGCAGAACTCCTTCTGTGATACAAGTTTCAATTAGTAAGTCACAAGAATTTAAGTGAATGTTTATGACAGAAGGGACATGATTTCAAGGTATCCATTTTGTCTCCTTTCAAAACACATTCTTGTTGACTGGTGTCAGTGGTAATCCATGAAAACTTGGGGCAGTTGGGTAGGAGGTGTCTGGTGTTTTTCTGATGAACAAATAAAATCTGAAACATATTGTAAATGAAAGTGAGAAAGTGATTCAGCATACCAGGTATGAAGCTCTTTTGGAATACCACACTGAAATGTTTGACTGTAAGTCATGTACAAATAGTTCCAGCTCGACAAAGTTCAGAACCAATGCAAGTATGAGCATTGTGGTTATACAACAGGTCTCACTAATGAAGGTACGCTATGGATGCATGAGCATGTTAAATAGATAGATAGACAGAGATATATTTAGATATATCAATAATTTGCATGTTTCTGAGAGTTGGAATTTTATTGATCTATTTTACTGGATTATCATTTACTATTGAGAATACAGCTAAGGAAAGGTTAAGAGTAGTATAACATTTGCTCCACCTATTGATTTTTCTATAGCACATAATGATTGTAGATTTTATTACTAGCCTGATTTGAAAAGCTGTGTCTGAAAACTGTGGCAATTTTATTACACAGCATTGGCAATAACTTAACAAGCAGACTACTACAGATCTAACTTTTTCCATTTTCTGACCTTCCACTCTGTACAATGTGTAGTCACATTATTTCTAATATGTATTTTACTCCCTTTACATGTGTATTAGTTTTAAAAAACTATTGGTTTGCTGTAAATTTATTCCTTTTTGGTCTTAACTCTTGTTATTGAATCCTAAATATACTACAAACTGTCCCTTTTTGGACAGGGAAGACAATTAAGCTTTATCAGTCCTATACTACTACTTTAATACCTCCCTCATGTTCCAACACTGCCTGACTTGCTGCCTTTGCTTTGAATAGTTGCCATTCACTTATCATCTGAATTTTCTGATTTTCAGAGGTTTAAATCTGGGTTTAAATCAATGTCCCTGAGTCTTGCACAGGAAGAGGTGGACTGATAAAATAATTCATGCTGCCTGGGGACTCATATTTTCTCCAGATCCTGGTACAGGCCCAAGAATAGGAAGAAAGGGATTCAGAACTAAAAACATTCCCCAACGGACAAGGAAATCCCTGAGAAATGGATTCATGCCTGTTGTCAAATGAACTTTTTCTTGATGATTGATAAAATCATGTTTTATGTTGTTTTTCAAAAGAACAGTACATGCCATGCACTAGCTTAAGTAACTAGCAGCAATAAGAGATTGGGTTTTTCAGAGCTATATTTGTATTAATATCACAAATAATGCAATTATTTTCTCATGAAGCCTTGCTCTGTTATTCAGGAATTCTGCTACATAATGCAAAGCTACACAGGCACCCAAAGCACAGGCTGTTATAGTAGTAAGAGCCAGGAACCGACTGTCAGACTTTCTATGAGGCCTCAGGCAGACTGATGAACTCTTCGTCCGGGAAACCGTATGCCAGTTGAATTACTGGTTCAAGAACACAGATCAGACGAAGCAGCTGGATGTCTAGTAGACGAGGAGAGAAAACCACACTCTTGTGCTGCGGTTAAGAGACATGTTGTCTTAGCTGCAAGTGGCACCCAAGGAAGGAGACATTTGACCTGACACCTCTCGGATGAAGTTAACCACCTTTATAAAGAAAGATGCTATTCTGTAAGAAATTGGTCTATGAGCAGCAGATATAATAAGACCTCTCTCCACTCAGATTTGTCTCCCACATCTAACTCTGTGAACTTTTCCTGCTCTATCCACTCCTCTGCGACGCCATACTACAGTGCTTAAGTGTCCGTTCCCCAGGGCTTTTCCCTTGTAGGCGCCTCGGCATCTCAGGAAAGGGTCCTTCTACCTGGGGGCGGACCGTCGCAGAGTTTGCAGGACGTAAACATTCCTGGAGACCACTACTCTAATTCAGTATGATTGTGTTTGCAGCTGCTCTCTGGTCAGGGGGGCGGGGCAGGCATTGAAGGAACCGAACTAGCAAGGGGCAGCAGGGAAGCTTCTGGGCAGGTTATCCTCTCAGACAGCGCAGCCTGCTGGTACGCGTCTGTCAGGAATCACGAAACCCGATCTCACGGTTTGAGGCAAAGTCGCCTATATACCGCAGCTGAAAGGGAACACCAACGCCCAAGACAGCAGGCGCCATAGGTACACGCTGCGCTCCAACGGGCGCGCAGAGTGGCGCATGCGCCAACCCCTCCCCACGCCCAGCAACGAGCAGGAGCAGTGGCAGGAAGGGGGCGCGGGTGGTGCTTTCCTTAGGGATCTTACAACTCGTTGAGGTGGGCGGCGGCGCCGCCATTTTGAATTGGCTGCGGGTCGGAGGTAGCGGCTGGTTCACCAAGCTCCGCGTCCTCCGAGAAATAACAGCGAGGAAGGAGCGAGGTCTAAGTATGGCAGCGAATAGGAACTTGAAGCAAGTGCGGATTGAGAATAGCTCCCCGGCAGCGCCTTTGGGCATGGTAGGGGGCGGCGGCGGCAACCTAAAAGGATTGCGAGGCCTAGAAACGGAGAGTGAGGCATCGGCGGCCATGGCGCTAGTACCAAGTAAAGAAGGTGGAGATGAGGAACAGGAGGTTGGGTTCACCATCGATATCAAAAGCTTTCTCAAACCTGGTGAGAAAAGCTACACGCAGCGCTGCCGGCTGTTCGTGGGGAATCTGCCTACTGATATTACCGAGGAAGATTTCAAGCGCCTCTTCGAGCGCTACGGGGAGCCTAGCGAAGTCTTCATCAATCGGGATCGTGGCTTCGGCTTCATTCGCCTGGTGAGGGTTAGCGCCCGTCTCTCTCTCTGCGTCGTAACTCGTGGGCTACCATAGCAAGCGGGAGACTTCTGTCCCCTTGTTCAACCCCTCTCCCCGCCTTTCCTTGTCGAGCGGCTGTAAAAAAAAGAGGCAGCCCCATACCCTTTCTCCCCTTGCTGCTATCGCTGTTTCTTCCTCTTCCTCCTCCCCTCCCCTCTCCTCTCTGTGCCTCCATATATGCAGACCATAGGCCTTCATTGCGGGCGGCGTTCCCAGACCCTTGGCTTTAGGCTACCACCTCCCTGCGCGGTACTCCGCTGGTTTCAGGACCCCTCTATGGGTTACCGTTTACGTGCTGCTACCGCGGGTACTTCTTCAGTGTGTAATTCTTTAGTGAATGGAAAATGCGGTTGCGTGATATTATTCGTATAATAACTTCCCTTATTTAACTGGGAGAATTTGTCGTACTTAAGACCTACCAAAAAATACCTTCTTCATGCAGTAGTAAATTTCAGCCTGCCAATTCACTATGTAAACAGTTAATTTAAAAGACTGAACAGGATTCTTTCAGAATGCTAGCGCTTACAGAGTGCGAAAGCAGCAACATGTCATCCCAGAATTGCAAAGACCTGAGGTTGTTTAAATTACTTGTGTCCAGATAAGAATAGTTTTTCCGAGATAGTACAGCATTCGGTCAACTATGCTTAAATAGAGCTTGCAAAAAAGAATCACTGTGTGTAAAGTTTATGATACTGTTTTAAAACGTCAGTGTGCAGGATCAGTTTTCATGATTGCTGTATCTAGAATGCACTAATTTATATCATTCTATGAATAGCTTTAGAGTGCTTTGGGTGTCTCTTGTTACTGTTATGATTTTTGCATGCGTTCCACTGGTTAGGATTTTTTCCTTTGGGTTGTCATTTTCAAGATAAGTGTTTGTGGCATTCTGCCATACATCTTAAACCCCGAGATTTCTCCGGCCTGTAATAGCAGTTTTCTGGAGGAAGTGAGAAATAATTGCATGTCATTACTCAATTTGTATGTAATATAGGTTAGTTCTTATCTGAATTTCCTTTTTCCATTGTGTTTAGGGAATATGTTATGGTTTTAATAATTTATGTAGTGAATTGAACTGTGGACAAGTAGCTGTGGTCAAAAGGATAAATATAACGAATGGCAACTACCAAACTCTGAAATGAGAAAAAAGGCAGTTAGTGATGCAGGCTGTCTCATAGATGTGGGTGCAGAAAGCCCATAAAGGTGGTAAGAATGAATACATAAGGCAAGAAGTTTATGCCATCAGTTGGACATTCGTCGAGAGTTCATTACTAACAGTGTTAATGAACAGCTGCGGTATTTTCACTTATTTAAAAACCAAGCCCCTAGACACTATAGATCCTGTAGTGTAATCTTTGAAAGTGTTGTTTCCCGCTGTATGGAACTATCGGTGGAGAACTGAGTAGGTAAATAGGAGGAGGAAAAAAAAGGATGAACTGAAAACTTTTATAGAACAGCAGAAGTGTACCCATCATAATGACAATTTAAGCCTTGTAATGCACAACAGAAGTTTGTGCTTTTGGAGGTGTTTCTATGCATTTAGTTTATTTTTAGAAAAAAAAATCATGTAAGAGGACAAATGTGTATTTTTTTAAATTGGTGGACGGAATTTTTTGTTTGTTTGCTTGTTTAGAGGGGGAGGGGGAAATTTAGTGACCCTGCTGTTAAGGGGAAAAAAAACGCAGCTGCCTTCTTGCAGGAGGTGGGTGGGGGAACATGGAAAATTGTCTTTGAAAATTAAGTACATGAAATATTTTATGTTTTGAAAAAAGGAATCTAGGACTCTGGCTGAAATAGCAAAGGCAGAACTTGATGGTACTATTTTGAAGAGCAGACCACTTCGAATTCGATTTGCTACACATGGAGCTGCCCTAACGGTCAAGAACCTTTCGCCTGTGGTTTCTAATGAGCTGCTGGAACAAGCATTCTCGCAATTTGGGCCAGTGGAAAGAGCTGTTGTTGTAGTAGATGATCGTGGCAGAGCTACAGGAAAAGGTTTCGTAGAATTTGCAGCAAAACCTCCAGCACGGAAAGCTCTAGAACGATGTAGTGAAGGGGCATTCTTGCTAACAACGTAAGTTCACAAGCTTTTGGAATTTGTGTCAGTATATGTTTCTAATGTGAAAGAAAACGGTGTATGTGGGTATTCCCTAGTTATTTTTGAAATCTTACTCAATTTCAAGTCTTTATCAAACTACAAAGGCCATGTGGTAAGCAATGAAAGAGTTTTACGTGAGTACCCCAAATACTTATGGTTTGTTGTGTGTTGTTTTGGTTTTTTTTTTCTATTGTGAGGAAAAACATCTTTTTCTGCTTATTTATAAGACTTGTAATTGGTTTGAGAGTCTGATAGCAACATTTTTGCTTTCCTTGTCTCTATGTATTACTCTTTTTTTTTCTCTATATAGTAGGGTTCTTTCTAGTGTTTTCATTGGTTGCACTCTTCCTGATCTCAGCAAATGTGACCTTATAACATTGCTCTATTTCTTAGCAAAGCAGTGCACTGCATTGCTGATACTCTTGTAAACTTGCAATTTCTGCATGTATTTCTTTCTTAAAAGTTTTGTTTATGGCTTGAAAGGCCAGAAGTACTTTTTTTTGATGAAGACGTAGATTCTGCAGAAGATTGTGGAAACAGTCTCTGGAAACCTTTCTATTTCAAAGGTGAACAAACTTGCATGTTACAGCACTTCCCTCTTGCATCTCCTTTCTGTATTGTGCTGCAGAGAATTGTGAGCTGCTGTGTTTCAACACATTCACTAGTAACATTTTCAAAAGCTTTCTTGGAACTGGTTCCACAGTGTGGAAGCTTGCTGCCATCAAAGTGGGGAGCTTCTTCCCTTCTTGCACTGTCTGTCTGAGAATCTTCCATAAGCCTCTGGTACTTGCTAAAACAGCAGAAAAGTATCCAACTGGTTTTGTTTGGTTTATTTTGGGGTGTTTAAGCACATGACGGTGCTTACTGTCATGGATGCTGTGAAGGTTAGGTCCAGCAAAAGATAAGACAAGAGAAAGTGTTGTCAAGAGGAGATTGCAAGTGGAGAAGGAGTCTGGAACTTTCTTGCTTTTGATAATCCTGTAAACATTGCGTGCTGTTGAACTGCTGGTTACATAGTAAATTCAGTCTACTAGGTCTTTACTGGTATCAGTAGATGCCAACAATTTGTTCTTCCCCTCAGGTTTTCTTGGCATTAGTATTTGAATAGAAGCAAGGTGTGCCAAACAAGCGAGCTAATCTAGTTCAATGTTAGAGGAAAACTGTTCATGGTGTGAGGGAGAAAGAGTCTGGTGTATGAGGGCTGGTATGCTTTTTGGATTGAAATGAACATCTTACTGGCCCGAGCCAATGAAAAGCACTTGGTCTTCATCTTGTTTAGGTGGCTGACATGTTCCCTAATGCACAGTGTTGCAATGATAATTATCATGAATCTACTACTTTAATACTTAGGTGTTTGCTTGAATTAAATATATCAAAACTAGGCATTTGACATATTAATGTAGAGATTTAAAATTGTCACTTGAAAATTGCAACTTGTTAACACCACAATTCAATTGCATTTAAGTAACAACTGCCCGTAATTGCCATGCTGATAGCAAGAGACACAGTTGCCAAGTTGCGCTCTGTGATTCCACACTTTATAGTGTATGCTCCTCATCTGATATTTGTGCAGTTGTTAAAATACATTGATTATATTTTCCTCTTTTATGTGAAAAGATCTGCAAAGTGAAATAAGTGTGTAATACAACAAATAATCAGTGCTGTTCTGAAAATAGTATTTCTAGTTCATTAGTTCTTACTATCAGGTGTATATTACAGACTATGCTCTCAAGACTGATGCAGAGAGCTTTTTAGAGAGATGGGTATCCTTATACTGCTATCCTGGCAGTACTGGCTAATACTTGCATCTGATTACTACAGATGGTGAGAGTTATAAAAGGTATTTCCAAAGAGAAATTAAAGTTCTGATTTGTGAGAGTTTTGTTCAAAGAACAGGTTTTAAATAACTTTAGCAGAAGACATTTTTCTAATGGAATTTTAATGCCAAATTATCAAGATGTTTTCAATTTTAGAGTACTTCTGAAAGAACTTGTCATATTCTGTGGAAACGTGAATAGGTTGCATTACTCTGTGTTGGGTTTGTTTGATGCTTTCCCAGTACAATCATCGCTGCTGTATTGCCTCACTGATGAAAACAAAAAAGATGATTCCTTCCTAAATATTTTGTAAATGATTGTGGGTACTCTTTGAGATTTTTATTTTTAATCTTTAAATACTTTGTAGCAAAGAGAACTATATAAAGTAAATTATGGATTTTAGGTCAAATATCTGGTTTTGCTATAGAAAATTATTTTCAAAGATAATTCTTAATTAGGATATTTCTATGATTTAAGAATTTACAAGACACAGGAATTACAGATAATATATGTTAGGATTTCTGGAATGTTTTCTGAAAATACTAAAACAACTTCTGCTTCATTTATGTCTTCCAGAACCCCTCGACCTGTTGTTGTAGAACCAATGGAGCAATTTGATGATGAAGATGGGCTCCCAGAGAAACTAATGCAAAAAACACAACAGTATCACAAGTAGGTTGTGTTCAGCTTTATTTTGTAAAACTTGACTTATGTGCTTTATTAGTTTGGTAAATATACACTAGTTTTTATTTCTGAGTTTTTTGTAACAGGAAGTAATGTTTTGTATGTTGTCCTTTGTGCAAAGAATTCTATGGGTCCTTGTCAGGATTTCCTTATTATAGTAAAAATTCAGACTTGAGTTGTTCATTTAACTTTCTGTATGTTTACTAAAGTAGCTTCTCTGGCATGACGTGAAGTCAGAGCTTGTTGCCATGCAGACTGTAGTCTTTTATGGATTAGAGATGTTGTCAAATCCTTCAGAGATTTGTGTACCCATAGGTGGTTTTGTTCTCAAAACAGTTCCATAGCTGTTTGTGAAGTCAGTGAAGTGTAAAACTCTGTAGTTCCTCTGGTTCAGATAAAATGTTGAGCATGGCATAAAGTGAATGTTGATAATGAGGTGGAAGAGAAGTTCCCTGATCTTACAGTATTAATTTTTAATAATATTTTCTAAATGGCAATGAAAGTTCATGTTGTTTTAAAATGCTTATTTTGGTGAGGCTGGAGAATTCAACTTCTTAAAAAACATGTCACTGTTAGTTACAATATTAGTGTTAGAGCATGATACAAAATGTTGGCATCTTTTAATGTCGAGATTCTGGCTAATGTTTGGAACTGTCTAGTAAACTTTGATATTTAGCTCATTTTATCAATCGACTACTGGCTTCAGAAGGTTGAGCACAGTTAATCTAGTGTTGCAGCAGTATTTTGTGCTGATGCAAACACAAATGTCTCTTCAATTTGTATAATTAAAGATATGTTTGGACAATTCATGTCATCATACGACTTAACAGCTGAATTAAGCTGAAATGTAGTCATCTGACAAGTTGAAGTAGATCTATACTTGAAGTGATTTTTTTTTAAGTGCTTTGATTGTTACAGCTGTTGATCTAAATGTGTCCTCTACATTTTAACTGCAATTTTTTTATTAGGGAAAGAGAACAGCCTCCACGTTTTGCTCAGCCTGGAACATTTGAGTTTGAGTATGCTTCACGTTGGAAAGCTCTTGATGAGATGGAAAAGCAACAGCGTGAACAGGTTGACAGAAACATTAGAGAAGCCAAAGAGAAACTAGAGGCAGAGATGGAAGCAGCTAGACATGAGCATCAGCTAATGCTGATGAGGCAAGGTAAAATCAGATAATCTGCTAGTATTAAATTTGCTTGGTCGCAGATTTTCTTTGTGAAGACTCTTGAACAGTATGTTAAACCTAGAGATTTTGTCAGACACTTTAATTAAATGCATTGAACAGAGAAAAACAAAATCCTTACATGCATTCTTTGATAGTTTGCAGAGATGGATTAAGAAACTGAGTAAGGAGTGATTGTCAGGGTCTATTTACTTCACGTTTTAAATCTGTCTAGTATCAGTATGTGAAGAAATTGAATACTTCATACTCATCAGGAAAGTTTTTTTGGTGTTGCTTATGGTACTAGATAGGCCTAGGCACCTCTTGTGCTCCACGTCCTCATACTTATTTTGGCTGTTTTGTACACCCTGGTATGATTTGAAATGTTCTGGTAGCTAATAACTTTTTTCTTTATGAAATAACTGAGAAGTCTAATGTGTGTAGTCCTATGTATGTAACAACTCAAAATAACTGGCAGTTGCCACAGATTTCAGTCATACTTGAAACTTAGTCCTGTTTTCCAATTGTTTGGAGGTAGTTTGTTCTGTTTGTGTTGGGAGAGAAAAGGTCCTCTAGCAATTGCTTTCAAACCCTGTCAACTTGGGTTTCAGGCAGATAGGACAGTAACAGGGTGGGTATCTAATGCTTTGACTTGTTAGACTTCATCCCAAAAGAGCTTTTTCCAAGCATACTGTTAGATGTGCAGTCACTGCTTTACAGTTCAGAGCTATTGAAGTACTACTTGATTTAGTCTGCTAGATTGCAAGACTGGAGTGGATAAAGTTTAAATATATTGCACATCTTATGGAAAGGATCTCAAGAATTGTTGTGTGAATTAAACACAATTGTGGTTTTTTTTTTAAGAGTCTTAAATTAAGGGGTATCATGGGTACCCCAAAAAATTCTTATCCCTAGTGTTGGATCATAAGACAGTACAATAACTAGCTTGAAGGTCTGAGCAAAATGTGCCTTGTCATTTTAGAGGGATTTGAGTTTCTTGGGATTCTAAGTAGCGCACGCATTTCAGAGCTTACACCCAGGTAACTTTCACAAACTGTCTGCTACACTTAAATGGCTTGGCTTAACACTTACCCTTAAGAAGGGACATTTTTGTTAGTGCAAATTCCCTGTGCCAGACAGGTTTTTCTGCTGGTATCTGATGGTTTTCCTGCTGATGTCAGTGCCATGAATTAGACTATTTACTAAACTGATGGAATTGAAGTATCTAAATGCTTGGATATACTGAATGTAAACATACAGTACTTAAAATAGATTTCAAAACATTTTCATAACTAGAAAAAGCATAGTGCATGTTTTATATAGTATTAAGATACACTGCAACTGGAAGTCATTAGGAAAAAGCCTGAGTTTTAACTAAATAGCTGTACTTAGTTTTGGTGTGAAATCATACCGTTTCTGAAAGATCTTGTGCTGAAATACAGAGCATTATGCTCTTTTGACATGCCAAATAGTTAGCACATACAATGGTAGTTCTCAGGATGTTGTTGGCTTCTTTTCCAAGAACAAAATGTTAAAACTTTTGTTTTGCATGTAAGCATAGGTATACCTTACAGGTGAGGAATATTACTGTTACATTAACATCCATACCTGTAAGGCACAGGACAACCTCCCATTTTCAACTGGACACAGATATTCTATTTTTTTTTTTTTTTGTGTGACTGATGGTAACGATGGTTCAATGCTGGAAATACGGGTTGTATACATTTGCCGTTAACTGATAGTCAATATTTGGCAGTGCTAATGATCCAGTTCTAGAACTTATCTTTACTTTTTTTTTAGAATTTGTCCATCTGTTCTTGTACTTGAAAGCAAGGTTAGGGATTAAATTTTCTTAAATTACAATTACTTAATCATGTTTTTAACAAAGGCAAGACAGGGGTGTTTTTTAAGATAAAAAAAGTCTGGATGGTAAAACATGGGAGAATAGCTTAGATATGTTTCGTGACTACTGAAGTTTCTACTAAGGACACTGTGAAGGGGAAAAGTGGTCCTCCTTTTGAATATCTATTAAGCTTCAATTTGATACGGAAAAGGATGAGAACTACCCCTTCCATTAAACAACACTAAAACATGGATGCTTTTGATGTTCATATTCTGATGAGGAAACATACTTTTTGTTAGTGTGGCAGGAAGGTTTTTTCCCTTCTCTGTTTGGTTAGGAGTCCTTTTCTTTGGTACAAATTAAATTGGTGTTTTTTCCAGATAAACATTTGTAGATGAGTAAGTAGAAATCCAATTTGCCAAACTAGGAGTTAGTAAACACTATATTTTTATTGAACTCTCCAGCTTTTGTGTGCGTAAGGTGGGTTTTGTCTCAGTTTCAGACCTTAGCTCTATGCAAATCTTGCTGTTCTGAATGGTGTTTCTGAATAGAAGCTCAGACCATGCCAAGAATGTTATATTAAAGAGATTATATCACAGAGGTTTTAATAAAGCTTATGTGAAACATCTGAAGCAATGAGGGTGATGAGACACTGGGAACAAGTTGCCCAGGAAGGTTGTGGATGCTCTCTCCCTGGAGGTTTTCAAGGCCAGGTTGGATAAGGCCTTGAGCAACCTGTTCTATTGAGAGGTGTCCCTGCCCATGGCAGGGAGTTGGAACTAGATGGTCTTTGAGGTCCCTTCCACCCTAAAACATTTTATGATCATAATCTAGAATTAATTTTTTTTTTGTATGCCTGATACACAGACCACAGATATAAAGGTTTCATTGAAGTAATTATCCTGGAATTTGAAATGCAAAATATTGATTGTCAGGAGCTGAAAAGATGACAGAAAGAATGAGCCTGCTAGTGTCCATACACTCATACAGATGAAAGTTTTATAGCAATTGCTTTTTAGAGAGATAATGACTTGATCACTCTGAGTACTCAGTTTTTTGTCATATGGTACTAATACTGAAGGTAGATTTCATTCTTTGAATATGTGTAATTTTTTCACTTTGAAGTGTCATGTTTTGACAGATTGTCAGAAGTATTTTGTAAAGCAGAACATGTGTTTCAAAGTGTAAGTAAATTGGCATGATGTTTCTGATCTACTCATTGGTGGTGTGCCTGAGATATCTGTAAATATTCTGTCATAATGGTGGTTAAGTAATTTATGCAAATACTGAGAAACATGACTGAATTAAATCAGAGTAGTAGTTAAAACAACCTAAAAAATCTTTTTAGACTTGGTATTCCTACTTGTAGGATTGACTTTGTAGGTAATAGTACACTTTCTCCTTCTGCCCTCTGCTCTGCAGTAGGCTGTGGATAAATTAAAGACCTTACCCCTTTCAAAGCACAAAAAAGTGCAGAAACTAACAATACCTGTTGTACACTTTTTCACCACTACTTTGAAGCAGTTTTTATCTATTTAGAGAAAGGACCTGTTTGCAATGTATGTGAGTCCAGAATGTTATCATTGCAGATCTCTTAGTATGAATGGCTTTGTGCACAGCCTGAACCTGTAACTGTAATTTTATCTGGTTTTGCGATAAGTTTCTGCAGTTGTCAAATGGTAGTGGATCATGAATATCATAGAATCACAGAATGTTGGTGGCTAGACTTCAAAATGTGTTGGACTTCAGAGTATTACCAGTTTCAGGAAGGGCAGTAAAAAAGAAATATGCTGTGGAGGACAATGAATGGGACACTGGGAAAAGTAGAACTCTACACCATAAGAATAAAGGGAAGTAAAAGATAATTTTTGGAGAAAAAAAAAAGGGAATGCTACATAAATTTGAAAGAAAATAATTGAAAAGAAAGTATATTTTCCCACTGTGATCAGTATTAAGTGTAGAATATGTTCTTGGTCTCTGTAAGACCTTGAAACAATAGAAAGGTTAATTTAGAAAAAAATAAGACCTGTACTGTGAAATGATCTAAAGATGTGTGATTGGGTTGCTCACATGCGGTGTGTTTGGGTTGTGGTTTTTGGTTTTTTTTTTAAAGTGTGCTTGTGGCATTCCCTGAGTATCAGGATAATGGTGCCCCAGCTTTCTATGGCAAGCATAGTTGGAAAGAAGCCACCTTCAGTCATTTGAGTGACTCTTCAGTGTAATCATACTCTATTGAAGTGTGAAATGTGTAACTTTTGCAGAAGACATTGGAAAAGCAAATCTGCAAAATGTTACTTGAGAAGTGACTTCTAATGTCAGTAAGGATGCTGTGAGAGTAATAATCGTCATTGCTAGAAAAGAAAACACATACATGGTGTTTTTGCAAAATATATGGGTCATTGTGGTTACTTTTGGATACGGAAGTGAAAAATTAAGTTGTAATGTATGCCAATGCAAATTTGAGGGCAGTGATTTGTCATAACTAAAAAAGATGTTTTGATTAGTACAGTGAAGAAATGCACAGGAAATGTGTGAGCTATTTAAACTAGAGCATAAAAGGGACGGAATGTTCTTCATGGTGTCTGTAAATGTCATGTGGCCAATATCTTATGATGATAGGAAACGTCAACAACTGCTTTCTAACAGAAGGTAGAATTAATATTCATTGAAGAAAACAAATTACCAGGCAGAAATCAATGTTACTAGTCAGAAACTAGTTCAAGTAAAGCAATTAGTATTACTTGCATCCTTCTTTGTGAGAGGATATGACTTTTCCTTTCTGTTATGAAAGATTAATAATTTGTAAGCGACTATAAGTTGAGTCATGATAAAACTTTATGGAGGCTTGGACTGTGTGCACCTGAAGGTCACGCTGCTTTTTTCTGGTGTGCATACAGTCTGTAATAGGTGGTTGGAAAGCATAAGCCCATATGTATTGTACAGATTTTCTTTACATCGTTATTTTTAGCAGTACACAGCACTGCGAGGAAATTGATGCCTTACCTGAGATGTAAAACCAGGCTGTGATTTAAGAGATTGCAAGGTTTTACTCCTTTGTTTAAAAACTTAATATTTCTGTTTCCGTAACTTGTGTTGGAGGCTTTGCCAGTCCTCTACCTTTCTGTATTTGTGAGCCATAGATCCAGTGCATTTGTTTCATGTGCTAGATTTTATGGGAAGAAACAATTAAATGCATTGAGACATTTCTTATGAAATTTAAACTGTACGTTGACAGTAATAGTACTTTTTGGTATTGCCGCATTGTTTATTGGCAGTTTTTCTTTATTTTTTTAATTCTGTTAGATCTCATGCGACGTCAAGAAGAATTAAGGCGTTTGGAAGAGCTTCGAAATCAAGAACTTCAAAAACGCAAGCAGATACAGTTGAGGTATTTTGTCTTCTACTGTGTGCCGGTCTGACATGCAGCTGCTGTAGGTCTGTGTGAATTTAGCTATTCCAGCTTGTAGAGCTTGTGTTTGATGTCAAATAAAAATGTGCTGCTAAAAGTTATTTTTCAAAAGCATTGTATGTGATGTTTCTGCTAACAGTCTTCAAAAGTGATCCCTTAAGCTGATTAAAAAAATGGTGCCAGGTTGGTTTGGTTTTTTCTTTAATTTCTGTTCTAGTTATGTTATAAACTTCCGAGCTTTCTAAATAGCATGGAGGTGTCTTAACTTTGTGGCTGAAATATGACTTTAATAGAGACATAATTGATATTATGTGCTCCCCAGATTTATGGGCAGGTCATCTGTACGTGGATTAGTAGTTCTGCTAATTGATAGTCTCACATGATGATTTCAGGGGTATTTTCACCTCATATTCTGGTATGTTGCAAATTTTCCTTCAAGAGCTGATTCATGACTCTGCTAAAAATTTTAAAAATAGACAGGGTGTCATGATTACATTTATACTTTCCATGTTAACTATGACAAGAAATACAGATGACAAAAAAGACCAAACCTCTCAGAGTTGAAATGTCTGTTTTGGCAGTATTGAAATGTTTTAATCCATAGTCATTTGTTAAAAACTGGATTATTTTAACTGTCTTTACCAGTAGGTAACCAGAAGAACAGATACAGAATGTACTGGTATTGTAATTTACTTGCATTCCAGTTTTTAAAATAAAAATAATTTAATGTTTAAAAAAACCCTAAAACACCAAAGGAAGGTGCAGTATGTATAAGAAAAAAGCAGAATAGTTTCATCTGTGAAAGATCTCTTTAAGTTAGAGTCAAGTGACTGCTTTCGTTTATATGCTTGATCTTACCTTGTGAGGTTGAGAACAAGCCTGAACAGGTCAACAATATAAATTGATACAGTTTCTGAAAACTATTCTAGGCATGAGGAAGAGCATAGACGTCGTGAAGAAGAGATGTTACGCCAGAGGGAGCAAGAGGAATTACGACGACAGCAGGAGGGAGGATTTAAGCCAAATTTCATGGACAATGTAAGTAAAATTCTGTGATAAAAGCCCAAGTCTTCTAAGAATTTTTTAAAATTGTAACATTTTTCTAAGCTAGCTATTGACCTAGATATTGTTTACTGTTTTTCCTTCAGTTATCTATCATGATCAGAGTGATAAAAACTTAGTGTTGTTATTTTTATATGTGATGGCATCACTGTTTTTTCTTCCTATAATCTAGTCATGTAATGCTTAAGTGAGGCATTCAGATAATTTACCTTTACATTTTAAACCGGTTTCAGAATGTTTAAGCTTATTGGAATTGCTTATTTAGTTTTACACATAACAATATAGTTCAGAAATAAAATGGGCAGCATCAATTTCATATGGAGCCTATAATTTGGCCCTACTGTAAAACTAGATGAAAAAACTCTTTATTAAAGACAGACGACCAAAAGATTATAAAGGTGGAAAATAAACAATGTCCTCTCCTGTAGCTTACTTACATTAGTAATTTAGGTCACTGAAGACTTGTCCTGCAGGACTAGCAAAGTGGTGATACCGTAGGAATTAGCTTCTACATTTTTATGATGATCTATTTTGGTCAAGGGTATCGTGTTTGGTGTGGGGTTTTTTTTTTTTTTTTTTCCTTACTGTGAATGCTTTTATTTCATGTGAGAAGGATACTTAATTGTTGCAGCTATTCTTGATGAGGAGGTACTGAATAAGTGATCCACACTTCTTTTTTAATGGTGTTACAGCAGCTGTAGTCAGAAGGATGAGATACTGTGTCCCATTACAGGTACAACTTGGTAAACTGTTGTTTCCTCAGCTACTTTTCAATTTCCTGTTTTGTGGAAGAAATACCTATTTTGCATAGTATACCGTAACTTTTCAGTAGGGTTGAGAAGAACATAGAATGTCTCAGAACACATGTACGAAGAGGTTAAAAAATAATAGGTTTGCTGTTATCACAAGATACAATTTTTTTTTTCCTATTTCTGCTCCTTAGCATTTATAGTCAGGATGGAGAGAAAGTAAAATTGTTTCTTTGTTGCTAGCAGCTGTCAGTCGATTTTGCTGATTGTTTTGAGAAACATAGCAAAACCCAATAATTTGTTTCCATGTGGTCACAGTGTAGAGGAAAACTCTTTTTAGTGTTACCTTTTCTTTGATGAAGGTCAAGAATTTCAAACTCATTATGTCCTTTAGTGTCACACGCATTAAACATTCTTTGTGAAAGAGTATGTAACAGCTGTCTGATGTAATTTAGAAATAACAGTTGCTGGTTGTGGCTTCTGTAGTACCAAATGCAGAATTCTACTTAACCTTAAATGTCTTTATATAGCCTCTTTTGGAGTGGCATACTTTTTGACCCTGAAAGCTACTGGTTAAAATCTTCTGCCTGATATGTAAGGGTCATGGCACTTGTGACAGGCAGCTGCAGAAAGGGAAAGCTGGGAAGCCAACCCTGAGGCTTGAGGTGACAGTAACTCATTCAAATTCCATTATTGATAGGAGATTGTGGCTTGGGGTGCTGGGGGAAACTAGTTAATGTTGGCCAGAGCAACCTCTACTGGTCTTCTTCTTGCAACTGTCTTGAGGTAATTCTTTGTACTTGAATTGCTTGCCACAGTTTGGCTATCCTAGTGCTGCTGTGCATCTTTAAATTCTCATCTCTGTAGATAGAAACTGTTCAAGCTGGTCTGCTGAATAGGACAAAAGCCTAGCTTAAGAAGGGAAGAGGAATGATTTAAATTGAAAGGACTTCAATCACTATGTGTAATTTTTATGGTTCTTAGATAGTGAATTTTTTCGGGGGTTAAAGTTGGAAGAGTGCAGCTTTCCCACTGGGTTGCATTATGAGAGTTATGTGCTCTCCTGGAACTAATTGAAACACCACAAGAAAATGTGGATGTAGGTGTGCAGTGACCACACTACTAAAGCTGCGGTAAGTTGGATAAGGAATATATAGTACCAGTGGTGGATTTTTTTTATGTCATGTGAAGCTGAGGTGGTATATCCAATAACTGGGGAAAAAAAATTTTTCTGTAGTCTTTATTGTTCTGGTCGTGTGTTTATATTTGCCTCTGATGTCCTGTGAACTCTTTTTTAAAAGAGTTTAAAAGAGGGAGACTTGGAACAAAATTGGAAGCTATTTGCTTGCTTGCTTCAGTAACTTTCTAATAAGGACACCTGTGTAACTCTGAGCATGACCTATATATAGTCATTTGTCATAACATATATTTAGCTGTGCTGGGGTTGCATAATGTGAAGAGGAATTGAAAAAACCTTTGCATTTTGCATCAGAGAAGAACTTTAAACCATTTCTAGAAATTGAAAAATGGTGTATCAGGTATTTTCTCAATTTGGTAGAATTTCTTATACCACTGAATTTTTTTGATTTAATTCTCACTAATGCTTTTTCACTACCAGCAGGCACCATATGGTGATCTGGTCTCAGATTGCTATTGTATGTGCACTGAAAAAAAATTCTCTGTGTTAAGAGTTTAGAAGTCGCCTTTTAGTGAATGTTTTGTGATACTGGTGGATAGTTTATACCATAATGGGTCTCTATAAATTCTGTTGACATAATACGTATAACGTATTGAAGTCTTGTACCAACCATGTATTTAGAAGGAAAATAGTAATTGTTTCTAACCCTTGTTTTTGTTTCTTAAAATCTTTGGAAAGTAAAATTCCTGTACTTACATTCTATCCCTCTTTACTATGCAGTATAAAGACAGACATAAACGGTAAGTGCAATGACAACCAGAATTGGAATCTCTCATGTAAAAGTCTGTAGTATTAGGCTTTCCTGCTTAAAGTTTCTTTCTGTGTCTTTCCTAATGTTTCAAAATCAGATTTTTTCAGTATAACTACTTCAGAAAAAAAATCTTGTAATCCAAGTTTAATTCAACTACCAGTTACTTTAGTTGTAGATGATAAAAAATATTATGTCTATCCGTTTTTCTTCCTGAAACATTCTTGCTCATGGTGACGCTATACATAAAAAATTTGGTTGAATAATTTGTTCATCTAATGGACAGGCTAGTGATGCCTAAACTATTTATGTAGTTATACGATCTCTATTAGGTAAGTTACTGATCAACACATTCATACTGATTAGGATGTTTCTCCTCCTTTGTCAAAATTGGTTAGTTGGAACCTCCTGTTAGAGCTCCATAACATGCATTTTAATTTCATGGCAGCTTAGGGAACTTGTAGTGTAATTTTGGTAGTTTTTTATTTTCCATACATTTCTGACTGGTATTGACTGGAAGCAATATTCTATTATTCAGCAGCACAATTGCTTTTTTATTTTAAAAATACTATTCTTCTGAGAGGTAGTAATATGTTAATTATTCAAACTGTGCTGTAGTTACTACCCAGTTGTGAATGGCTTACATTGATTGACATTGCTAGGTCACAGCCAGAATATTTTAACAAAATAACTCCAGTTCCAGGAATTACTTTTATACATTTCACTAACTTAGAGTAATTTGGATTTAGTGTATTAAAATAACTTTCTTGTGTCTACTAAAAAGGAGTTGTCTTAGTTTTATGGTGCACAGGTTTAATGCTGTAAGGGAACTGTGAAATCACCAGTATCAATCTACACCTTTCAGCTTGTCTTAACTGATTGCTTAAAGAGGAAATTGAGATTTGAATGTCCTTGTCCTCTTCCCTCCAAGGAAACTTGCCCTGTTTCAGACCTAACTTGCATATGTAAGAAACTGTTCCTTGTGAGCTCATGAGTTGAAATTTCTGAAGTCTTAGTGTTCTTTCATTTAAGACTTTGTATATTGAATACTTAACTGTTTTAATCTCCTAGTCTTTTCAGTTATTTCTAGATACCGTTATGCTTTCCTTAAATTTTTCTTGCACAGAAGCACTGCTGCTGAAGTATATTCTGTAATTATTGGCATAAAGGCACAGCTACTAAGTCAGACTACTGCCTCAGATTGTAATGGAATTGAAGCAAAAGTTGTCAGATTGATGAGAGCAAGGGAGTCAAAAAAAGCACATCCCAAAGCAATGGCAAAGTTTGTAGCTCCTTTGGAGCAGTTTAATTGTAGCTTCCTGTTTCTTTATTATTTTGAGCCTACTCAGGTATATGTTAACCCTCACTTCTACATTCACTTGCAAGTTTAGTGGACATTTGTGAAACAGCTATCAGATTTTCTTGGACTTCGGTAACATGGATTTTTTTTTTGCACTTCTTGGCTGTTAAGTGAGAACTGCTTCCCCTTCCCCACCCCCTTCCAATTCCATTGATCTCAAAAACTGCAGTTACATAAGAAGTTTGAATTTTCACTGAATGCTGAGTTGTTTCTTGCCTTACTCAAGAACTAAGCTAAGGCAAATTTGTGGTAAGAAGCAAATTATTAACATTTCCCAAGACTGTTTAAAAAACCCCACCCTTACTCTACTGATTAATTTTTATTATTTTCTCTTGACAGTCTAATATACTTAATGATGCTGATGGTGGTGAAGTTTCATGAATAAAGTCTCTGTTTCTTAAACTGTTACAAAGCTAAGGTGCTTTATATAAACTCTTTTTTTGAGCTTGGTTGGGAGAGATGAATTACTTCCTTATTGCAATCCACAACGTATACTTGTGTCAGAAATAGTTTGTTTGACACCTTAGAAACTTTTTAAGGTAAAACTGTCTTGGAGAAAAGTAGATTAAATGTGGAACTAAAAAAAAACCAACATGACAAAACATTCCTGCTTTCTTGACAGTAGTTTTACTTCAGTGGTCAAGTTTTGTCCCATATGAAGCAAAATAGTCTAGGCCTTTGATCAAGCACCTTATAGATATGCAGTTTGTGTTTTTGTGAGTGGTCTTAGTTCTAGCAGTAGCATAAAGTAGTCTTTATTTTTGCAGGCTTTCAGTTACATGTCAGTAGAGAGATACTTAAACCTTGCATTTCTTCTCTTCTGTTCCCTAGTGATTTAGATACTCAAATTGGCCTTTAGGTAAGGATACAAACTCCTTAACAGGCCTTAAATTACATTCACTTTGCATTATTTTCAGGAACAAAATCAATTATCTTTAACTACATTATGGTATGCCAAACTGTCTTAACTACCACATTTAGTTCAAGTATGATAACACATTTCGTAAAAATCAATGCAGGACTGAAACCATCTTTGTAGCATGTATTACAGATTTGTATGTGTAAGACAGAGCTGTTTGTGGAATAAGGTACTTGTTCCATTACCATTTTAGAATAGTTCATAATTGACTTCATAGGTTGGTTTTATGTATATCGAGGATGTTACCATATTACATTTCTTTTCTAACTTTGTATTTCAGTATGTGTAAACTGGCTGTTCAGGATTATGTGATACGTTTTTCTAGTGTTACATTACAGATATTTAGGAGACTTTGCCGTTGTATTTTAATGCTTGCACAAAGTTTTTTAGAACACAGTAGTATTTACTTTGTGCTGAACTTACAAACAGAACAAGTAACCGCTCATAAGTTTCTATTTAGTGGCTTTCTATGATGAAGTCACAGCGACAGTGGACAAGGGAAAGGCAGCTGATGTCATCTACCTGGACCTGAGTAAAGCATTTGACTCTGTCCCACATGACATCCTGGTCACCAAACTGGAAAAGCATGGACTTGATGGATGGACCACTCGCTGGATAAGGAATTGGCTGGATGGTCGAACCCAGAGAGTGGCGATCAAGGGCACAATGTCCACCTGGAGACCAGTGACAAGTGGTGTCCCTCAGGGGTCAGTGCTGGGACCAGTGCTGTTTAACATCTTTGTCAGTGCCATGGACAGAGGAATGGAGTGCACCCTCAGCAAGTTTGCAGATGACACCAAGCTGTGTGGCACAGTCGACTTGCTAGAGGGCAGGGATGGCATCCAGAGGGACCTGGACAGGCTGGAGAGTTGGGCCCAGGCCAACCTGA
>VWZE01019674.1:101672-249398 GCA_013396675.1 Eubucco bourcierii
AACAGTTCAGAAAAATCCTTTGTTAATGTGTGTGGTTAAATGCCCTGCATATTTTTAATAAGATCAAAATTTTTACCTTAATTATTTTTTTTTTCTTCCTCAGCTTCTGGAACTAAACTTGGCTTGGAGTTAGTTTCTTCTTTGTCTGGGTAAATACATGTACAGTCTTTCAGTTATCTGCTTGGTAACTATTTTGGACTTATCCGCCTGTCTAAATATTGAGATCTTACTTGGTAGCCTTGAGACTTGCAGCCAAAGCTAGTTCCTCTGCTTAGAGAAATTTGTCTTTATTTCAAAGGGCCTCTATTTAAAGAAAGGGCAAAACACTCAAAAAACAATAAATGAAATTTCTTCTGGAATAGTATTCTTATGAAGTGCAGAAACCCCCTAATGGATCGGTTGCTTCATGTGAGGAGAACTTGTAGACCTGATTCCTCTCTCAAGGAAGGCATATTTAATGAATATTAATATTCCAAATGCCTCTGCTTGTTTTGTTTGGTTGTTTTCTTTTGGGTGTTCTTTTTTGTTTTGTTTGGGGGAGGGTGTGGTGTTATTTTTTGTTTTGTTTGGGTGCTTTATGTGTGTTGTTTTTTTTTCCTTCTTGTGTGAGCAGTAAACCACTGACCTTTTGGTTAGCTTCTACTGTTTTGCTTTAGTAGAGGCAGTGCAATAAACTGAGACCTAGAAGTTAACTTGTCTTAATGAGCTTGCCTGTCTTTTAATACCAGACTAGATGCTATTTTTTCAATTCAAATTTAGAGGGTTTCTTAAAAATATTTCACAAATCTCCTTTTTGTTGCATAGGCATCATTTAGCTTTATCTTGTTATAAGAGTTAATGCTTGCTTCAGATTGTCAAGTCTCCCATGAGGAATATGGAATTTAAATGATGTTTCTGTCTTCCATTGTGCCTTTCTGTAGGCTTTACTTTTAGTTTTCCAGGGATGTGTTATTTTCAGATGAATTAATGTTTTCCATAAGTAATGTGATTTGGAGAAAAAAGTTGAGAAGAGTTTTCTGTAGAGCTGTTCTGTAACTATGCAGGTGGGTTGAGAGTTTGATACCATGGTTAATGGAAACTAACATTTAAAGAATCGATTAATATGATTTACAAGTTAAAGATATTTTTTCTAAACATCCTTGAAGCACAGAATGATTTGGATTAGAAGTGACCTTTAAAGGTCATCTAGTCTGACTCTCCTGCACTGAGCAGAATCATGTTCACTTAGAACAGGTTGCTCTCCTCTGACCTGACCTTGAATGTTTCCAGGGACAGAGCATCTCTCAACTAGGCAACCTGTTCCAGGGCTTTACTGCTTATCCTAAAAGTTTCTGCTGGAGTCTGCCACCATGGCAATGGTTTAAAACCATTACTCATTGTTGGACTCCAATGAAATGTGTGGCCCCATTATGATTTCCTGCCTTGGCTAATGGGTCACTAGTGTAGTTGTGTATGATGGGGTGTTTGTATTGGTTTTATTTTCTGCATGACATGAAGCACACTACTTTTACTAGCATTACTGGTGGCATCTTGTGGCAAGATTAGCTGGTAAGTCTCTTCTAAATATATTAATACAAAAGATCTGATAAAGATACTGTAATACCCAAATTTGGTTGTTCAGGCTTTGTTTCTCTTCCATATGTAGTGTTGATTTTCGTAATTTAAAAAGAAATTAATTTATTTTTCAAGTCTTCGTTCATTCCCACCTGTCCTTTCTATTAAATGTTCATTTATATATAGAAGAACTTACATGTTTTCTATGTTAGAACCACCTACTCTTTTTGCCTGTAACCATCATGATGCTTGTTTTGTACCCAGCATGATTCTGACCTCTGTATGTATAGTACATTATAAGAAGTAGTGTTTTGTTAGATATTTTTTGATAAAAGCAGACAGTGCAGCTTAAGAGTGTGCAGACTTGGGTCAGGGGATTGTAATGGAGGGGTAATTAATGCGAGACAGTATTTTAAAAGTTAACATTGTTTATTAATTTTGGTATTTAGGAGTCTCACCTCCTTAACCACTAATTTTAATAATAATCAGGTTCTTCTGCAATGATCATGGAAACGTTCTATAGAAGAATAACATGAGATCTAGAACATATAAGAAATAACTAGCAAAAATATAAGCATTAATTGAACTGGAAGAGAAGGTTCTTGCAGTCAGTACGCTGCTTGTCCACTTGATGGACTCAGGAATCTCCTTTCTGGTTGTGGCAGAAGGCAACTGGTGAATTACAAGAGACTTTAAATATTTATTCATGAAATACTAATCTCTCAATTCCCTGGGACTAACTACAGCTTCAAACACTACCCAAAGACTTGGAGAGGGTTCTGTCAATGTCATGAGCCACATTGGCAGGAGACTTTTGGGTGTAGACAGGATATGCAGTGTCAGCACAACATCATGCTGGCTATGCAGGGCTATTGCATGGAGGCATTTGGAGCCTGTTCCTGGTAAACTTGAGGCAGGCAGTTTCTAGGCAGTTCAGAATGAGATAAGGCAGTGAGACAGAACACTGCCAGAAGCAGAGAACAATGGTAGCAGGCAGCAGCAGACAAGCAAGCACAAATCCAGATCACAACTCTGGACTTCAGAAAAAAAACTCCTATGAGGACAGGCTGAGAGAGTTGGGGCTCTTCAGCCTGGAGAAGAGGAGGCTTTAAGGGGACCTGATAGTAGCCTTCCAGTGTCTGAAGGGGGCCTACAGGAAGGCTGGGGAAGGATTATTTACAAGGTCCTGCAACGACAGGACAAGGGGCAGTGGGTTTAAACTGGCAGAAGGGAGATTTAGACTGGATGTTAGGAGGAAGTTCTTTACAGTGAAGGTGGTGAGACACTGGAACGGGTTGCCCAGGGAGGTCATGGATGCTCCCTCCCTGGATGTGTTCAAGGCCAGATTGGATGAGGCCTTGAGTAACCTGTAGTAGTGGGAGGTGTCTGTGCCTATGTCAGGGGGTTGGAACTAGATGATCCTTGAGGTCCCTTCCAACCTTACCATTCTATGAGTCTATGAAATGCAATGGCAGAGCGCGTTGTGTTAGCTGCTCATCTCTTTTTATCAGTGTAACCTGAGACTAATGGACCTTGGGACACAGAATAGTGAATCACAATGGCAGTTAGCCAAGCTTGACCGTATTAGGTGAAACCATAGGCTTACTTTACCTGAATTTGGTAAAAGCATAGGCCTTGCATGAGACAGGCACAAGCCAAGTGTATGTACCTTGTTTACCACACAGTGCAAACAAGAGCAAAATGAGCCTGGGCAAGCCAGAATCCTTAGACTCAGTGACTTCAGGTTCTTTGTCCTTTTTCCCATGGTTGGTTCTCCCCACAACAGAGTGAGAGAGATAAGAAAAACATGTCTGGGCAAGCCAGGACATGTATAAACATATTTTGGCCTATTCATGCCTGCCGCAATAGGGATTTAATTTGAAAGCAAATTTTTTTAATCCATTTGGATATGTTCAGATGAATAGTTTCTTCTTACTAAAGTACTTGAATTGCCTGTTACGTTGTATATTGTTTTCCTTAATCAGAACACTGTTTAAGCAAATGATAAACTCACTGATTCATTAAAATCAGCCTCATCTTGCTTCTGTTTTGCAATAAATGGCTTTCAGGTTGCATATAAGTGCTAACTGGAAAACTATGGAGTCCAGATTCATGCCAGGGACTTTCACTGATGCTTTGTTCATGTTTTATGTGTTAAAGTGCTGTATGTGTGGACAGGCCAGAACTTTGTTGAGGGAGTCTTGGACATTGAACTACTCTGAAAGTAAACAACATTCCTAACATGTATAAAATACTACACTTGTTTTCTTAGAAGTTTCTTGTGCAAGATATGTTTGTGGCAATGAAAAAAATTGACTTTCAGATTCTTTTTGCAAATACTTGCATATTCTAATTACTTGGTGACTCAGCTCAGTTAAGGAATAACAATCACAATTAGAATTTCTTGCTGCAGTTTAGTTAGCATGTATAATATCTACTTGGTGAGGAAAAATTGATACAATTGTCTGGCAAAGCTTTATGTTCAGTGTACTGTGACTATAACTAGTGCTGCTTATAAAGAGTTGGTTTTGCATTGTTTGACATGCCAGTTGATGACTGGTATTTTACATAACAATTAATGGGAAGGGATATTCTTGGCTGGTTAATTGTTCTTCTGAGTAAACACTGAATTCTGTGTCTCTATTCTTGATCTTGCACTTGAGGAAAATTCTTGGTTTGAATCAGTCTAGTGTTCACAGTGTTTTAATATTTGCCCTAGATTTGTTTCCTGTGCAAGGGAGACTTAAGATTTGGACAATCTAAAGTGCATTGTTGTATGACATTCAGTTTTCACTTACCTGTTATAGTTTATTTTTGCATGATAATACAGTTAGCCCAGGCTTTGTTACCAGTTAAACAGCCCTTTATCTCTACATCCATGAGTGTGAATTGTGGAGTGCATCTTAAACCATGTACAACTCCTGTGAAAGTAAGGATCTCAATGTTCCTGTGGATGTCTGTTTTTGTATTTAACCTAATCTCTTGGTGTTCTTTAGCTAGTATAAAACCAGAATGATTTATGCTGCAGCATGTAATTGTTAATACACCTCAGAAGAGGTGACTATATTGTCAATCTAATGTAATTATTTTACCGGTATCAATTGCAAACTTGGTGATGTGGTGGGTGTTGCTTTCAGAAAGTAGTTTTGTAGGTAAGTTGTGACTTTAATAGCAAATTAAGTATTTGCATTGTGTTCAGATATTGAACTGTGTCTAATGTTAGCTCTTCATTACTGTCATTCAAAAAATGAAACTAACGAAAATATGAGAAGTGGTTTTATATATTGAATGCATGGATCTAAAGTGACTCTAAACTATGACAGAACCACATTAATTAACAGAATGTTGCAATTAGAAAGTTTCTATGAAGAGTGTTAACATCAACTTTTTCTCTTAAATGATTTACAGACCCATTAATGTAGTTTTATTCTTTGTCTTCTGAAAAGTTACCTTAATTCTGAATTTTAGCTTAAAATATTTGAGAAACAAAAGATGAAAGGAATTTCTTTGGCCAAAATACCTGTATTCTTGTTTGATCATTTGAAAGCAAGAGCCATAGCATTTGAAGGAAGGAGTAAAAGTCTTTGCAGCTATGTCCTTAGATAGTGCTTGGCTGGAGACAGTGAAGGGACATACCTGGTAAGGTGTCCTTTTACCTGAATGGATGACATACAGATGATTGAATAGAGACATACGTTGAAAAATATTTGTACTTGATTCCTAGCTACTGTTTATATGTAGTTTGGGGCCAGAATTTTCCTTCTGACCAGTGAATAACAATAAGCCTTTTTAAGTCAGTCTTAATCTGTAGATGTATATACAATGTTTTGCTTTTGTAGCAAAAGGAAACAGGAGAGGTGGGGGAAAAACTTTTAGAAATAATTTTATATTAATGATGTTATTTTAATGCAGTATTAAAATTTAGAGAGGCAGGAAGTAACTACAAGTCAAAATAATGACACAGAAAATACATCTCAATATGGAGAAAAGTTGCATAGTTAACAGAGTAGATACTGCAGTAAATCTTTGGTTATTTTAGACTTATTTTTCTTAACAATTTAGACTGTCATTTTAATTTTTTTGCCATTTAACAACATTCTGGAAGTCCGTGTTCTACGTAACCATGGTAGCTTATGTGGTAGGTCTTTTAAAAGGATGTAAGGCTTAAAAATGAAAATATTTATTCGTGTTTTAAGTCACGTTATTAGCATTAGTGTCACATTGTTAGACAGGTTAGGGTCTAAAATCAGTACATGAAGACATTCAGAAAAATCTCTGCAGGCATGTAGCGGTAACTTGTGGTAGTGATCAGTTCTCAATATTAAAGGTGGGTGAGTATTTCTGCATCCAGATAAGTGTCTGATAAAATGTTTGTTCACAAATGCTTTTATTACTACCTTTACTAGCTTAGGCAATAAATACTGTTTTGTTAATTTCTTCTGAGATGAAAACCAGTAATGATTATTCATATATTTTTCACATAATTAGGAATTTCATTTGTCTTTTCTGGTTTACTTGCCTCGTTCCTGTAATCCAGAGCAGTGGTTACTTTCTCATGAGAGTATTGAGAAAATATCTCCATTGTGTAGCAGTCACAAGTGTTTTGGACTGTTTTCCTCAACTAGTTTGCTTTCTACCTCAACCTGAAATTTTAAAATAATTTTGGATAGTATTTTAACAAATTACAGAGTGTGACTCTATTGTAGAGAGGTCTTTCACCTCCTCTGTATTAGGCATTTCTATTTGACTTTTTCTTTTAAGGACAACAGCCAGCTCTAACTTCATGCATCTGTGTTTTTCTGCAAGATTTTTTAGTTTTCTGTTGGCAAAGTTTGAAATGCTAGCTGGGACATATTTCAGAGCTGGAAAAAACTCAGTGTGCCCTGTTGAGGTGATTGAATAACAGAAGTGTTTATGAGTCTGTGTTGTGAAATTGAGTTTCTTCCCATGGTTATGTTTTTGTCCATGTTTTATAACAAGGAAATTTTTTTTTTTTCATTAATGAACTTTTTGGTTGTATGAATATGTACTCTTCTATAGGATGTTGTAGGTTTGATTTTTCTAGAGGCTGAATCAACTAGAATATTTTTGATTTAGAAAAAAGATCAAATAAAATAGGATACCTGAAATGTAACTAAAATATGGCAGATAGTATAATGGTTCTTCTGCATTAGAAAGGAGAGAAGAACATACAGACTGCTGTCTCTTGTAACAACAGTTGTATTTGTGAAGCAAGCTACAGTTTTTCTTGGCCAAAATGCAAGAACAGCAAGTATATTAATTTTTTGAGGGAAATCTTTAAATGTTACAAATTATGTTAAAGATAGTCTTAAAGATGACTTGCAGCAATTTTTTGAGAATAGTACTGCTTAGAAGTTGATCTGCTAGAAAGCAGCTCCATGGAGACAATGAGTTAACCATTGGACAACCATATGCCCTTACAGCCAAGAAGGCCAATGGTATCCTGGGGTGCCTGACCATCAGGGCAAGAGAGGTTCTCCTACCCCTCTGTTCTGCTGTTGTGAGATCATATCTGGGTTATTTAGTCTTGCTCTGGGCCTTTCCAGTTCAATAGGAACAGGAATATACTAGAGAGTGTCTAGTGGAGGATTATAAAGGTGATTAAGGAACTGGAATATATCTATCTTACAAGGAAAGGCTGGGAGACCTGGAGCTGTTTAGTCTGGAAAAGAGGAGACTGAGAGGAGATGTTACTAGTGTCATAAATACATGAAGGGTGTGTGTCAAGAAGATGATGTTAGTAACTTTTCAGTGGTGTCCTGTGATGGGACAAGGGTCAGTGGACACTACCTGGAACACAAGAAGTTCGACATCTACATGAGGAAAAAAACCCTTTCCTATGAGGGTGACAGAGCACTGAAGCACAGGCTGCCCAGAGAAATTGGGGAGTTGTCTTCTCTGGAGAATTTGAAGACCTGCCTGGGTGCATCCCTGTGTGACCTGCACTTGATCCTACTTTGGCAGGGCAGTTAGACTCACTAGAACTCCTACGGTTCTTTGATTCAGTTAACATGTCACTGTTATTACCATCAGGAATGTTTTTTTTCGAACTTAGAAAATTTGCTGGAATACATAGTTCTATATATATTACATGCAAGGAAGTTATAGGTCTTTCATGTTTAGAGTTTTTTGATGCTCTAATTTGGTGAGTCATCTCCAACTCTATTCATGACTTGATTCACCAGGGAGGACATTTGCTTTAACTACTTAGTCTAGTGTTTTCTAGGCCTACCTAGTTCTGTTGACAGCTTTTAAACCTAGTGAAAATTCTTTGCATTGAATTTCCTGTTTAAAAATAGGACTCTTGACTTTCCTAAACTATTCTCTTAAAAAATGTATGACTGTAATAGCTACATAAACTTAATCTAGTTTAATGTATTTGCTTTCTCTGAGAGCTTATTGGTTTACCCTTTCAGTTAAACTTCTTTGGGTGGGAACTAATATTCAGTCCATATCATTCTTGAGTAGTTGAGGCTGGAAGAGATCTCTCAAATACCCAGTACAACACCAGACTCTGAAAAGGAAGTAGCTCTGAATTTAGGTGCTCAGTAATGCACAGAAATTTTGGATTTTTGCACAGTGTTTTTAATTCAAAATTACTTACTACTGCATGTCATACTGCCCTGGGGTATTTTAATTTTTGGATCTTACATAGAGGTCTTAACTGATGGATAAACTGAAGAAAGAAATGTGACAAGAGGTCAACAGAAGTAAAGGCTTTTATTACTTTTATGCCTTACTGGCAGCTTAAGAAAAGAGAAATCATGCACAATCAAAAGTATTCTCCAAAATCTGTTTTTTATTACTAACGTAGTAACTTCAACCACATATTTATGCTTTGTAAAATACAGACATCTTTCAGTAAATTACAGTTTCGTGGAAGGTTTAGGAGGCATCGAGAGGCCTTTGGAAATAATTTCATTCTTTTTAGATAGAACTTAATGGAGTAAAGCACTGTAGAAAGGAGCAATGAATTCTAGTAAAAGGTATGGGAATGTAATTCCTATTTTAACAAACTCTGCAAGTGGACTAAATTCATTTTGCATATTAATGAAAACAAGTGGGAATTAACAGCATTGTCAATCATATTTTGATATACATGTACACAACCTAGATTATGTAAGATCGCAACCTAGATTATATGTTAATGAAGCTACTGACTCTTATGTGCACATTTCAAGTTCATGGGGTAAGTGTTCCCTTTTTTTACCTCAGCACAGGAAGGACATTGAAGTGTTGGAGCGGGTCCAGAGGAGGGCCACGAGGATCATCAGAGGGCTGCAGCAGCTCTCCTGTGAGGACAGGCTGAGAGAGTTGGGGCTCTTCAGCCTGGGGAGGAGAAGGCTTTGAGGAGACCTGATAGTAGCCTTCCAGTATCTGAAGGGAGCCTACAGGAAGACTGAGGAGGGACTATTTACAAGGTCTTGAAATGACAGGGCAATGGGTTCAAACTGTCAGAGGGGAGATATAGACTAGATATCAGGAGGAAGTCTTTTCCGGTGAGGGTGGTGAGGCACTGGAACAGGTTGCCCAGGGAGGTTGTGGCTGCTCCCTCCCTGGAAGTTTTCAAGGCCAGGTTGGACAAGGCCTTGAGTGAGCTGTACTAGTGGGAGGTGTCCCTCCCTATGGCAGGGGGTTGGAACTAGATGATCCTTGAGGTCCCTTCCAACCTTACCATTCTATGAGTCTATGAATTTTTTTATGTTGTGTCTGACATTATTTTGGTCAACTTTAGCTGAAAGGTGAGTGAATAATCCTGTGTGAGTTGGGAAGTGCATCTTCTGGCCACAAAGAATTGAAGAAAACTTTATCATCTGTCATCTTAATATTTCTTAATATTGAGTGCCATATATATGAGAATTTGTGAATTATAATATTAATTTATTATGACATTTTGGACAATTTTGTTACCATGAGTATATTATTTGGAGATAAGATTTTCAATTTTGGGGGGGAAGATTACTGCAATTCCAAGACCAGTTTCTGGGGATGGGAAAAATAAAGGAAATACTGGTTTGCCAGTTTAAAAACCCCAAACCAACACCCAACCAAAAAAACCCAAACAAACAAAACCTCCAAAAAAAATAGGTTTATGACCTCTTCTGACAATTGAAAACAAAAATAGAAGGAAATTGCATCTCCTGTATCAGTTCTGAGATGTATTTTCAAAACAACTAGTTTCATGGTTTTGTCGAGTAGATTTAAAAAATATCCTGATATATTTTTAAAAACTCAGAAGAATCATCTTGGCAATTCTCTGTATATTTAGACTGCTGATACCTTTGGTGACTGAACTGTAATGATACCACACGTGATAACACCTCAGATAATCAAGAATTTTTGTGGTGCCTGTAAAAATGGGAAAGTCCATACTGTATTAAATGTATGGTATATGCATCATTTGAAAACCAGTGTATTCTTTATTTTTGTCTAGATCAGCTTTTTACAGCTGACATTAAAATTATTTGTGATTGTGAGGAAATTATTTTAGGTACAAGCATTAAAAAAAATATTAGTAAGAACAATGCTCTGGTTACTGTCATAGCAGTTTTTCTAAAAGCATACATTCTCAGATAAATCAGATGTGTTGAGAGTTGTTTGCATCAGTGAGCCCTCAAGTATTTTACAGGAATCCTTCAACAGAAGTAATTTGGAGTGCTTTAAGTGGTGTAAACTCTTACCCTGTTACAGTAGGATGGTTACCCGTTGCTTCTTTTTGCTTATAGTCCCAAAGGTTAAATTATACTTTATTACCATTCTTTCTCTTACAGCTTGCTTTCCTCCCTGTAATTGCATATAATTCATTTTTTTTCTTGCTCTTTTGCAGTTTAAATGTTTTTCTCAGGTACCTGGTGACTTCAGAGGTTCTTAGTCATCTCCCCACATATTTCTTTAGTAAAAGTTTAGCCTTCTCTTGCTGCTCCCTTTTATGGGTAGTTATGGGTGGCCTCGAGGAAGGACTGAAGCAGATTGATGCTCAACAGAAGACTGGGCAATCACATAGTGAGAAGAAACTCTAAGAAGATAATGTTATTACTGTCATGTTGAGCAAAGTGCCTTAGTGTCCAAGAACAAAGCCCTTGAGTGGGCTGGAATATCAGACAGCAAGCTGTCTGGGCTGTTGTTTCATTGCTACCGGTTGGTATTCCTTTTTGTGTGTTGGACAAAACCCGTGGAACGTGGAATAGTTGACCTATCTTAACTGCAATTATTCATTTATGCTCACACAGTAAATACCAATCTAGATATGATTTCTGTGGGGTTTTCATCTGGACTCCTGCAAATGCAAGTTTTTTGCAAAATATCCAAGTACATGTGTTTTATAATCAGTATGTCAAATATTCAAGTACGTTAATGATATATACTGTCAGTTAATGGTTGAAATCTGTGTATTTTCTTTGACAGGAGATGTATCTTAAATTTGTTTATTCCTTATGAACGATATAGAAGAATTTGCCTGTACTGAAAATTTGCAAGAACATGAGAGGTGGTGAACGTGCACTGTTCTTTTAGGCACGTTGATAAATTAACAGGGAGCATAGATAATAAGGCATATTTACGGATCTTGAGCCTACAGCAGAAATGTTTTTTATGTAGTAATAATGAAACATTAGTTAGAGCTACAAAATGGGAAACAATTCCTTCATTATTTTTGAAAAAAAAAGTAAAAAATTAGTAAAAAGTAAGGAAAAAAAAAAGTTAAAAATTACAAGTTCTGCCCCTATCTTTTGGCGTATTTATTAACTAAAGAGTGACAGCATTTCAGAGTGAGAAAAAAAGCAGCTTCTTGCTAGAAGTAACTGTACTGTGCTTGGAAAAAAAGTATGCTATAGTTTGCAAAATGCTTCAATCCTTTACAAAGAAAATTTAGTTAAGTTCTCGTAATTAGTACGACTCTATAGCTGTGTACTTAACATCCTTACCTAGCTCCTGTTGTACTCAACCTTGCATATTCTGCATAAAAAAAACTCCCACCAACTTGAAGTTGAACCTGAGATGGGTGCATTAAGTAAATTTGGTTCAGTAATTAAAAATGTGGTGCTTTTCCTTGTAGCTGAAGAGTATCTTGCAGCTGTTTGGCATGCCCTGTTTTCACATATGTATGTATGCATACATGTGTGTGTGGAGTGTGGTTTATGTAATTGATAGCCATGGTGTTTTCCTACTTCATTGGGCTAGGGGTTAACATTAGGCATGATGACACCAGTTCTCCTTTGTATCAAGACTGAGATGTGAAAGTTAGACTAATATCAACAAGGTTGTATGCTGATTTTACGACTGACTCATTGGTATCAATTTCTGGGTATTACTGACCCTAATAGGGCTGCAGATTTTACTTTGTCAGTTGACAGTGATGTAAAAAGTCTGACAAAGTAGTTGTGTGTTCTGTGACAAAGTTTTAATGTGGGTTCTAGAGCTAGAAGAGCTCTTTCCTAGTGTTCAGCGACCATTCCTAGCTAGACTTTAAACCTGCCTGTGTCTTCTATTTACAAGGCCTTATTTACCTCTCTATACTAAGCTGTTGTTTGGGTTTTTTTTAATGATGTGTAATCTTCTTAAGTATGTTTTCAGGTTTAATGCAAGTTACTAGAAATTAAGTTATTGACCTGAGAGACTTTTTTTTCTGTATCTTGTGATAATTTTCCACACTGGGATATTTTTACAGAACTATTGATTCTGTTCTGTCCGACGTTGGTGTCTGCTGCTTTAAGTATGTAAAGACATACTCTTGTTTGGCATCCCAAATATGACTGCCCAAAATGAAGTTTTGTGAAACCATAAAACTAGTATGAATGTATCTTAATTCTATTAGCATTTCAGTTTAAAAATTACTTTTTAGCAATGCTGATTGAGTTGAAGTATATAGGATTGTTTTCAAGGTGTATCTGAACTTACACTCTTAAATAACAAGCAGAATAATTCTCAGGTAAAAGTTGTTGCGTATGCTTATTCTCATCATGTGTGTCCATGCATGAGTGAAATAAATATAACCATTCTTGCAGAAAATTCATGACAAAAATGTATTTTTATGTAAGTGTTTCTATTTGATAGTATTGATGTAAGCAGTTATACTAAAGTCCTTTGGGACTACCTGTGATAGGTGTACTTTGCTTTTCTCTAAGTGATAATTTTACCACTCTGGGTACTATCTTTTGAGTATTGTTTCACAGCAGGCAGTGGTTCATGATCAGTAATGCCAGAACCATTTTGCTGTTGGATGACTAGTCTTCAATTCAATCTAAATCAATTTGGTGTGTTATGTGTCTGCTCAGTATAAATGCAATGTCATGTAGCTTGTGTTGTTGCTACACTTTAATACTGGTTTTAAAAGGCTGGTCAGTATCTGAAGTGACATTTCAGTAGCATGATATATCAAAAAATATGCCACCACCAAGTTAAATCAGAACTACTTGAACAAAGATGAATTGCCAGATTGAGTTTATATGACAGTAATATAACACATCAGAACCTGTTTTTCAGTCAAGCTTCTATTTGACTGGTGAAGTCACATTACTTGTCCTCATGAACCACGGCCTCTATACAATACTGTAATGAGACCCTCTTTATTTGCCGTTAAAGTGTAAATATACTTCTTATTAATGAAAAATAATGTGTGAAGATGGATTAATTTGCAGTTGATCATGCAACTATTTGTGAACTTTAGATTGCTGCATCTGATGAACTTGAGATATTTAATGAGCATTATGAAAAATATATAGCATTGTTTTACTAAGTTTGTTATTCCACTTGCTTTTATTAAATCAGGGGAGTACAATTAGATTTCTTCCTTGTACATTTTTGCAATCAGTGGAAACTTCTGAAACATGAAAATTCGTGTTTTCATGCAGTAAATGGGAATGCTTTAAGTTGTAAGAATGATAGGTTGACCATGAAAACTATGTTTACTTTCAGAGAGAACAGGAAATGAGAATGGGTGATATGGGTCCTCGTGGAGCAATAAACATGGGAGGTAGGGATCTGAAGGATAAAGGCTTCTATAATGTAAAGTTTCTTTTTCTTTGGGACTGTACATGTTACTCAAGCACTATTTATTAGTGGCAACTAATGGTAAAAAGGAGTAAACAGTATTAGGAAGTAAAACATGTCACATATTTTTCTTCCCTGCAGCTGTTTTTTTTTTTTTCCCAAGCAGTATGTTTATTATTTTGACTAATTATGGGAAGAAAAATATGGTGTGTAAATTAAGAAGAAAAAAAAAAAAAGGCGATTATGTAGAAATGAATACAAAAGAGGAATTTTCTGTTCAGAAAATATTTGGCATTGTTTTGGAGAGACTACATATTCAGAGAGATTTAGACTGTAATTGCATGTGCTGAAATGATGTAGAGTTTTTAAAACTGGTAAATTTTTAAACTGACAAAAGAGAAACGAACAATGTGGTTTATATTCTACTATTTTATTGCAAATTTGGTTTTGCAAATATTCTCAGTCCACTTCTCTGCTAAAAACTTACTGAAAAGTGTAGAAAAGTACGTTTAATTATTAGTGCTTACTCTGTATATGCAGACTGAAAATTTAACAACTTGCCTGTAATATCTGCTTTTAAACAACACTGAAACAGACTATTTCTCTAAAAACTCTAAAGCTTACTAAATTGTGTTAACTGTTAATATCTCTTGGTAGCTTCTTGATGTTAATTTAAAATAATTTAAGGTGATAACGTAAAGAAAAAATAATACTTTTTTTTGGGTGTATTTTAAATTTGAAAGCACATACAAAACTTAGTAAACATTGTTTCTTGACCTTTTGAATAATGGGAATTTATAGGCTAATGAATCTGCTTAGTCTGGATTTTAAAATACTGTTGTTTAACCATTTCCTTGAATTTATTTATTGAGACACATTCATAGCTGCAGAATAGAAATAGGTATTTTATTTCATGAAGGCAAAGAGCTTTAAAAATAATTCTAAAGGAAGATGTGAAGCTATCAACAAATAATAAGCTGACTTATAAATCATGACTAAATATTTTGTAATTGTATTTTTGCATATTATTGCAGTCTACTTGAAATTTGCATTTAATTAAGAGACTTTCAAAATACTGATGTGCTAGTTGTTCAGATACATAATAGACCCTTTTTTACAGGCAGACTTTAGCTATGTTTTCATGGCAATCAATTTACAACCCTATTCTTGGCAAGTTTTAGTAGTTAATAGCAGTATTCTTCATTGTCCTGTTTTGTAGACTTTGTGCCATGACTTAATACAAACATTTCTAGGAATAAATGTGTAGATATAAAAGAAGTTACTATAACAGTCAACTAACATTTTAAAAAGGGAAAAATACTCATAGTGAATAGGTAGTGATGATGTTTGTTGTCGCAGTATCTGACTTCTATATTAACTCACTGCAGAGATTTTTTTTTTTTGTAGTAGTGCATTAACAACCCTACCACTTCAATAAAAGAAGCTTGACCCTAGAATCCCACAGTAGATCTTTAAGTAATAGACATTTAATTTAGCATCCTTTATCAATATTTCTTTTGGAGTTCTGACTATTTTTAACTGCCCTTTACCTGTGCCATTTGCAGCTTCTGGTTATGTGGCAAAGTGGGGAGCTGAAATGCATTTCAACAATGGAAATATTCTCACTCTAGTGTTAGAAGAAAATATGATATCTTTGTGATGGATTTAGTTAGTATTGGACTGACTTGTGCAGGACCACACTTTTACTTTTTTTTGTTTTCTTCCCTGTAGCAGACCAGTTCTGACAGGTAGTGTATGCTTCATAGCATTTGACTGGATCTGTAATGCAAAGTGTAGCAGATAAACGTTTCAATATGGGGAAAAAAAAGTCTTTCTTTGGAACTCTGTGCGTTGATGAGCACTATCAGCTATGTCTTGTTGCCAGCAGTGCAGATAGGCTGTGAAAGTATGTTTTCAGTCTTGTAGCATGAACCCTCCTAATGAATACTTTCCCTCTTTTGCTGTATTGAGTCCAGTGAATTAACTGGTGACATCAGAGTCCCACTAAAAAGAACAGGCAATCAGGTGGTTAACTCTTAGGGTCAACTTCGGAACTACAAAGACTTCTGAGGTACAACTAAAAGTACCTGAGCGTCCTTTTGCTGAAACTGCAGGACTGAACTCTTTCCTTGCAATTCTCTCTTAACTGTCCTGTCAGAACTGACTCTTGCCTGAAACTGACTTAATGATATCAAGTATTGATAGTATAGGTTGCTACACATCACTCTGAAAGCAATATGAGTGCATTTGTATGATACAGTGAGCAACTTGTTTGAGAGATTAAAGGATGAGCAAACACTTCTAATGTGTGGCCTGCTGGCTAAGTTTAGCTAGGCTGGTAAGCAAGCCAGTAACAGATAATTGGGCATTGACTGCTTTTAGTTAATGGCAGTGGCACTAAGTGCTGCCATTATGATAGTCCTGCAAGAGTACTTTTTGCCTCTGAAAACAAAGATTTCTCCATATATTGGCAATTCAGACTTCTTGTTTTCCTTCTGTATTTGATCACTGAATGCCTGATGCTAAAAACAGTTCTGGAGCACATTCAGTTGTAGTTCTATTGAATTGTATCATGGTCTTCTACCTGTTATGTGAACTGATCACGTTTCTGGGTAGGTAAGAAGCATCTTGCTCATACCTTTGATTCGGCTTAGTGTCACAGAGAGGGGACTAGGAGTCTTGATTACTAAGCACAAGTGAATTCTGCTGTTTGGAATCACACTTCCTCTATTGCTTACAAACTTATTTAGCACTTTACATATGCTAGTATATTGCATGGATTGTTGTTAAGCAGCTTGTAGCTGGCATAATGTATAAGGCTAAGCCAGGGTCAGCAATTTTAGCAATATTGTTTTGGATGCAGTGGTTTCACTGACTACTGTGATGTGCTCTCAGAGCAGGTAATAAAGATGAAGTTGTGCATACCTGCAGATAGTCACAATATGGTGTGTGCGCGAAGTGGCCTGCTTACAATGGTGTACTTTTACGTATTTGCTGCTGAAGAATTGCAGTTGTGATTATATATGAAAGGTTGATTTTTTTTTTCCCCCAAAATAACAGGTGTTCTGAACTAGCAGCATGTCAGACTCCTTGTTACTGTATGTTACCATGCATTCAAATTAGGCTAGATTTCAAAGGTGTGTCATCTTCCTTTATAATTTTGGGTATGCACTTTTGAATGAAAAGGGCAGACTTTTTGGGAGCGGGAGATGATGCATCATTACTAGTCTTAAAGCTGATGATATTTCATAATAGCAGATGTAAATTACATATAACCAGTTTTTTTTTTTTTGTCCTTACAGCAACATGAGAAAATGTTATGAATGCAGTTTATCTATTTGAGTATGGTAGTGGGTGCTGGCAGAATAGTGTTTCCTCTATTGTTACCGCAATACTAGAGCTAAACTATTTCCTCCAAGGATGCTTCAAAAATTCTTACTGTGAGTCTGATTTGGAGGATGCTGTTTTGTCACTCTCCAATTCTAGCAAAGTTTCCCTTAGTTTTTTGGTACTTTTACTGTAAGAAATTATATTGAGATGCAAGATTTATTTATGCCATATAAATAATTTATTGTAAAATTGAGTATCATCTTTGGTGTGGCTTTTAGCTGATAGACTAATATACTGTAACACTATATACAGTTGAATAATACTGGTAGGACAGTTCTTGTAAATATGTATTTAATATGTAATGATCCCTGAAGAACCATAGTTGCCTTAGAACTGTCAATTAGTGCAAAATCACTTGAGATTCTTCCTAATTCATGGTGTGTATATTGCATATATATGCTATACAAGCACTTCAGCTTGTGCACAGAAAACTGTACAACTGTATTTAGCTGCAAAGTTCAGGATTTTCAAATACTTACAACAGATTGTGTTGCGAAATAATAGGCATTAATGAAAATATGTTTAAAAGCAGATGATTGAGATAAATGTACAGTCTCAAAGAGTGTATATATGTATTATTTCTCATATTGGAAGTCTTATACATCTGGTTTTTAAAATATTGTAAATTGTTTGTTTATTCTTGCAAACTTCAGATAGGACAGCTCTAAGTATAGATTGTTTTGCATAGATGCGTTTAGCCCAGCCCCTGCTGGTAACCAAGGTCCTCCTCCAATGATGGGTATGAATATGAACAACAGAGGAACTTTGCCTGGCCCTGCAATGGGTCCTGGTCCTTCCATGGGACCAGAAGGAGCTGCAAATATGGGAACACCAATGATGCCAGATAATGGAACAGTGGTAACGTATCACAAATTTAATTACTTTTAGTAGCTGTCATGTCTCATGCCCCATTTTTGTTACCAAAGATATTTTCACACTGAGCAAGAACATATTGCATATTTTGAATTCATTAGAAGTAATAAAACTTGTTCATACAATACAGTTTTAACAGAGAAGGCTAATCTTTATTTGATGTTACCATGTCCCCTTCCTACAGGAAGTAGGATTTTCAAGTTCTTTGTTCAGTAACAAACCTTTAAATTGAGGTTGAAATGTACAGCACATGTGGGATATTGCATGTGTGTCATGAAAAACTGGCCACAGAAGGAAATCCTTTCTATAAAATGAAGGAACAATATGCAGGTCATCAGGAAATGCAGACCATTGCCATTTTTAATTCTGTGAAACTAAATTCTGTGTTTTAGCTTGTTTGGAGGTTTTGATGAGCAGTTAAATGTTGGACACTAGCTAGTGTGAAGATATCTTTGTGTAAACCTTTTAATTTTTTAAGCATCTTTAGTTGTGTGGGGTTTTTTTCAGTTCCTTTCTAACACTGTCAAAAGCATGAGATTATGACAGTAAACGATACTGCTTAGAAAATAAGTATGCCAACAAGTGTTAGGGATAACTGTCATATTAATATAGGTAAAAATAATAATGCCTAGTTGCCAGAACTAATAGGAAATGTATACATCTGGAATATTTTTATCAAGAGCAGATAGGCCATTGGGATGCAGTTAAAGCACTATGGATTTTTGCTCTGTTCTTATAGCCTGTCACTTCCTAGCTGTAATGTCTTATGTAGAGAAACAACAATAAAATTTTTCATCTGATTTTTACATATTTTTTTTTAGGACTGGGTAAACAGATAATTAGGATGTTCTAGTGGTGGTATTGATATAAAAAAATATGTAGTATAAATGATGGTTGCATTGTAGTCGTATTGGAACACAGAAACATTTTACCGCAGTGGTATTTTTTATATGCCTTATCAGTAGTATCTGTCTGCAATCGATCTACCTGGATAATGAAGTTTGGACAAAAGCCTTTGTTCCTTTGAGGAAAATGATATTTTGAGCATAAAATACATAATGAGCCTGATTTTTTTTTTTTTTTTACCAGTTAAAGGAAAGGGTCTCTCTCCATGTCATAGAAACCAGATAATTTTATCAGTTGTACAATTTCTCACGAAGAGAGGGTGTTGTGGTTTAGACTCAGCCAGTGACTGAGTTCCCTCACAGCTGGTTCAGCTGACTGTCTTCCCTCCCACCTTCTTGTGAAGAAGTCCTATCCCAACTGCTCCCTGGACAGAGCGGGGCTGCTTCTCACAAAACAGTGGTTTTGGAGAAACATTTTCTGGATACCACAGTTAGTGGTTACCTCTGGAACGTGCTCTTGTGATCATATCAATAGTGACAATGAAGTGTATGGAAAATGATGTGGTATTTTAAATCATAGTATCTATATCTCAAAACTGTTGTTTTTCTACAAAAAGTCATTCCAGGTATGGAAATGTAGGGAATATGCTGACACATCAAGATGCATGTTTTTTAAAAATAGATTTTTAACTTGCGTTTTCTTCTGCATGTTTGCTTGGGTGTGGGTGTTTTTCTGGGGTTTGTGTGGCTTTTTTAATTTTTTTTTGTGTGTGTTTGTTTTCCTTTTACTCCCAAGGGTTTTATTTTGAGGCAGAAAGACTTTAATACATTTTCCCAGTCATTGGAAAAATAATGAAAAGACACTTTTAGGATTGTTTACTAAATGTTCTAAGAGTTCATTTCCAATGAAGGGAATGGAGAATGTGGTCAATATGACAAGAAATACAGTGTTAATTTTTTTAATCGGATATTTTTCTGAAGTCTTTTAGGGGAAAGCTCAAGTAAACTTTTTGTTCCACAACAGTCTTTTGAAACATAACTTATCTTTGAACATAACTTTTTAAAAAATAGCTTTCCCCTTGTACTTAAACTTAGATAGCTAATTACTGCAGTTTTTTTTACTAGCTGGAGAGAGGTCCTTGTTGGAAAGAGCACTTTTAATCTAAAATGGTAGAAATTATCAAGAGAGTGTTATAAACTATTTACTGAAATTCATATCCATTGCTAACAAGTTGGCATGAGTTAAAGCTATGTTTTCAAACAATGCCACAGATTTTAAGGTATTTTAGGGAAGTAGTAGGTCTTCATGCAACTGTTTAAACTTTTCTTAATGTCCAATTTTAAACCTATTTTAGATAGGTATAATGCTGGGTTTGTATAATATTTATATGAATTAGAAGACTATAGAACTGTCAAACCTCCACTACTGTTACTGGAGTTAGACTTTTAAAATTATTCTTCTCTGACCTGGACATAAAATGCCAACCTTGAATGTTCTTGCTCAACTCCAAATGCTTGGGCAATTAATGTATATCTCAGTACAGAATGAATGTCTTCTGAAAGCTTAACTGTCCTCGACAAGTGAATAAGTTGTTTCATTGTACCATATACCTATGCTTTTAATGATTTGTGTTATGTTGAGTTCATGTTTTATGTTCATTATGCAGGCTTCTGTTTTTAAACGCTTTGCTAAATACATAAACACTCGCATGCGTGTTTAATGTTTTAAGGCTTAATTGATATAGTCAAATAAGTCTATATGCACATATATGTTTATTATATTCGTTCACCCACAAATACTGGGCACAGAATTAAGGGAATGTGGAACATTAACTGGATTTTCATCTTCCGTTGATATTTGCAATTAAACTTGGAATACAGATCAAGCTTCTAAAGCAAATATACTCCAGTTTCCATTTTGTCACTATTCATGTCATTATTTGGGATGAGTTTTAAAAGTCTGTAAGTAAATACTCTTGAAGTGTCATACAAAAGGCTGACTCCAGGTAGTATGGACTGAAATATCCATAGATATGTGTGTATGTAAGTCTTCAGGTTATGCTGCTATTAAAAGAATAAGCCTGCAGTCCCTAGAAATGAGCACTGAATTTCCTACTTGGATGTTTTTCTCTCTAAGGGAGAAGGACTGTAGTTGGTACATAAGGCAAAAACAGGCTCAGATATAAAAATACTGGTTGATGTCTGTTCTGAGACAGAGAATGTGGATTGTTCTGGTGTGCCTGAAAGTGTGAAGTTGCTTTCAGCATCAGAGTTGATCTTAAGTTGTTTATTTTTAATTTACTTGACAAAGTTGGAGCATTACATTAGCACTCTGATTTCCAGCTCTTTTTCAATAATAACTAATTGAATTGCTCCTTTCTTCCCTCTATGTGTGATCCTGATTCTGCTGGACTATCTGCTGAACTTCATGACAACATCACTTGTCGTTTTTGTTGTAACTCACATTTGGCATGTTCCAAATGGACTTTTATTAGCATAATGAGAGATTCCCTCAAGGAGGTCCATCACAGATGGGTTCACCTCTGGTTAGTAGAACGGGCTCTGAAACTCCTCAGCCGCCAATGAGTGGTGTAGGTGCCGTCAGTGGTGGACCAGGTGGCTTTGGTAGAGGAAACCCAGGGGGCAACTTTGAAGGACCTAACAAGCGTCGCAGATACTAAAACTTACTTCATTCCTTACTGTTTAGAAATTCCGGTAAAACTATACAGTGATATGCCTTTATAATTTTAGCTGTTATCTGAAAACGGTTTTATTGTTATTGTAGTCTTTAAAAAAGTTTATTTTGTAAAACCTTTTTTGTATTCAGTCATAGGCTTTGTAGTATAGAGCAGAAATGATGCAGATCATGATGTAAGGCAATGTGTTTGTGACTAGCAAAATGCAATGTGTGACTATGCTGTAAAACCTGCAGTTATCTGATTGCAATAAAATATAAAAATTATATGAAAGGATTTTGGGAATGTTATTGCTAATAGTGAGAATAATTTATGCTTAAGTAGCATAATTTTCATTCTTATGTAGTTTCTACTATGTGTCAAAGTTTCATTCTTAATAGTGAATCTGTTTAGCTAAACTGCACGTTGCAGTACATACTATGAACAATTTATAACACAGCTGCCTTTGTTTGCTGAGTGTTCTGAAATGCATTGAATTTCATACAAAGTGTTCTCAAGAATGCTGTGTCCTTGCATCTCAGTATCCCTTTGCAAACGTAGTCTATTACTATAGGCGTATCACCTGAGTATATCCATTACTCAGATTATTGGAAAACTTATCTTGGGGCAGGGTGGGGGGAGAAACCCAAAATTTGGAAAAGAAATCTGTATGTATACTTCTATTTGTAACAGTACGAATGAATTGACCTAAACCATACTTCTACAGAAGCCAAATTACTGTGGAGTGTGTGTGATCATTAAAGCATCTTGCAAGGAAGGAGATAGTTGTGCAAGCAAGTTTAAAGCTTTCCACTGTGTAATGCATTACTACAGGTTATGTTTCCCCAATGTTTGCTTTTAATAGAAACAAGTCTGTTACTGATATTTAAGTGTTTAATTAGGAGGAAAGTACATGGTTTTTCTAGTTAAAATAATTGTTGATTTCAAACAATATTGCATTTAGAAGGACTACACATGAGTATTATTGATAAATGTTTTACAGAATGATGAATATGAAAAATACCTGATTCCAACACAACTCAGGCTAGGCTTGCTGTTTGAGTGTTAAGATAAAACAAATGATAATGCTTTTATAAAGTTTATTAGGAATATTCTGATTTGTTTTCAGTTATGGAAGATGATGGAAAAGACCTGTTGGTTCTATTCCTGTAGTGGTAGCAAAGTAGAGATAATTGTGATTGCTACTTTTTTTTTCTGTGCAAAGTAGATGTAAAATGTTCTTTTTTTAAAAAATCGTTTTCAGAAATAGAAGTTACTAAAATTTCTCTGCATAAATAGTGATACTAGATCGGTCACCAGCAGAAAACATGCATGTGTTACTACTTAGTATAGCAATGATGGTCTTCGTGAATTGAATTGTAAGGAAATGGGCAACAGGGGGATTGTGACATTGCTGGCATTTTGAAAGTACACTTATTTAAATAGCCAGTGTTACATGGTTTAAAATAAGAGATTGTTTTCATACATTTCTGGTGTTATCATGTGTAGGTCCTCACTTGTGACATCTCTTACTGAGCCTTTTCCTCTAGACCATCTTTAATGTTGCCCTTTTTTGCTCATGTTGAGATATGACGTACTTTATAGCTCTTAGTGGAGTAGTAAATTAGACTTGAAGTCTGGAAATAATATTTTCTCTGCTTTACAGCACTTATTCTTTAAAAAAATCCTGCAACTGGTTTTACTTAGTACAACATTCCTAAAAATCAACATCTTGGAAAAGTGCTGTTTTGTCCTTAGGTGTAAACTAATGTTTGCATATAGCAACTACTTAAGCTCTCTGACTTGGTGTATTGCATTCAGCTAAAAACAGTTTACCTCACTGACTACTAAGATGTCTAAACATTAGATTAGATTGCTTTTTTCCTCATATTTTTTTACCCTTGTAAAGGATGTTTTTCATGGGGATTGAGAAAATTCTGGTAATTCTAAACTGTAAAGCTGTTAAGAAGAATGTGTTTTAAATAAACTTTAAACTAGATTGAAGAAGTCCGTTTAGTTTTTCACAGAGGCTGTGCAATTCAGGCTATTTGGCTAATTCCTGTATATTTAGATATAGACACCACAAGTATAAGGATATGTCTTCCAGAAGTACGTTAAACATACCAAGTTTGCAAAAAGTGGTTCACTCGTTCCTTGCCGGCCTTATGGTATTTTAAGTGCCTGTTTGCTGCACTGTATTTTTACTAGCAAGCAGAGATATGTATGTGTTTGAAAGTTCCTGTAGTTTGTAATTAATATTGGTGATGCTCATTCCACAGTTTTAAGATACCCTTCCTATAAAACTCTTGAGTTAGATGGCTCTGCTGTGTGTTAGAAATGGATTTGTCTGCTGCAGAAAATGTATAGCATAAAATAATACATTTAAAAATATCCATGAACCAAGCATTTTAAGGTCTAAAAAGTAAATAGTGTGGTGATGATTTTGGGCACACTTTAAAGATTTTATGGCAAATGATTTTGGTAGCTGATGACAGGTGACCAAATTCTGCTTTTAAGAAAAGCTTACTAAAGGCTGCCTGAACGCATTGGCTATATGTGGTTCAGCTGTAAAGGCAGTGCTTTTTATGTTCACTGTATGTGGTACTAATTTGCTCTAGCTGTATGATAAATACATAATTTTGTTAGAAAAGAAATGGTCCAAATTTCCTAAAACTAGTGTAGAGATACGGTCAAGCAGCAGTATGTTTACTTGAAGGTACTGCCTATGTGCTACACATGATAAATTTTTCTTACTCCTTATTTGGTTCATCAGTTCATTTTTCTTAGACATGTACTCAAAAATTTAACTACCTTTGGTTTGTTGGACTGGAAAGCATAGCAGAGTTCTGACTCTTTCTGTTATATACTGTAGTAAAAAACATAAGCTTGGAAAGTGTATGAAGGTGCAACTACAATGCACTTTTGGTTATATTTAGTGGGTTTTTACATTGTTCCTGAAATTTCAGTCTAAACTGCTTGATTTTCATGTGAGATACAGTTTTAATACCTCAAGTAAAATAAAACACACCACCACCAGAATCCACTTTATTTAACTGCATTTATCACCTAAGTCATAAGGTGCTGTTGGTCACTTAAAAATTCATTTTGGTTGTGAGTTAATCTGTAGTTCTGTCCAATGTGCTCATTAGAGAAACCATTATTGATATCTTGGGAAACTCAGTAGTGATTTAAATGTACTTGACTGTATCTCTAAGAAAAATAAGTTTCTCTTTGTTGCTTAGATAGAAAATTCCTGACTTTAAGATGTTTGATTTATTGTCCACATCTCTCTTACCCAATTGGACATATAGATAAACTGGAGACTCATATTAAAACAAATGGTTAAAACAGATTACAAGACACTACGAACTAACACATTAATTTTAACCATAATACAATAGGATTTTGTAGTATGCATTCTTTGAGGAGCATTCTGTTCTACGGTATACTGTCATACTTAAAATCATTATACAAAACTGACTTTTTCCCTTTTGAAACTTTATTTCATATTTTTATAACTTGTAAAATAGAACAATCTCTAGTGACAAAGTCTTTTGAAAGATGGTTGTTAAGTGGTCACAGTCTCTTCCCTGGGATAATTAGGTTAAAAAGTACTGAAATAGCCAATGAAAAAGAAGATTCTCAAGTGGAAAGCAAATCCTCTTGGGCATTTGAAGAGAGTATGCTTTGAGGTGAGAAGTTCATCATATGAGAGGTGTGCTGTGACATACTGAAGATAATTTTACTTAAGTACATTCTAGAAACTAATTTTTTTGCTTTTTTCTTAATGCGTGATTGATTGTGTAACGAAATGGATTGTAATTCTTCCCTTCTTGGTGAACACACATCAGAATGAACTATTAAAATGACAGGGAAGCAACTAACAGGGTTGGTTTACATTGGATTGAAAATGTGAATGAATTCTTAGTCCCATTCCTAAGACCGGAAATTATATGTATCCATAGGCGGTTTATTTAAGAGTGTGTGTATAGCATTTCTAGTTACCTTGTGCTTAGGGTCAAAACTGGGTGACTTGAGAGAGCAAATACTTCAAATGCAACTTGTCTTCTCAGGAGCCTTGAATTTATTGATCTGGGCACTGAGCTGTCATTAAAATGCAGAACCATACTGGGATCTGGTGGTTTCCTTTGGGCTGTTAACTCACTTTCTAGCATGAGGGAGTATCAGTTTGGATAGTGACAGGGAAGGGCGTGTCACCCATGGAAAATACAAAGTTGGACATTACTCCTTTACAACTGATTGCTGCTAGTTTAGTGGCAAACAGACTGTATTGTCCCAAAAAACATTTGCTCTCTTAAATACCCATTCAGTGAAGTCTGTAACTATGACAATAGAAGGATAGCTGAAAATGTGCAATACTTATATGTCAGGCACCATTTTCCTCATTGGATTGGCTTTTTGTTGCCTTTTGGGATGTACTGTAAAATAGGCTTTGTAGGTGGTCTTATCAATTTGGTATTTTGTGGTTATGAAGAAATCGGTTTCTCTAATAGCTTTGAGGTTTTGCCCATAAAATATTTTTAAAATCATAGCTCTACATGTTTCAGGTTTGTTTCCAGAGTCATCCATGAAATACTGAAGTTTATCAAATTTACGTATGTCTAAAACAAGTCGTAGAATAAACTGGAGATTAAATTTTCTTGAAAACTACTTTTGATGACTTAAAATGCATGGAAACGTGTCTTCTGTGTATGTTTTCATTGGGATAGATTTAATAGGTCTTTTCCATCTTGAACTTCCTTAAGCTACTAGAAAAATTGAATATAATTGAGGTTTGGAGGCATTCATAATAAGGACCTTGACCTGATTTCTGAGAGCTGTAAGAGATGAGTCTCTTCAGAAAAGCAGTTTAGAACAGCAACCCGTTTTTCATAGCTGAAGGAACTTTCAAGAGAAGCTTTAAGTTCAGAGATAAGCATGGCATACTTGTATGTAAAACCATTTTTAAAAACTGCTTTCATTTAATGGCTATTTTACGCCCAAATCTCATGAAAATAGAAGATCTTTGTAAATGCAAGTAAAAACTTAATAATTTGTGTGTAGTCCCCTGAATAGAGGACAAAGTGCTCATATGAGGTATGAGATTCAAAAGGAATTCAACTGTTACTGCATACCTGTGTTGCTAAGGTTTTTCCATTTGTTCTGGTAAATGGTCTGTCTAGAGCTTTGATTGTTCGCGGTGTTACTGGTATGCTTATATATCTTAACTTCTGTAGAGTAAAGCGTAGCCGTATAATTTGAATTTACATGCGAACTGTATGCCAGATGTTAAGTGCTTGACTTGAAAGAAGCGCAGTGAGAATAAATATTTTGTTCTTGCCTTTAATTTCTGCATAGAACCTTAAACCAGGAGTGTGAAGGGTATGCTGAAAAAATATGGGGGAGGGGGAATAAAGTAACATAAGAATGGGAAGAATGTGGTTTTATTCTTACATCTGCGTATTCACAGGTACTTCCTAACTCATCATCCATGAAAACCACGAACACTTTCTTAAAGGAAAAGATGGAAATACCACTTATCTTAATGTCTGGGATTTTTTTAAAGTTTGAGATTAGTATTGTTAAGATGGTCAAGTAATATCAGAAAAACTAATGACAGTGTCCTAAAAAGTCTATACTATTCCTGGGATGTAGTGTGCAGTCACTGCATTTGAGTATATTTCTTCTATGTTCTGATATTGTTCTGTAGGACTTGATTTTTGTACCTAGATACAGAAACTGTATACAGCACACAGCCCTCATGTTCTCGTAAGTATGAAACAGATGACTTTAAGATTGTTAGTCTCTCCTCAAAACAATGAGGATCCAGTCTTACACTTACATATTGTAGCCAGAGGAGTACTGAACAGAAGGTGGTATGAAAGAAGATGAAATATTGAATGTTTGTTAGCAATTATGGAATAGATTAAGGTATTTCATTAGTATCTTCGCCTTAATTTCACTGTAATAATTTTTATTCATGTGAAAGGGAAAGTAATATTGTTTTCAGTTAACATTTAAAAGAAAGAAAAAATGAAAGAAAACCCCCAACCCCAAAACCCTCAGTGCCTATTTTCCCAAGCAAAACAACTTTTTGCTGTTTGAATAACCACATATACCTAAACAAGGTGGAAGAAAAGACATGATAAATATAAAAATATGTTAAAAAATGGAAGGATTTATTAAATTTTTTTTTTGCAGCTGTTCGCTCTTGATTTTCTGGGTATTGTTTATTTTAAAAAAAAAGTTTCAGTACTCTTCATTATTTGCTTTGAAAGAATTTATTCTGCAATACTTTCATTAAACTTTAAATATTTTTAGTGTAATTGCAGGAAATAAACTCCGTGTAAACCAGCTATTGCAGTACTATAGTATTTCCAGTATCATCTGGATGTGGTCTTTCAAGCTGCTTACTTGTATGCTAATGGGAGGTTTGAAATCTCTGTATGCATATTTAATAATTTACATGCATTGCTGTGGATAATTTGCCCTCCTTTGGTCCTGCTTTGTGCCTCACCTTGCACCTCTGTGCCCATGCAGTGAGCAGGGTAGAAGAAATTCGATGAAATTTATCGCTTCTGCTCATTTGTGTGGAAGGAAAGAACATCAAGGAATGCACTGTGGAGCGAAACTTTGTGTGGAAAGAGGTAGTTTGTGCTCTATCTGCATGCTACATAGAGAAGGTAGCTTTATAGTTCTCATAGAATGAGTTTGGATGACTTTTCAGTACTTCCAAGAAATACATAGCTTAGGACAAGTAGGTAAGAAATACATTGAGGGCTGTAGATCTCTGAATACCACACTTATGTTTTACATTCTTATGACAGTTTCTGCAAGAGGGGAAGTATATGAAGTAATGAGGAGAAAAAAAAAAGGTAAACTAAAATACTGAGCCTTATTATGTGTGAGCTTGATCTGTCTGTTCACTTTCTGCAGTTGCCACGAAGGTTACAAGCCAGTAAAATATGGAAAATAGTGTTCTTCGTGATTTCTCCAGGAAAGGTGATATGCACAGTTGCTTTAGAGAAGCAAGAGTATTTGCATGTTCTTTTTTCTTGGAAGAAAATACATACACTGCATTTGTAAAGAGGGAAAATACCGTCTTTTGAAATCCCGTCTGTTCTTCGTTCTTTGGTACAATACTGCTGTGTTGTTGCATATATTATGTTCCACTTTTAAGGGACAGAGCATGTGAAAGGTAAGCTGCAGTTCCTATTCTAATCAACTTCATATTAAAGCCTTTTCCAGAAGGAAAAGCTTTTAATAATGAAACAGTAGTTCTTTGGGTTTGTGCTTCTAGAATTCCCACTGTTGTAGTTGTTCCACATGAGATATTTTCAGAACCAGAGCTGTGCTGAATAAGGCAAAGGAAGTGTTTATCTTAGTGTGTGAAGAATGCAATTACTACATTTCAATGGAAAGTTTGAAGTTTGGAAAGAAACTGTATGATATAATTGTGATACATTGTATTGTGGATTTAAAAGTGAAAACTGTCAGCTTGGCAGTTCGGATGGCTGTGCTTTCAGAACCACTTCGGTATGTGTGCCAGTTTATCGTTACCATGTTGTATTTTGTGTAACCTTTGTAATACCACATAATGCATGTTCAGCGTCATTCTTGCATTACAGTTGTGTACCGTTTCATATTTTATTCACGCTGCTGAATGCAAATGTCTCTAGGAGGAGGGTACTAAAGCATTTGTTTACTAGTATTTAGCCTGGGGTGGAAGTGTGGTGGTGGTGGAGGTTTTTCATGGCTAAGCGAGTTCTCTGTTTTGTTTTCACTCTGCATGTTTTGTGCAAAATAGACTTTTTCTATTGCATATGGGGGAAAAGTGGCTAGTCATGTTTATTTGGAAAGTAAACTGAGGTCTTGCTGACAGCTGACTCAGGAGAATGAAATCACTTGGTATACTTTCATGCATGACTACACCCAGCATTTTCCCTGCTTACAGCCCACTTCAGTATGAAAGATAAATGTCCATGGAAACTAAGCTTGGAAAAATCTGGGTTTTGTCACAGGCAGTAGATAAATCAGAAATTACATTTCCTTTGAATAGTGCTGTAACTTCTTGAATGGTATTAAACATTTATAAAAACCAAACAAAAAAAAATAATTTTTTTTTTAGTTTCATATTTTTTAATACGTGAAACTTTTTAAGTGAAAAAACTTTAAGTGAAACTCTAAAAATTGTATTGTGTGAAAGTAAGCCAGTTCTGTGGGTGGCGAGGGAAAGTAAACGTACGTGGAGAAATCCTACCTTTTGTTGAGCTGCATTAAGTTACTGAGTATGCATCTCTTACTCTTTATGTTGGGGCTGTTGTGCCAAACTGTTTGTTGTCAAAACTTGGAAAGAAGTACTCTTTGTCTTACTTTTACTGAGTTGTAAACATTAATTCTTTGATAGTATCTTAAAATTTAGGTTAGATGCAAGTACTTTATTGGAGATGGTGACATGTAGTATGAAAAATCAGAAGTACAACAATTCAAGTGATGGTAGTTGTCCAAGACTGATGATAACATATGCCTCTAAGCCTAGTTGGATAAAAACTGATCTTGAAGATTATTCTTACTAACTTTTAAATTATTTTATGTTTTTATTCTTCCAGTTAATCACAAACCTGAATTTCCCAGGTGTGATACTTTGGGGAAGTAAATAGAGATTTTAAAACTGCCCAGAATCTACATTTGCATTTCAGCTATGTTGCTGTAATAGTCACAGAGGTACTCCAGGCTTGAAAGTAAAATATTCATCTAGGTAATGTAGGAAGAGTAAGGGATTGATTATTACATGTTGCTTAATTCACAAGGCCTCCCATGAAAAAACTGGTAGTGTGGAATCTTCTTTGTGTTACTGTTTAAAAAACAAAACAAAACACACTTTCCAGAACTGTTTTAATGTGTTGTTTTCAAAACAGTCCCTAGTCAAGGGAGCTGAAAGATGTATCTTTAAGCAGGGTGGGGAAGCTGCTTTACTTAGAGGTCTTACATATTTATAAAGCTCAAAGTCCTTCCCTGCTTTGATGTTGAGAACATCATGACTCAACCCTAACTTCCCTTATTATTAGTCTGAAAATTCTGCAAGATTTTGCAAAGCTTTAGAAGTGGTGTGAGGATGTAATTTAACATACTGCCGGTAGGATTGGGCCAAATCCTTCACCTTTGAAAACTGACACTGGTCTGCACTGGGTATCCTTACCCATTCAATTTAGGATTTTTTTCCCTATTCCATATTGTAGGTTTTCTTATATTGTAAAAGACTTCAATTTTTCCTCATGATGTGAAAGATACAAACTGTGGAAAATTTTATTTGGGGGTTGTAATAGTAAACTTGATGGAAATAAGTTAGGGAAAAGAATCAGATGTCAGATGTGTAGTGAAAATAGTTTATATGATTTGGCAAGTGGCTCCATATACCTCCATGCGTGTCTTGTTAGCATGTGAATATTGTGTATGTATTCTTAACCTTTTGTGCCATTAAATTAGATTATTGGCTCTTCCTGAGGGGAAGTGAAAGAACAACTTTGTCCTAGATTAATGTTTCTCTTGCATGTGAATCAACACACAATAATTGAAATAATACGTGCGAACGTAATGGGAAGATAAAAGTACCTTTTCTTGATTCATAGATATGTAGGAATACTACTACTGAAAAGTAAAAGTAGGTAAGTACTCTTCATTGATTAACAGATGGGGGAGATAGTAATGTAGAAAAGCGTGAAGATGTGGTTTGACCTAATCTTGGAGATTTTCTTCTAGAGATTTGAAAACTATTATTGAATTAAAACTCCCCCCAGATATAATCTTCATCTAAAATTCTTAAATGTTGTTTAGAAAACTAGTTCAATGTAAACATGCAAATAAAACGCATGCTTTAATGGACAAATGAAGTCTGAAAACCTGTGTTTCAGTAAGATATGGAGAAGAGTGATGTTATTGGGGGAGTGGCTGTGTTTTCTCCTCTTTTTTGTTGGCATAGCCTTTAAGGAACAAAAGTATAACTTCATTAAGGACATGCAGGGAAAGGCTAAATGTACTACACAAAACTGTACTGGAAAAGAACTAAACTTCAGATACATATAACTACGTATTAATGCTTCTGATGGACAACTCTGTTACGAGTTTAAAGAGCTCCTGATAAAAAAACAATGCTGCCCAAATGTTGTCCAGCTCTTACTGTGGGAAGAAGTAATCTGTGCCTTGACTGTGACAAACAAGAATAGAACTGTCAAGATTTAAGTTTACAAGAACATAATTATTTTGCCATGGTGTTAAATCTGAGTAACTGAACGGTCGGCACTAGAGGTAGTTAATCTGGTGACCGGGTATGTGTACATCTATATGACTGTCACAGTCTTCCCAGGATTTGGAGTATGGTAGTGCCTTTGGTTGTTTTAGCAGCTGTTTCACTGCCTCAGTTCATTAAGTTCTTTTGGCTACAAAGGTGCCTTTCCAAGTCTTCATTTCTCCTGCTTAGCAAACTTTGCTTGGACAGTGGCAGCTGCTGCAGCTGGGGTTTGGAAGTGGTATAGTCATGGAGCACTTAAGCCAGCATCTAGACCTGTCTTGGTTTACACCTTTTCAGTCACCATAGTGCACCTTCAGGTGCTACTTTTCATGAATTAAAAACACTGTATTATCCAAGGTGTCTGATCTGAGCAACCTCCTGAGTATACAAACTTTGAAAAAATGCTAACTCGTACTGTCAATAACACACATTCCTTTGATAAACTCAAGGCATGTTACAGAAAATGAAGTTGGATAATTATTTCAGCCTCACTTCAATTTTGTAATAAAGATGTGAAGAACTGGTTCTATCTCCAGATGCAGAGACCTTTAAACTATTTTAATGTTTAGTTTACACAGTGTGGTGTAAACTAGAATCACTCAAGACTTGTGTAAGTACACCCTGTCAGCATGCTCTGCAGTAAGATGTGCGGTGTTTCAGAGCTCAGAATGAAAGCTAATCAAAATAGGTTGTTGAATGTGGTGGGAATAAAAGCTGGGGGATGACAACAGTGATGGTAGGCAGAATGGGAGAACAAACCAAGCTCTTTGAAGATGGTCTGTAAAAAGTAGTATGTGTATGTCTAATAATGGAAATGTCTGTTAACTTATCAAAGAAGATGATGCATTGGTTAGAACTTCAGTTTGAAATACGGACTTTGAGAAGCTGCTGCTTATGTGGAGTTTCTTTTTCTAGATATAGCAAATAATGTTTGTAGTGCAAGAAGGGATGTTTTTACCTGGCATACATCAAGTCACAAACAGGTAACTGGAGTAAGAATTTTTTTGTTTTAGTCTGTGTTCGTAACCAGTTTTCCATGTGCGGATATTTACAAATTTGTTGCCTGAAAAAATTACAGCTAATATTTAAATAAGTATTGTTAATGTGAGAATTCTAGTATGAGCTTGCTTCTTAGAATCTGAGCAAACCGTGATGGTGAAAAGTAGTGCTAACAGTCTCTTTGATTCAAAATACTGTGCTCTTGAAAATTATGCTGACTTCGTATGTAAGGTGATAACCCAAGGATCTTCCCTGTTTCTTACCATGTGGTTTCAGCTTAGTCATCTGCAAGTATGGTTCATTATTAAGGGTGTTGTACTTTGTTCTCAAGTGAAGAAAGCTATAGCCAACTGGAGTACCTTAAAGGGAATAGAAAGTGAAAGCAGTAGTTTAAACTACATTCCTAACACACTGAGATACCTGATAGTTAAATCTGTTACTCAAATTCAGAATTATTTCTAATATCCTGCTTTTCAGTCCTTTTCATTACATGTTAGCAAGTGATTACTTAACTTTACATATATGAGAGATGAGGCTTAATACTTTTAAAAATGTTTGATAATCACTTAGAAAGCTGTTTCACAGGGATAAGAACAATAACTTAATATTACAGGTATTCGATGCTTCTACTAAAACAAGGAAAGTAAAACGGTAGTAGGAAGCTGATTGAGATTTCTTAGCGTAGCATCAGCAGCATGTCCAGTTGTGCAAGGACAAAAAACCAAGTTTGAGTTGCATCTTGTCAGACAATGAAGCTTATACAGCTGTATCAAGTAGGGAATCTCTGCTCTTCGGTGTGGTTGACTTCACTGCATGTTCTGCCTACAAATTTTCACAGGTTCCTTGCTGATGTCGCAACTTTTAGCCCAGGTCTGAATAGTAATCTGCTTAGACTGGGCAATTGCAGGCTTGATTTGTTGCAAGGACTATTTATACCATATTGAAACAGATCTGTAAATGCCTTCGTCTCTACAAAACACAAGTTTTCTTGAGAAATGATTCAACATCGCTTTGTGGTTTGTTATTTTGGAATCAGGTAAGTCTTTATGTCGGTAGACCAACCTGTGAGTAGAGCAAATAGAGCCTTTGCAGGATACCCTGCAATTTTATTAATGCTGTTCTGTTGGTTTTGTTACTGTGTATTTAAAATCTAATGTAAGATTTTCTTTTTTCTGTGAAATATTGAGAGGGGGATGTTTATGGTGGAACCTAGAGAAAAAGTATTAAGAGATGTATTAAGAGATCTACATGAAGTAGTAAGAGATAACAATTATCATCCAGCATAGCAAGGAAATAAATTGCACAATGAATTACTAAGTCTTTTGACAGGACCAGAGGCCATGGGTACAAACTGAAACAGAGAAGACTCTGTCTGAACATCAGGAAATTAATGTGAGGGTGAATGATCACAGGTTGCCCAGGCAGGTTGTGGCCTCTCTGTCCTTGGAGATACCAAAAGCCATCTGGACGTGGTCTTGGGTATTGATGTTAGGTGGCCCTGCTTCAACTGAGGGATTGGACAAGATCTCTAGAGGTCCCTTCCAACTTTGATCTTTTTGTCATTGTCGTCTAAGTAAAGCTTTTGACTTTATTAAACTTTATATGAACTAACGTTAAAATCCTATTACTTGCGTAGGTATTGGACTGCTTCTTTGCTAGTTTCATTTCAACATAGATGTGTGTAATACTTAATTTTACATTTTCAAATGGAGCATGCAGAACTTGAAAACTTTTTGAGTGAATCTTGAGTTGTTGCTCTTTAGAAGGACCATGTGACCACAGCTTGCCCTACCCTTTCCCCCAGCATCAGATTTTTTTAGCCCCACAAAGATAGTCAATTCTGCTGTCATTATTTTGGAAGAGGAGGTTAGGACACGGGCCTAGCTTGGCACCTGCTGCAAAAACAACAGGTAAGGAATCCTACAGGAGGGAACGGGGAGCGTTGTGTGAAGTTGCATAAAGCAGCATTGCTGACACTTCAGAAGTAAAGGCATTGTGTATCAGCGAGTTTCACGGTTCCTTGGGAATGATGCCTTTTTTCATTGGAGAAAGTTGGATTATATACAATGTGAGAAGTTTTATCTTGAAGTGAGATTATTCCCGTAGTTTTTGGAGTGTCTAAAATAGCCTTAAACTAGTGGGGTCATCATCTCAACTATATAGAAGTATTCTTCTATAATGTATTTTTTTAATGATGATTTTTTTATTTCATGACTACAGAAAACTGTAAGGCTTTGCCTGTATGTATTTTTGCTCCTTCAAAAACAATCTTCTTTTGAAATTAAATGGATATGGTTATATGCTTAATTTAAATGTCTACAATTTTCTTAGTAGTTCTCTTGTTTTAGATTACATAATTGTAAACTCATTTGCACAGTGTATAGTGCAATGATATCCTGACCCTTCTATTACAGTAGAGCAATACTGATAGTACTGAACCCATACTAACTGGACTGGTTTAACAATATCTTGTTTACAGCAGATTAAGCTTGCTTCAAACTCTGTATGTAAACAAGCAATAAGTCTTTGTGATAGGAATTTACTCAGTTTCTAGAACCTGACATAAAACAAGCTCAGGGAATTCCACTGTAACTTCTAATGCTGTGTGATGCACTGGTTTCAGATGCTTTTGATCTGTCAGGTTTCTTAAACTTGCTTTGATAATTGGTGAAGTCACATTTATACATTATTTCTAGGTGAAAGAAATGATAAAGAGTTAAAGGTTAATCCCTTGCTCCTTAACAATTTTGTATTTGTTTATGATAAGGTAACGTGTCACAAAATGCTCAGGAACTTCACATCCGTGTAACACAGCATGTGAGTTCTGAGTGGGACAAATGATACTGCCAGGTGTTTTTGCAAGCTGTTTGGCAGGAACACAATCATCAGAAGTAGAAATCTAAGTAGATAATGAAGATGCTGCTGCTGCATTAATGATGGTATAGACATATGAAAATCAGGTGGATTAGCCAGATATTCTGGTGCTGCAGATACCTCAACATGGGGATGTTAGTGAGCAATAGAGAGGAAGGAGCTATATTAAAAAGTATTATGTTGAGCTGATGCTTAATATAGTAGTCGTCTAATGACTTTGACTACAGTTTCACAGGTCAGTATTTGGCAAAAATATACGTGAAGTACATAAAAACATAACTCTACTTATACCGTGCAATAGAAGCATGAATGATATTAAGAAGCTAAAGAATTAGTTCCATTTTGCTTATCAAATCCAAACTTCCTTGAAATTGAGGGATTTTTTTTTAACACACACACACAAAAATCATCCTTCTGTATTAAATAAGTGGTCTTGCATTGAGGAACATAATGACTCGCAAATTAACATTTTTTATTAAACTTACAAAACAAGTGTCTGCAAATTCAGACCTTATTGAAGTTGCACAGGTAACATCCTTGTCCTTTCTGCTTAAATAGTTTCAGACATGATTATCACTCCCCAAGTACTGAAAAGAGAGTTTAACTTCTGCTGAGTCACGTTTTGCAGTCCAGGCAAACCTGAAAGATAAATGTCCCTTGATTGTAGTATTATCACTGTTACAGGTTTATTGTCTAGCCAGTAGTAACTGCCATCATGTCTTTTGTTTGGATCCTGATTCTAGAGGGGGAATATTGCTACATTAATATTCCTCATTCTGTGCAAGATGCTAACTTTGGACACCTGGTACCTTATAAATTGAAAATTGTGAATTAAATGTGGAGTGTTTTCAGTAGTCTTGCCAAGGAAACTGAATGCCTTGCTGTCTCACTTCAAGCAGTGCTTGACCTTATTGTTTTTAGGAACTTAATTTTCCTAAAACAATTACTTCACTGTCTGTGAGTATGTGCTCTTAAGGTGGGAATTTGTGTAGTGCAAGATTGGGCAAGTTTATGTGGCAGGTTGTCTCCTTTAATCACTGGCAGCCATGCAATGATGCCCAGGTGACAATTGTTTGGTTTTACTGTTGCAAATGCCTGCTTTTGTGCTCAACAGGGCTACTGATGATTAAGGGGAGCAGATTTGGCCAGACTTGAGTCAAGACTAAGAATAATGGGGAATAAAAGATTGCTTGACCGATTTTTAAATGTTTAGCACTGTATCTTCTGTTAATGTGTCAGCAGCCAACATTGTTATCTGTTACCTTTTGCTAGGTAAACCTGAACAAATGCAAACGTGAACACAGCTCTACGGATCATCTTGGGTTCCCTTTGGAAACCCCAGAATTTGCCACAGGGGATTGTGTTTTCCTGAGAACAGCTCAGCACTGGAGTTCTTCCTTTCTGTCTGATGGATAGTGTCTCTGCTACTCTCAAAGTGAAACCTATTCCTGCTGGTGCAAAATGTCGTATGGTCCACTTGGGTGGAAATCAGAATTTACCCATGCTGCTGTTCAGTCTTGCTAGGTAATTTTTGAAGTAGACATAAAATAAAGGGGAAAATGAAGGGAAATAAAGGGGGGAAGCTCTTTGTTACACGAGTCACCAAAAATCCTACTGGGAAAAAAAATAAAGCAACCTGTTCTGTCAGAGCTGCATAGAATCAGTGTGCAAGGTAAATGTAAAATGTCCTTCAGTGTTGTAGACTGTCATGGTTACTGTTTTGCCTGGTATGCTGCTGTGGGAGTTTGTAGCTTGTCTCACATACTGGTTCCATATGGGAAAGACAGCAGTGGATAATGTTAACCTTGAGTATGTGTTGAAGTAGGCTGCACTGAGGAGTAGTTTACAGTTTTCCTTGAATGTGGCACAACCTGAGCACAGTATTGCCCAGTTCATACGTGGCACATCTGCTGTCTTCAAGAGTAGGCATGAATGCTTTTGATTTTTAAAGAGTCACCATAGGAGTGAAGATAGAAGAGAGTCTGCTGCTTTGGAATAACTCTCTGTTCCTGCTCAGTCTTGCAAATCCATTTTTGCAGCACTACCTACTAGAATACATTCAGGTCTAACAGTATTTGTTTTTAAATGGGGTTTACATAGGGTACAGAAGTTGAAATGAGTTTAGTTTCTTGTAGAGAGAATTCTGAATCATTAATGCAGAGGTAGAGAATAGTTGTCAAAAAACAAACCACCCACAAGCAAGCAACAACAAAAAAAGTCAAAACAACAAAACCAACTAAAGAAACTCAACAAAAAACCCCCAACAACCCCAAACCCAAAACAATACGAAAAACCCAACCAACTACCCCAAAGCCCTACACAACACCCTTAACCCAGCAGATTTATCTAGATAGAATTTTGTCACTAGTATGTACAAACTGCCAGGAATCTGGCTCACAGATTTACTTTTTCCAAAGTAAATCTGAGTGATCAAGATAGAGAAGGTAATAACACACTGGCTGCTACAGAAACTGGAGAGTCTGCCTTAGGCCTTTGTCAGTCTTAGCCTTGCTTTTTCGTAAGTAGCAGAAGATGAAAGAAAAGCCTAATGGTGGGTTTTTTTCTTAAATTATAACCTGAAAGATTTACTGTTAGCAGTTGTGGCTGCAGAATCATCTTAAGCAATAACTTGATTAGTTTCACCATGTGGAGGCAATGTCCCAGGAACATGGATATCTGTGGAGGTGACAATTGCAACCTGGCCCCTGCAGCTGACAGTCAGTGCTGTGGCCATTATTGCATTTGACCTGCTGAATTATTGTTTCTTAGTACCACTTTTAAGATGATAGCTCTAGTTACAGAGGGCTAATGAACTGACTCTGTCATACCTGCTGTAGGAGGAAAGTATCCATCTTGTTAAACATCTCTGTTAGGGAAAAGCTTTTGAAATTTGTTCTATAGTGAGCTGTACCATGGGGGAGGAAAAAGGAGAAGGAAGTAAATGGGAGAACAGATGAATTAACAGCACTTTTAATAGAACTTGGGCATTAAATTGTGCCAACTTTGAACTCTCATTTATTCTGAGCTGCTAGCCTCAGCATTTCTCCAGACCTATCTGAAAAGGTAAATGTTACCTTTTGTAAATGTGTGTGCTTGTATGTTGTAATTTGAACGTGTGTCACTTCCAAGTTGCTTTTTGGGGTGTTCCTGAAGTGAATCTGAAGCATGCAACCTGTGTGGTTTTCCAAAGTAATTCTGTAATGAACACTCTTCAGGGTGTGCATAGTTTTTCTGATGATCAAACAGGTCTTCAAGATGTTGGTAAATTGTTTTAAGAAGCTGTTCTCTGAGAGCATAGAGAGTTCATCCTTGTGCTGGTGTATTTGGGCTTTCCAGACAGTCTTCCTTCTTCCACATGTTTCTTTTAGGGCTCTTTGACATTTCTGTGTCTCCTTCCCCAGCCTGAGTAACAAATTGCTAAACCTATCAAATGGTGCAGTACTCGCATGCTGCTTTAAATCAGTGGAGGTGATTTAAAGTGGGGATGCAGGAGGAGGGAATATATGCATATGGGTGAGAGCTGTTTTGAATTTTAAGCACTGGATAATTACTTTGCATGTGGACACACAGAGCTCAAGATGGATAACTGGGTAGCACTTTCAGTTATTATTTAGTCCCTTGGGAAAAGAATTACAATAAATTTAATGTATATAGGAATAAAATTATACTCTGACCTGCTGTGTGTTCTCCCAGCTGCACTTACTGCAAGATACAAGCAAATCTATTGCAGAAGTTTTAAAATTATAAAGCTTTAAAAGTTTGCATACATCTTTAGTTCAAAATGTATTTCAAGGGGACCTGTAGACAGTTCTGTCTTGAGGTGTTGTTACCAAGTAGGACAACATTTTACTGCTCTTCAGCTGTACTATTTTCATATGTAACTTTGCCCCTTGTAGACATCTGTTAAATGTCTGTATCACAACAGGCTGCCAAACAAGGAGGAAACTGTGTTTGTGCTTCCATACCCCCCAGTACAGCTACAGTGAGAACAGTTGGTTCTCAAGTTTCATTAGTAACTGTTCCTAGTTACTGTAGTGGCAATAATGGAGAAGGATGAAACGTCACTTCAGCCACGTGCAGTGGCAGGCATAGAAGGTGACAGTGTTGTGTTTGTGTGTTTTAGAAACCCTCTGAAGAGAAATAACTTTGGGCTCTTTGGAACAGACCTGCACTTAATCTACTCCAAGCAGAAGTATGAAAACCTGGGAACTTGTTATGTTCTCCTAACAGCTGTTTAACTGCTGAAGTAGTAAAATTAAATTTAAAATCTTAGAGAAATCTGTGTAGTAGCAGTTAAGTGCCAAGAATGGGTAGAGAATAAATGCTGTGGTGTCTCTTCTTTTCATGTAAAATGAAGTTTTATTATGGCTTATTTCTCTATACGATGGGTATTTCAAAAAAGAAGCTACTGTATTTTCTAATTAATTTCAAGTGTCATACCATTACTTACTGTCTCTTTGCTTTTTAGATTACTATTGCAGTCTTAAAATGCAGATGAAGACTGGCTTTCTTATGCATACAAAAGGGAATCCTGAAGCAAGATTTAGTACAAGGTATGTATTGGGACACTTGGCTTTATTTGACAATTACCAAAATTAGGAACCGTCTTTTTGTTCACATTTGTGGTTTGATGTAGAATAATTCTGCATCTACACTTCAATTACTACTTGCTTCCAGATACTGTAATTCCTTGCATAATCCCTGCTATGTGTTAATATCTTTTTAAAGGACTCGGAACCTTTTACAGACAGCTCAGCATCTGGCTGCCCAAAATGTGTCTTGCATCCAAAAACTACATTAATATGATGCTGTGTCTGAGCTACTGGATGTTATAGATACATCACACTCAGAATCCAGATTGTATGACAAATACTGTAGCTTATGGTTATGAACAGTCTTTAAGGTTAGGCAGGAGCCTTTGGTATGGAAGGCTGACACAGAGCTCAGTTTGCATACACAGGTCTGCAGTGACATCTGCCTGGGTGCTGGAAGTGTCCCAGTGGGACTGACATGCCAAAGTTTAAAGAAAGATTTGTGTATATCGGTTCTGTAGTTCTGATAGTTCTGAAATTCCAAAGTATTTGTTGCCTTTATATAGTAAAAGTAATTTTAAGCATTGGTATTTGACTAAACTGTGCAAGTTCTGATAAAGCAAAAGGAATCTGGGCAAGTTCTTGAAGCTGTCTCTATAGCTGTGTTAACAGTAAATGGAGAACTAGATATATCAGATAGATTGAGACATCAGTGACATGGACTAGGCAAGCTTCAAAAGTCTCTTCCAGCCCAAGTCATTGATTGTGCAATAGCGTTGTATGATTTATTGCAATTGAGAGGTCCTTTTACTGATTCCTGAATCAGTAGAAATCAGTAAAATGTGGGCTGCAAACAGTATTCAGAGTTGCATGGGAGGTATAAACACTGGATGTTACTAATACATTGCTTTTAGAATCCAGACTGTATGATGAACGTTGTGGTTTCTGGTTATGGCATGGTCTTCTGCCATTCTGTACAAAGCTTGGGAAGGGCAGCATGAGAAGAGAAAAACTTTGTGCAGTAATACATCTTAAACTGTACTCCTGAGTTACAACTGTACAGAAAAGTTGCCTATGTGGTCTTCTGTTCCTAAGGCTTGGAATAGTTCAAAACTTCTATCCAAGACAGGCAAAATCCTATTATACTCTCCACAGAAGCTCTGTCTCCTTTTATCCCCCCTTCCACCTTTTACTCTCATGCCAGCTGTGCCTTATTGTGTCTTTCACTTAGGCAGAACTGCTTTGTGAAGAATTCATCTGAAGAAAAATTTTTCTGTTCCAAGCTTCAGATGAAGAGTTGGAGTCTTGCTCCCCTCCCAAGTGTTCAGGTCACCCCAGTAACATGCTGCACCCCAGGTGGTCTGGTAGTTACCCTTGCTAGTGCAAATTACTTCCCTGAGTAGCCCAGCGGTGCGAACTCCCATCCTGCCCTGGCACCTGAAACAGGAAGACTTTTCACAGAGTTCCGTATCAGAGGTGGAAGGGTGTTGTGGGGATGGCATAATCCAGCTCCCTGTTCAAAGTAGGATGTCTGTCCAAGACAATCTGCTTTATCTGTGCCCATTTGGGTTTTGCCTCAAAGGAATAGAAATGGCAACCTCTATCAGTGATTGGTTACCTTCATAGTAAAGTTTTCTGTTCACAGGGAACCTCTCTTGTTCCATTTTTGTACCATTTGTGCCAAAGGGCCACTCAGAAGCCTCCAAGCTTGGTGTTTCACAGAGTATTTCTGTCCTCAATTTCCTGTGAAGAGAAGATGGTCTTGGATGGCTAAGGATCCTTGGAGATAAAAGTGGATTTTTGATTGGTGGTTAAATGACTCCTTGTCTCAGTAGAGTGATAAAATCCCTCCTTTCTCCTTGCTTCTTACTTATGCGCGTGTGCACTTCATATTGCAGCGTGAACCTGACTGATTAAATCCTAATGGCCTAATTAAATTGTGTAAAAAAAATTAAGGGAAGATGAGATGAAGGGAGTACAGTCACTTTGGGGCAGGCTATGCAATAGCAGACAGTGGGAAAAGTGACAAAAGCCTAGGAGAGGGAGCCAGAACAGTCACATGAAAAAGGTTACATACACCTGCTCTGCTTGAGCTTCAATGTTCCTGAGCAGCATTCACAGATATGAGAGCTGGCCTCAGTGTGACATTGTCACTGCCTTCCCTTCAGTTCTGAAACACAGTTCTGTTGTATCCAAAAATTAACTGAGCTCCAATTTAGTGTATAGTGAGGTCAAAATGTTGTGACAGGCTGCCTGCTGCTTGGGTTCCTAAAGAGCAGTGGAGAATTTCAGGTAATCTCTTGGAAGGGTTATCTGGGAGAGAATTATTATTTGGCAACTCTATCCAACTCCATCTGCTAAAGCACTGCACTCTAGTTTGAGTCTTGTTTGCTGTCCTTTGATTGCAAAAGTATGTTTTCAAAAAACGAGCACTTAAGTGTCTCAGCCTGAATCGCATTTCTTTTCCTGAAAATGTTCTCTGTTGACTTAGGCTTTGATGAAGACTGCTGGTGGCCATACACCTTCAGAACTGAAGATGGCTTTCTGCTACAATGTGATCCCATGTAAAATGCTGCTTTTCAAAGTTGGAATTACAAGAACTATCAGGGTGAGAATAATTGTTCTGTTACTCATTAGAACACTGAACAGTGATGGCCATTTTTGTGCTGAAATCCATTCTGTGCTCAGTTACCAGTCTCTTTATGCTCAGCATGCTTTTTATTTTCTCTATGCTCCCAGGCACAAGTATTATGCTGTCCGTTAGTAAAATGGTCATTAAATCTGTAGCTGCTAGCTGAACAGTGGAGGAGGATACATTCATCGCTCTCACTTAAAGCTCTGTTCTTTCTGCTGGCAGGCAGGTTTGGTCTGCAACACCTGAAGGACTAGGGCTGTTTGAAATGATGGGGAGGGGACCAGCATGGAGATGGTGTCCCCCACCAACACCCCAGCGTGGAAAAGACATACTGGAAGAATCTGGATGCAACACTGCTTGTGAGGCTTAAGATGCCTTTTCCCATGTAAGGAAAGGAGTTGCAGTTTTTCTGATGTTACTGTATTCAGCCTCCAGCTGAGAAGGTGGAACTCAGTGATAAGCAAAGTGGAGTGTTTCACAGTAAAGTTGAGGTTGACCAGCTCTCATGGGTAACTGAAAGCTTGACTTCCTTTTTATCTAGAGTGTTCCAGAAGTAGATTGGTAGTATTGGTAAGAGGATTAGAGCTTATATATGCTACAACAGTGTTTTATATGAAAATGAGCATAACATGCCAATAATGCTCAAATTGAATTTTACAAAATTAGCAAGATATGTGCAAGCAAAACAGCGCTGGGCAGCTAGAGAGTCACTGCTCCACCAAGAGTGGAGCAAACACTGCTCCAAATTTCTCAGTCTTATCTTCAACTCTGCTCATCTGTTGCAGCTCCTTTGATTGTGTAATCATCTGTTTCTTAATAGTTGAGGATGCAGGTGTCTTCAAATCTTGTGGCTACTGAAGGGTCTTGCTCGTATATTTTTTGCAGTTTAGGAATATTAAGCATTCAGCTGGCACAGACAAGTTTCATTATACCACAATGCTCCTTCATTTCCCCAAGAAGGCCTCACTGTTCCCCTTTAGTCTTTGACAAACAACTTAATCCTTATCACAACAGGAATGAATGATGCATTTAAACTGCTGCTTGAGTAAATGGTTTTGGACTTTAAAAAAAACCAATCAACTCTTAAATGAAATGAGAAAATATTTTCAGGCACTACAATAGATGGTAAGAAATATGAATGTGGTGGTGGGTTTTGCTGAAAGACAAAACAAGAGTGTGGATTAAATTGTGGTAAGAGCTTAAAAGAGTGCAGAGGCAGTAGTTACAAAGAGAAAATGAGCCAGCAACAGCCTAAAGAGGACTGGAAGGAAATGTTAACCAACACAGCAGTTTTTTTTTAAAGCTGCAGTAAAATTTCCCTGTCCCTCATCTGAGGTGGAGAATTTATGATAAAAATGGCTTCTGTCTTCATGCTGCCTGACAAAGATCTATGAAATGAATAAAGAAAAATTAGTTTTGATGCTTTGCAGAAGCTGATAGGAAATTTCTGAGGGACAAGTGAAGATGAAGGTATCCACTTCTCGGCTCTGTTAGAAAACAACTGAGCAGGGGCTAGGAGAGCAATCTTCAGTGCTTCTGAGACTGCAGCTGGAGTGCTGTGACCAATGGTAGGCTCCTGAAAGCTATGCTGTATGTGAACAAGTGTAGTGGAGACCACCAAGATGGTTAGAAGGTTAGAGCAACAGGAGCTGTGAGGACAGGCACTAGGGGTTTGTTCCATCTGGAAAGCAGGAAGTCAGGAGTAATAAACCTTGCTTCAAGTGTGTAATGGAAGAAGGTAGAGAAGCTGGAGCCAGGCTCATCTTGGCAGTGCAGAGCAGTGAGGAAGTTTTGTCTCATTTTCAGTGGAAGAAAGTGTTGCATCATACCACTAATAAAAAGAGTGCAAGTCACTACTCTCTTGTGATACTTCAGTGGTCTCCCCCTGCTGTGGAACTATTCAGAATTCCTGGTAATCCTTTTTGTTTTGGGAAGGGTGGAGGCAGGGAACCTCTGGGCAGCTGTGTGTGGTGATACTCACGGGTTTACAGAGATAGGAGTAGAGATGACACTTCCAGGGAATGCTTGCATGTCTTCTGTGCTAACTTCTGCCTCGTTCTTTCCGGCTGCTGCACTTGGTTTACTTTTTTTAAATACTCTTCCTGAACTTCTAGTTTTTCCTGTTGCTTCACTCCTGTTCTCATTTGTATTCTGTGCTCTTTATCAAAACCCACCTTTTTAAAAAAGCACAGGGGATCTGTGATAAATGTCAGCTACATCAGCCACCAACCTTGGCTACCTGTGAAAGAAACCAGGAACATAAGTGCTGATGATGTGGCAGCAGAAGATAATGAATGCGTATCTTCAGAACCAGCTGTTGCCACTGCAGTTCATAGCAAGTGCAGCTTCTTAGGCTTGTTGAAAGTTAGCTGCCGGAAGACACTGACAAAGTACTTAAAAGGTATTTCTCCACTGTACCTAAAGAATAATTCTTTATTGTAGCTACATTATCTTCATCTTTTGTCCACCAAAGCCTTTTTCTTAGCAACTGGATTAAAGCCACATAAAATCAAAAACCAGCGTCAAACATCTTTTCGCCTGCCTTTTATACATTTTCAGCAGGTTTGAATTTATATCACCAACTAACAGGAAAAGATGGCTGCAAAATCCTTTCCTTAAAGGAATAAAATTTGGGTTCATGATGCTTTTATGTCCTGTAAAACTGTCTTCACTCCCAGATGTCAAGGGAGAAACACCCAACACAACCCCAAACACACACCCAAAATCAGTCTTTTGACTAACTACTTGCTATGGCAACTCTTACTGCATTACTAGACATTGTTAAACTGTTGTACAGTATAAGTAGCATCTCTATTATATGGACATTTGTTCACAAATCTTTTGCCCTGACTCTGAACAACTCAAACATTTACCACCACTGTGTGCTGTGCAGAGCTTGTTACACACGCTTGATACTGTCAGGTGCACAATGCAGGAGTACTCAGGGTAGCTGCATACACAGAAACTGTCACTCCAACATAAGGGAACACTGGAATGCCTGTTCCTTGCCTCCCAGGTTATGCACAGTGACTGTAAAGAAATAGAGCTACATGAGGTACCAAGTGCTGGTAGTGACAGACCTGATTCTCAGCTAGTGCTTTTCATGCGTTTCAGTTCACGCATAGCAAATTGAGGTATCCAACATATTTCAGATCTGGAGGTACCAAGTCTGTTCAAACCCAGACATGTTAGTATCTCATCAATAGTGTTTGCAGAAAGATAGGCACCTACTCGAAATCCAGAGAAATGAGTGTTTGTAGGGCATGTTGCTGTTCTAGTTTTGGATAGCTTAATGTGACGTTCCACAAAACTGAAATAGTGTGCTTTGCTAGTTATTTGGCATACAAAGGTTCTAAACTTTCAGGAGCTAAAAATTACAAACTGGTTAATTGAACTTTTTATATTAGGAAGTCACAGTTTGCAGAAGGATATTAAAGTCACCTGCTCCACCTTGATGATGAGCACTCAATACATGAATTTATACAGAGTATTTTTGCTAATAATATAGGCACATAGTGGCATGTAAACTACACATGGCAACCAGAACTGCAAAGGCACAACCTGGATTTTTTTTTTTTTAAACTTTTAAAGATATTGGTTAATTTACAAAGAAAAATATTCTGTACTTCATGCAGAAGTATTACATTTGTTTTTTACAGCACAGGACTATTGCAGTACTGCTGTCCTCTTATAAAATAGTAATTTAAATAATAATAAAAAATAGCAGCTCTTTGTACCGAGGAACTGAACTTTGGAATTGAAGGACAATACAGTGTCTTGTCTGTCAGTCTGAGAACATCAGAAATCCTCTGTGTGTCTTGCTGTGCTGGTTTGAGGTTAATTGGAATATTTTAATAGAGAAAATTACACTATAGGCTGTGAAAGGAAAACATCATGATGTCTACTTCACTCATACGCTTGCTGGAGAATTGTTTGGGAACACTAACCAAAACAATTGATAAGTCAGTCTCTCTCTGGCTCTTGCTGGAACAGGAGCTGCTGGTGGGATCTAGCAGCTTCTGGGCTCTGGCTCCTCTGCTGATTAACCCTCACCAACCACTTTTCTTCTAACCCTCCTGGCCGATCCTCCTAATTTACCTTGCATGTAAGGCAAACCTTGGGGTAAGGTACAGGGGTGGGGAGAAGGTGGAAGGGTGGTTGGGAGCCCCTCCTGGGGTCTCTGATTTCTGGGAGGGGAGTTGTGTTGCTGTATTACCTTTTACTTGTATATTTCTGTAAATATTGTGTATATAGTGTAAATATCTGCTGTACATTGTGCAAAGCTGTAAATATACTACTTGACTAAGAAATAAAAGATGAAGGTGTCTGTTGCTTCTCTAAACACAAAAGTAGCTTTAAAAACACTGATAGTCATTTTCCTGATTGTGATCCTCCAGAAATTGAGCCTATTCAGATGTCTCTGCTCGCACCTGCAGACCTACCTATGTTTGTTCAAAGGGAATCATATTACACATCATTGCTTTCTCAGCAGGAGTGATTCCAAACCAGAACCCAGCCCTCAGCAATTCAGAATTAAATCTAATGCAGTGGACTTCCACATGTCATTTCTGCCCATGACTCCAAGAATATGACAGTTCTGCATTTTACATAGAAATGTTACAGTTACAAGTAGAAAATTCTAGTTTACAAATAGAAAAGATCTTTCTATTAAAAAAGACATTTCTTGTAATTACTTTAAGTAGTTCTCATATGCACCATTCCACATTGTGGAAAAGCTGAAATATGCCGTCTGGACTCCACAAGTTAAAGAAAAACGAATTATATGTATTGGCACAAATACTTACATCTACATCTGTACAAAGTAAACAACGCTGACAACCCTGTCCCACCAGTGCAGTCCATTCCATTGCTCTCCCAACACACACCTTCATGACTACCAACAAGTGACAAAGAGATGGAAACTTAGTCTTAAGAGCGTGGTGTCAAAAAGTTCCCAACTGCTTTGTCAGTCTTTAAACAGAGGAATCAGAAGTATATCCAAAACAGCGTCAGTCCACTCAACATGCTTGCTGCTCTGCGGTCACTGCAACTGCACTCTGTATGCTCCTATTAGTAGCTTTACCTGTAAAAGCAAACAAAGGTTTCATATAGAGGTTGTTCATGTGTAACTGCTGCTGTGTTAACAGCATGATAAAGGCACACAATTGTGAGTGACTGGGAAAGAAACATCTGTGTTTAACCAAATGGGTTTATAGCAGCCCCACTGAAATACAAACTGCACGTAGAAGTACTTGGGTAGAATACTGCTGCATCTGGTGGTGTTTCAGCCAGTTATCTCTAAATCTGAACTAGACACACACACTTCCACCTGAATACAACCTCAATTTTTTCCTTAAATGTTCTATTGTGCTTGTTTTTTAAGAGCATGTTTTCACTGGGAAGATCTAGGAAATTTACTGATGTGTCTTCAAAGGACAAAATCAGTGCTACCAGAATGGGATCTGTTGTTCATCTTGCAACATGCAATGGAATTACTGCCCAAACCCACCTGGAAAATACAACAGACTACACAGACTACTTAAAAGCAGACTGTGTATCCTCCTTGTGAATGCCTCCAGGTTGTCTTAGACACACAAGCAAAAACATCTGAATGCACAAGAATAACAAAGACTCCATGTATCTGCTAGTCATTAATTGCACAAGGCATAGGGGGAAAATATGTAAACTGTACCCTGTACCTTACTGTATCCTACTGCATGAATTGTTCCAACTGCAGCATAAAAACATTTGATTATGACAAAACCAACACCCTTGGCAGCGTTCCCAAGTATTGTCAATGTCCTAGGATGGAACTGGAACTGATGGGAACTGGGATTAGTTTTATACTCTCAACACAAGACCAGAATCCTTTAGATGACCAATTAAGATGGGTGTTTAATTTTGAGAGCATTTTGTACCTTGGCAGCAGGAGCTTCTGCCAACCGTATAAAAAGCTTGTTAAGGCCTGCAGCAGGGCTGAAGGAATAAATAAAGTGACTGTCCTGAAAAGGAAAAGAAAATTGACAAAATTAATAGCAGGACATGGCTGGAAGCAAATGGACTAGGAGAGCAAGACATTCTCACTGGACATTTTTTTGAAAGAAAGTTGTGTACACTGCAAATAAACTGAACTAGTGCAGCCACAGAGAAAACAAGATGACTTGAAAATTGTGCAGAGTGATCCATTTAACACACAGATAAATAAATAATTAGGGCAGGCAATATTAAGAACTTACTTGGATCAAAAATTCTAGAAGCTAAGAATTCAGAATTCTCACCTGCCTGCTCAAACCCTCAGTTCTAAGTGACAGAAGAGGTGAGGGTGGAGAGGACCTCTCAAGGTCATCTGGTGCAATCCCCTGGCTCAGGCAGGGACATCTAGAAGCCAGTTTTCCAGCACTATGTCACTAAGTCAAATTTTTACGGAGTCTGCTACAGACAAGGCTTGTAGTTCTCTCCATATAAAAGAATTAAGTTTCATTTAAAGAAACCCTATCATGATAAAAAAGATGCTTCATTACAATACTGAAATTTCCAAATTCAAATACTAAGATTTCCCAGACTGCTCCAGAAAGACTTCATAAAGCAGTTTTAAGAGTCAATCAATCAGTTATACAAAAAAGATTTACCAAAAATAAAGGGAGCTGAAATTTGTCATTTAAAACCACAGCTTGTACACTGCATGGTCCACAGAGCCGAGCAACTACTTCTTTTCCAAGGAAATTTGCATGGAAAATGAAGAGAAGAATTCCAGATCCTGGAAGGGAAGGCAATTTTCAGTCACATCTATTTGAAATGAGAGACATTATTTACAACTGCTTACAGTGACCCTTTGAACACATTTTAATATATGCTAGTCTATTAATATATTTAAGTCCCAGTGGAGTATCAAAGCAATCCCATATACCACATCAGTGGATCCCAGCACAGAACTCAACTGTTGGGCGCCTGATGCGCTGTTCTGCTTTCCAACCCACCACCAATACAGCCTCCTACCTTCTGGGATGTTTTGTGGGGGGTTATAGTTAAAATCTGTAGAAAAGTCTGGCCCTTCACAGAGGCGATGACACGCAATAGGAAACACTGGCTCCAGCAGGACGAGACGAGCTTCAAAATAATCCCTGATGGTATCCTCTGCTACTCTTGAGAGCCTAAAAGGCCAAACATATCAGGCTTGTGCTTCACACAGAAAGATTACTTTAGCAGACACAGACTTAAGAGGTGGCAATGAAAAAAAAAAAAAAAAGTATTCCAGATCACATTTTTGGATTCCTGATTTTCAGGAGTGAACTGCTTCATCATTAGCACTTATGCACAGGTGAACCCCAGGTCCCAGTACTTTGTTAACATTTTATTAAATGATTTGTTTGTGAAATTCATCTCTCAAAAAAGAGAGAGCTAAGACAAATGCACTGCAACAGATTTTAAAAAAAAAAGTTAAAAACCCCAACTCTCCACCTATTTTGAAGGCTTTCAGTAGAATTATGGCTCAAAAAATACCATTATGTACCTAGTGGCTGAACAGAAAGACAATCACTTGCCCAGCAAGTGATTATTTATCAACTCAACTGCAAGTACAATGTAAAACTAAAAAGTCACTGGCAACACTACTGCAAAAATGCAGTTTCCAGTTAAAGTGAAAAAGTAGCAGCACTACCACTAAATAGATAAATTGCCTTTTTGGGTATTTTTGGGCTGGTTGGATTTGTGTTTTGGGGCAGGAGGGTGGAGGGTTTACATGAGCAGCCTAAACTTCAAAAAGAGACCACATTAACCAACAGTATTTAGCACCTTAACATGCAGGTTCCTAAGTAATTCACTTCAGAAACTATTCTCACACAAGTGGGTTTTAAATGCTTTGGCAAGGCAAAGGCCCTCTCTTCAGGAGCTCTTGCAGCTCCGTAGCTTTTTCAGCTATTAAGAGCACACTTCCCCTCCAAGCTAGCTAAGAATACAAGCTGCAGAATCTAGAACTTAGGCGTTTGATTGGAAAGAAGTGACAGAAACTGCCAGGCCAAATCAAGCCTGGAAGCCCATCCAGCCCAGTATCCAGACACTGGACAAAACTAGGATGGTGTACGAAAAAACAAAAGACAACAGTTTAGTTCTCAGCAATCTGATTTAGAGGTATCTAAAACTAGACTGCAGCCAAATCACATTTCTCCTTGGGTCTACTTAATCTCGTAAAATTCCATACATTTGTGACCACAGCATCCTGCAACAAGATCTGCAATTCAGCTTTTCTATGCAAAAATAGCCCTCTGTTTCAAGCCTATCACTAAAGCATTTAAGAGGATGGCCTACAGGCTGGCCTCATGGCTTTGAGATATTCTCTTATGTCACTGTGCTCCAATTTAAAATTTTGACTGTTTAATCTGTCCCAAGGTTTTGGGCATGCAGAGTCAGACACAGAATTATAACATCATGAAGGCTGGATCATCAAGTCAAACTGTCAACCCAACACCACTATCAGGGACTCAGATTTTATTTTCAGCTCCACTACTACTCTCTTCCTTTTTGACTGACAAGCAGTGAACTGATTTCAACTGACGTTTGTTGATAAAATTACATGTTCAAGATCTTCCAAAACTCTCAGATTAGATGAAACTGAAGGTGGCACATTTTAAATAGGACACAAACTGGAAAAGGCACTGAATAGCAAATAAGATGCAGAGTTTCAATATCAATAGACCAAGCAGCACATACCAGATCATCTGCATCTGCAGGCTTGTTGTTACCTTCAAAACCTTAACTCACAAATTTCCTTCCCTGGGGAAGAAGCCACATACTCCATTTAACTACTCAGCTGTCCCTGCTCCCTTTAACAAGTTCCCTGTGCTTGAAAAATTACTTTTAGTTTTTATGCTTTTAGCATTTTCTTTCCCCTTTAACTTCCTGTAAGATTCCTGTAAGAAAAAAACATTCCTTAAATGTTCCATCTGTTCAGGACATTAGTCCAATGCTGTGACCTACAGTACCTCAGTGCAATAAAAGCACTGGCATCACAGTACTTTCCTCCCTATATGAAACTGGATCAGAACACACTGGTTCAGCAAGAATCAGAACAAGGTCATCACAATAATAAGGTAGACCTACTTAGACCTACACAAGTCTATGGGGCCAGATGGGCTACACTCGAGGGTGCTGAAGGAGCTAGCAGATGTGCTCACCAAGCCATTCTCTGTTATCTACCTGAAGCCCAGGCTAACTGTGGAGGTCCTACTGGACTGGCAGGTAGCAAATGTGACACCTGTCCACAAAAAAAGGAAGAAAGGATGATCCAGGAAACCTTAAACCTGTCAGTCTGACCTCAGTACCAAGGAAAGTCACGGAGCAGGTCATATTGAAGGCTATTACATGTCCTATAGGGAACAACCAGGGGATCAGGCCCAGTGAGCATGGCTTTATGAAGGGCCTGACAAACCCAACTATAAGATGAAGGAAAGGCTGTAGATACTGTCTACCTAGACGTATCAAATAGCATTTGATACGGTTCCCCAGAGAATTCTCATGGACAAACTGGCTGCTCATGGCTTGGATGAGCACAGCTCTGCTGGATAAACCACTGGTTGGACAAAAGGGCCCAAAGGGTGGTGGTCAATGGAGCTAAATCCAGATGGGAGCTGGTCACAAGCAGTGTCCCCCAGGGCACACTGTTGGGGGCCACTTCTGTGTAACATCTTTATTGACAACCTTGATAGAGGCAGAGTGTGTTATCATTAAGTTTGCAGATGATATCAAGTTAGATGTCAGTGTTAGTCATCATGAGGCTAGGGAAGCTCTACAGAGGGCCTTGGATAGATTAGATTGATAGGCCAGTGTTAATGGCATGAGCGTCAATAAGGCCAGATGCCAGGTCCTGCACTTAGACCACAACAATCCTAAGCAACACTAAAGGCTTGGGGAAGTGTGGCTGGAAGGTTGCCCAGCTGAAAGCGACCTGGACTTGTAACTGACAAGCAGCTACCAGTGTGCCCAGGTGGCCAGGAAAGCCAATGGCATCCTGGCTTGTATTAGAAATGCTATGACCAGCAGAAGTAGGGAGGTGATTGTGCCCTTGTTCTCAGAGCTGGTGAGGCCACACCTTGAGTACTGTGTTCAGTTTTGGGCATCTCAATTCAAGAGAGATGTGGAGGTGCTGGAGTGAGTGCAGAGGAGGGCAATGAAGCTGGTGAAGGGCCTGGAAAATAAATTTCATGAGGAGCAACTGAGGGAGCTGGGGCTGTTTAGTTTGAAAAAGGGGAGGCTGAGGGGAGACCTCATTGCTGCCTACAATTACCTGAAAGGACATTGTGGAACAGCTGCTGCTGGTCTCTTCTCACAGGTAAATAGTGACAGAACAAGACGGAATGGCCTCAAACTGCCACTGGACAGGTTTAGACTGGACATTAGGCAACATTTTTTTCACAGAAAGAGTGGTCAGGCATTGAATGGGCTGCCCAGGGAGGTGGTTGAGTCACCAACCCCAGATGTGTTTAAAAGTAATTTGGATGTGGTACTTGGGGATATGGTTTAGGGTGAGCCTTGTAGACTAGGGATAATGGTTTGATCTGGTAATCCCGAGTCTTTTCCAACTTGAGTATCTGTTATTGTGTGATCACTGCACTGTGGCAGTGTCCTTCCAGCACTAACTATGCATTCAAAGCAAAATCTCACCTGCTGCAGAAACTCCAAGACCCTCCTTGAGTCTTCTCCAAATGCAGAGATTGCTAGTTACTATTTTCTGCTCTGATACTTTTAAGTACAAGTATTCCTCTAAACCGGCATTTGAATAGCTTGTTCCTTCTCTTTATATTGTCTCCATTTAGCATCCACATGCATCAGCTCAGTATTTTCTACATGACCAAGTGGCAGGGATGCTTTACTAACACAGACACTGCACTACTCTTCACTCGTTCTGTTGCATAATGAAGAATTTTATGTCAGTGATGTACTGACATGAAAATCTTAACCACTACCACTCTCAGCTGACATTTAAGGGTCCAACAGCACCTTGTCTGCACCAACTTTTCATGGTGCTCTCATTTGTTGTCATTTTGTTTCTAATTTTTAAAATTATTTTTAGTGAGCTTTATTTATTTAGCATGCCCTAAATACATTCAACTCTCCAGTGCTTCTACAGTTTTTATTTTTCCTGATTGTTACGTTTCTGGTCACTTCTAGCAATTCCCTTTTCCTCTCATCTTTTTACGCAGTGTGTATGCATGTCTGGTAATTGTTAGCTTGCCTAATTTTCATTTCAGACCATTTATTAGCTCTCTGATTGTATCAGAGCTGTTTTTACCTGAAATCTCTCCCTTTTCTCTTTGATTTAAACTAAAATGACATGCAAACTTCACCAGAACAAACTTCGAGTGCAGTTTACTCACGTTTCCAAGTGACTCTTGAGCTGCTCATATACCAATACATTATTACACTGTTTAGCAAAATGCAGGGCACTGTTCTGATGCTTTGACAAAATGTTACAGTCTGCTCCGCTTTCAATCATAAGCCGCACTATATCAGAGTTCCCTCTTTTACAAGCCTGTGCAGAAAGTGAAATGATGGAAGGGAGGACAAAAATTAGTAGTTCCCCATTACAACAGAGCCTAACTTTGGAGTAAATAGAAATTAATTAAAATCCAAAATTAGTTACAACTCAGAAAACGGGTTGAGGTGTTTGCTAGGCAACACACACAAAAAAAAAGAGAAAAAACAAACCCAAAAGTTCTCTGAAAATACCTGCTGGAGTTGACTAACTGTAAAACTTTCTTGCAATTGTTTACCTGAATAAATATTTTCTGCAGAAGTATTAACAATGACTAAAGGAACACTTCCAGTTATTTCTTTCTAGGAATAATCATTCAAATGGTCTGTCAAGTGTGCAGCGAATGAACAGAATTTGTCCCAGATTGTTACTTGGCAATGTTTGACAGTCACTGCTATCAACTTTCCCTACATCGGACAGTTTCAAGGCCCAGCTTTACAGGGTCTTACCCTGAAAGGTCACTTCCAACCTGGTATTCTATGAATCTATGAAAAACTGCTTCGGCATCCAAGGCTGTTCAATGTTACTTACAGCAAGAATTTTGGAGTATGTCGGCCAAACATTTGACAAAGATACAGGAAAGTCTAAAGAAAGCTTTACTTTGAAGAACGTAAGCGTAAGTTTGCTTTCAAATGTGCCATTCAGACAAACTGGGAAAGGCAGAAGATAAAAATTTACATCTTCATGAGGCCTTTCAGAAGTTAACTTCTGAAATTCATCTCTGCTCCAACTTTTCACCTGTGCTTTCAAGCCATAAACAAACCCACTTTGTTGTCTCAATGCAAACCCCCCCAAAATCACACACCACCTCTGGGAAAACAATTAAGTGCCTTTTTTTTTTTTTTTTTTTTTTTTNTTGTCTTTTAAAAAGTACAATCCAGCTCCTAGGGTTAAGTAAGAGTGACTTGGTAAACACACGTATATGTTTATCTAAACATGACTAAACTGGTGAGCTACTGGAAGTCTATCTGGACAGTAAACCCAATATCCAGATGATGATACTGGAGGCTGCTAGTTAGAAAGTATGCTCAGATGTGCATCAAATCTTTAAAAACAATGAGAGGTCAAAACTGAGGTTCATGGAGGAAGCCAAATTATGAAGAGATCTTGGACTGAAGTGGCTGTGGAAATCACAAGCACATTGTTTTCTTTACAGGAAAGGTGAATTTCCCCATACTTGTTAAGCTTTGGAGAGCACAGAAGAGAAACTCTACAACATTGACTTGGACAGAAAAAGTTCCATAACCTCTTCTGCAAACTACATAAAAATACTGCAGGCTAATCAGGAAGGGCAACTGGGGAGAAATTATTTTATACAGACAAACAAAAAACTAAGAAGAGCACAAACCATTTTAAAGGTCTTAAAATTTTCCCATTGCCATGTCAACAAAAAAAGAATAGGAATCTGCTTTGTGATGGGGGAGTAAAGGTGTACTCCCCTTTACTGGAGATGTGAGACTCTTATTTACAGCCTTCAATGAAATGACAGGAGTCAATCACAGCAGCACCCACGTGAAAGATTCTGCTTTCTAAACTTTTTTCTCTTCCTGCTGACATCCAGATTATCTCAGTTTTAAGAGCACATCTACATTTCCTTAAGCCAAACAACGGAAGATGATGAGGAGTCACAGCACTATATGCTGATGGCACCTGCTTTTATTGTTTAGATCACAGATATAATGGTACCTTAAAAAAAAGCATTAAAACACTGCCTAGAGTAGTATTAGTATTTCAGATACAGTATGTGTTCTCTAAACATTTGTGAACTCTACAAATGTTTAAGTTTTATTAGTTTGCAAAACAACTTTTACTATTGAACAGTGTCAGGGAAAACAGTGACTTTACCTTCATTAAAGCAGTTTCACCACTGCTCTGCTGCATGTTCACATATGCTCCAGCTTCCAGAAGGATCGCTACCGTTGTTAGAAAATTCTGAGAAAAAAACCACAAAAACCAGCCACTAAAAGTATTAAGTAGAAAATACTCTGGTTTTATTTCAGAATAAAATGTGACATGCATTTAAAAATCTATCAGTAAAATCCAAAGCCTGATGTATGACATAACTAAGCTGTTCTCTCCTGTGGCTAACAGAGGGCAATGCAGACTCAGACAATTAAGGAGTCATCACAAGTCTTACTTTCTCCCCTATATCTTGCAATAGTGAACACATCAGGAAGAAAATAGTATGTCTGCATTAATCACCAAAATGGAATCAAGCTCCATTTTTCCATTCTATCTATTGTACATGGGAAAAAATATCAACCAGCTTGAAGAAAAGAGCACACAGATGAAACATACTCTAACTTAGTGCTCTAATTGGTTTTGAGCTTGCCACCATCTCCATCTCCCAGCTCTCCATAGTAAGCTCCGCTCAGACATTTGCTCTCAAAGTCTCTCAAATTTGGATCCAGAGATCACAGCAAGCAATTATAAGAACCTCAGCTTCTCATGACAGATTCAGAGACAGTCTTTGCCTCCATTTCCCCTCTAGGAAGCCCTATGATATTCTCAAGGTAGTTTGTGATTGTAATTTATCTACATTACCATAACCATAGCTGTTGAAATTATGCAGTTACGGTCACCCTGATATATCCTGCTAGGTACTTTTTAGGCTTCACTCAAAAAAGTCCATACCACTTGAACACCAAGAGCCACAAATACAGCAATAACCAAGCCAACCTTTACCTTTTCAGCTGCATGTATCAACGCAGTTGTTCCATTTTTCTGTCTACCATTAACTTTAGCTCCTTTCCTGATGAGGACTCTGAGAAGGTCATCATGCCCACCAGCTGCAGCAAGCATTACTAGAGTCATTCCACTGGAGTCCTGAAGAAAAAAATCATTAAAAAAAATAAAATGTAATTGACTTTAAAAAAATATGCCAAGATAAATCAGAGCTGCCAAGACACAAAACTGCAAATGCATCAACAAGTTTTGCAAAGATTCTTCTCCCTGAGAGAAGAATTCACACAGATGGCAGATACCCACAAACCACCACCTCCCACTCCTCTTGTCCACAAGCCCCATGCTCTGAGCTCCATAATCTGCAAAACACTTACTCCAAGAAACAGAGCAAGGAGGAAAAACAGAACAAACCAGGAAGAAAGTTAGCAACATATTTGAGACTGGGGAACACAAAAGACAGTGGAAAAAGAAATCACAAGCCACTGGAGAAAGAACACTACTGTTGGAGTTGATCAGAGTGTACGTATAAAGACACTTCTGGGAATGGCAAATCATCTCACTCATTCTTGCACTCTCCACCAGGTGCTACAATTCAAAGAACACCTGCTTGCCTCAGTAGTTCATTCATCGTCTTTTTGACTATGCTGTGAAGTCTTAGCATAATGTATAGATCTCAAAATGCCACATAATGCAACTGCACAAGGGAAAACACTGATCTCAGAGATTTAATCCTCAAAAATGCAACTACAGTACTATTTAACAAGAAAATAAATCCTTCAAAGAATTTAAGAATGAAGCTAATGAAGAACTGGCAGAAAAAAAAAAAAATCATGAAGTGTCCCAGTCAGTCAAAGAGAAAATGCAAACATTTTGGGCTTTTTTACATGTACAGATCTCATACATAGTTTAGCCACTTGATCCAACAGGTATCATCATTCCCTATACAATGATAAATTTCTGAATTTAATATTCAGTTTAATCCACTGAGAAAAATTTGCTGTAAATCCAGCTACTGGGATGCCTCTATTAAGCTTTACTTCTATCAGGTTTTGTTTTCCCTTTGGAAAAAAAACTGTTAATGAATCTTGCAGCCTAAAATTCTTTTGTCAACTTGTGCTTTTTTTCCAAGGTGAGACAGAAATCTTTTCAAATAATGCAAATCTGTACTCTTCCCTCCTCCCCAATATTTCTATTGCAAAAAAAGTTACCTCTTGATCCAGATTATATTCCTCATTTGAAGAAAGTGCCATCTTTACTGTCATATAATCTCCACTTTTAACAGCATCCCTCAAGAGAGCTAGAAAATAAATTCAATGCATTTATAGGATATTTTGCTTTGAAATGCCAGCTAAGAAACGTCCCTTCCTCCCAGCAACTACTTACTACTTGATATCGGTTCTGTTGACATATGATTTGCGTCTTCCCCACTGAGATGCTTCTGCAAGTCTTCCAGCGTCAGCCATTCTAACTGCATGTCCATACCCAAACTCAAGACTTGTTGCTTGCCATCTATCACGTATTTGATTGTATGGAAAGGAAAAATGAAAGAGAGTAAGCAATAAGTAACTCATACATTTTCAAACCATTCCCTGCTTGCCATTGCTTCAATGATCAGCAGCTTAACGTACTACTATTTTTCATTCAGACAGACTCTGGAAGTCAGTGTGGAATGGTTCCAAACAATAATTGCGTTAGACATAAAATCCTTTCACTTCCAACTGTTTGCTTGTTAGCTGTACTAAATTAGGCTGAATTGTTAAGTGATGCACAACACTTACTATATAGCAGAAACACACCGGAAACACTGAAAAGTTACAGAGAGTTTCAAAAGTAAGCATAATTTCAGGCTCCTGCAGACATGATTTGGAGCACTGAGAAGAGACGCAAGCAGAAACGGACAGCGCTCAACTTTTCTCCTGCTTTTTTTCACTACTGCTCACCAAAATTCTCCATTTGACACACATCCACTACTTCTTCATCACCTTCTGCAGCAATGTAAGTCCATGTGTCTGTTTCATCTCTTATTTTCCTTCTTTCCTTGCACACCTTGCTGTCTTTTAATTCTTCTACGAATTTATATTCTAGCGAAGATTCTTCTCTTTTGCAGTTATTCTGAGAGTATTCACTTTTTTCTTCTGAGGCTACATTAAACAATTGGAATGCACTTTTGATGTTCTTAAAGCCTAGAACGTCAAGACAGTTATGAAGATTGACTATCTGAGCCACTAAAGACTACTGCATAACAAAGTTTTAGAGAGTGACCAGAGTCCATGTACAAAAGCTCTGTCCTCTTTCTGTAAGTTAATCATTGCTGTAGTGTAGAAGCAAGCTTAACAACACAAGTCAAAAATTGAGGCAATTCACCTCCAGCTACCCTGCCAAATCTGGGTTCTGACTTTGAATATGGTACCACCTTCTTTTTAAGAAATGCAGTTTGGAATTATGCAGAAATAACTACATTGAAAATATGGTTTAGTATCTGTGATGAACAAAGGACACATGTTATGTTCAACAAACAACAGTCACTCAGTTCGTTGCTACTTTCCTTAGGCACTATGAACATCTGTGCTACTTCCAGTGAAACAGGTTCCTCTATCAGCAGTAATTTTAATCATAGAGTCAAGCAGGTTGGAAGAGACCTCTGAGATAATCCAGTCCAACCTATCACCCAGCCCCATCCAATCAACTAGATCAACTAGATCATGGCACCAAGTGCCTCATCCAGTCTTTTCTTGAACACCTCCAGGGACAGCGACTCCACCACCTCCCTGGGCAGCCTATTCCAATGCCAATCACTCACTCTCTGAAGAACTTCCTCCTAATACCCAGCCTAGACCTCTCCTGGCACAACTTGAGACTGTGTCCCCTTGGTCTGTTGCTGGTTGCCTGGGAGAAAAGACCAACCCCCACCTGGCTACAGCCTCCTTTCAGACAGCAATGACGTCACCCCTGAGCCTCCTCTTCTTCAGGCTAAACAACCCCAGCTCCCTTATCATAGCTCCTCCTGTAGCCATTTATGATTGTCAAAGGTGGATTTACCTATTTTTCCTCAGTTCATCCTCACTGGATTATTCCAGGGAATTTATCCTAAATAAAACCATCCAGAATCTTACTGAGATCAAAAGTGGTAATGTTAATACTCCATTACACTATTTAGGATACAAATACAACCTAGACATTTTTTTCATGTCTCAAATCATCCAGGTCTGATGATATTTTAAGGGCTGTATAATCTAACACACAATGGCTAAAGCCAGGGGCAATAAATTTGTCTGATGGGAACCTCTACTAGTCTTTCTTAACATCAAAAAAGTGTGTACTCATACTATCATCAGAATGCTTCTGGAAACAGACCACACTTGGACAAGGTCCTCTAAAAAAAGATCACTGTCACATGCATAGCTGACAATAGTAAACAGAATAATCAAAATGTTGACTTGTGTATAAAAACTTTCTGAAGCATGAAAGAATATGGAAATCCTTATGTGAGGATACACAGCATTCTCATGAAGCATCTATTAACAAAGTAGACTCTTGCCACCTACAATAAAAGCACAAATTCTTGTTTCTGATATGTTACAAAACTACACAACATCAACTCTTGCAGACAAGACATCTTTTAAACAGATTTTCTCTTACTTTTTAGGGCATTTTGTTCTTTCCTGCTCTTCTCTTCTTTTTCAGTCTCTCTTTTTTGGAACTTTTCTTTTGTTTCAGTTTTCTTTATTTCTTTCTCCTGAGACTGTGAACACAGATCAAATCGAAGTGATAGAGAAAATAAAAAAGGAAAATTAATTCCTTTCACCACTCCAACAAAAAACCCCAGCAAAATCCACCCAAACCCACTATATCTGCAGAGAAAACTGGGCTTAGCAATATTCAGTATCACAGAAAAATTTATGGTAGATGTAGATATATAATCAAATTCATCTAAACAGCATTCAACTGCCTTCACCAAAGGCTGCCTTTCTCCTGTAATGCCCTCTCTTCATTCAGCCAGTAAATTCCAAACTGCAGAGCAGGTGGGACAAGGCTCCTTGGCATGGCTTTGTATCAACCCCCAACGTTAACCTGGTATGTGAAGAGCAATGGTTTTCTGAAAAACTGCCCCAAAAGAAGTCTCCACAAGCACTACAGATTGAGCATATCATTTCAAGCTACCATTTCTTTGTCACAGAAAAAACTTTATTAAAATAGATTTGGTTTATCACAAGATACTAGCAGGGCTGAGACATTTAAATGTCTTCCTCATCTCCACACACAAAACCTCAGCTTTTGAGCAGTGACATAATTAACAAGTAGCACAGACATTAACCCCTGCAGATGCCCAGTATTTAGGAGGAAAACTGTAACTTAAAGGGATACCATGTACTTGCTACCCAGAGAGGCTGTTAAAATCAGTAATTCTGAATTCTCTTCCAGATTTCCAATACTGATCAGATTCACAGCATACACTTCATGTTTATTTTTGGAGGTACATCCAAATTAAAGAATGGTTCAGCACACAAACTGACTCCAGAGAATACTGTGTTATAAACCAATGCCAGTGTTCTGTAATCGGAGCTATGTAAGAAAAGGCAGGTAGCTGGAACAAGCAAGAATTTTATTTGAAAACAATCATCTGCTTGGGCCAACAATTAAGTGAAGACAAAGACACCTACAGAAGTCTCTGCCAAAATCACTCTCTATATTAAAGTTGACGGCTGCTCTGGAAAATAATTAACTGGATATAGAAAACACTGTTTAAGCCTCCTAGACTGTAAAAAACAATAACAAAGAACGTAACACCTTCCATCTTTTCTCAGTACCTTGGAGCATGAGCATGACCATGACAAAGGCATACAGACAACTTACTGAGAGTTCCGACTGAAAAGCCATAGTCAATTTTTACCTGCTGTGTCCTCATGTTTGGGGCAACAGGATTTTTAAACTACTGGTAAATAAAAGAGAATTCCAAAGATTTATCTGATTGTCATCACTGATGTCTCTCTTACGAATGCTAGAAACTGCAAGAAAACAGAGTAATAGAAGGCCCTATCTTCTCAGTTCATTATGTAACCTTTCTCAAGCTAGCATATGACCCATAGTAATTTCTTTTCCTTGTTTACCAGAGCTTTCACCACTAACCTCCTGCAAAAAAAAAAAAAAAAACCAAAACCAAAACTATTTTGTGTAACTCTACTCAGATTACACCATGAAATTCTGTACCTCAAAATCAAGTTCCTTATCTTTAAGTCTGGCCTCAGAAGAAGAGGCACATCACCCAGTAATTATCAAAATGTTTTGGCTGCAATCCTGTTACAAATCAAAAATAGGTTTGTCTAAGCAGCCAGTTCACAAACTGGAAACTGTTACTGGAATAGTTTGAAGCATCTGAAAAATTTTATTCTCAGAAACATTCAAAATACTGTTTCTCCATTATTTTTTCTTTTACCTTTGCCATCCTGCTTTTCTTAAAACATGAATGTGTTAAATAAGGAAAAAAAAAAATTCTAGTATTTGCCCAGCTCATTTCTTACAACAGGTGAAACATTTGTAATCAATAGGAAACCACACCAAGAAAACAAGGCATTTATAGAAACCAACTGCACAATTATCCACAAGACTTCTGTTTAAAAGCAATTTCAGCATTCCAGGTCTCAGACAGGTGCTAATGCACATAAAAGCTGGTCACTTAGTTATACCTTGAGAGTGTGTGTTTTTAATTCAAAAACGCAATTCACTATGCAGTCTGGGATAGATAGTTGCTAAAGACTAAATGTCTTACTATACAAGTAAAAAAGAAGTCAAACTGAGGCAACTGTTGAAGGGTGGGGAGGAATGAAACCAAAAAATGGCAACACATTTTAGAGGAACAGTAAATTCTAACTAGTTTTACAAGCAGCAGAAACACATACTTTCACACTTAAAGTCACCCTTCTCTCTTGAAGTGTTCCCTCGACAGTGTTCAGAATCCTGAAATTTTCTGGTCTCCCCTACACATTCTGCAGCTGGCCTTTCTTTATCTTAATCCAGTTCATTACTATCCTTTCTTTAAAAATTTTGTCATCTTGAATCATATCCTTTTGATGTATCTGAACCTTAAAGATACTGGATTTAATCCCTGGTCCCCACCCCAATGCCTTAACATTGCTTACCTCTCCAGCTGAATCAGTGGACTTGCGCCCTCTTTCATCAGCACTTGATTTCAAACCCTTGTGCACTGGTGAAGGAGCAAGTGACACTTTCTCCAACTCTACCGGTAAAGTTTTTACTTTTTCTTGACCTTTTTGCTTTCTGTGCATGCTTTTCTTCTCTAAATAGGCATCCTGAGTGTCCACTTTTCTTTCTTCCTCTTTATAATCTTCAGGTTTGGGGATATTTTTATTTTTTCTTTTAACCTTAATATCTACACTATCATCTTCATTATTTGCTGATCCATCAAGATGTCCATCAGCAATGGAATCTACTTCAGCAATTTGTTGTTCCAGTCTCTCTTCAGTTTGCTTCGCATCTTTATTTTCACAATTTAAGTCTGAATCTTCATTTTCAGTACCTTGAAAAAAGACATCATCTAAAGTACTTGATTCTGAATCAAACTGGACACCTCCAGGCTTCTCCTTCTGTGATTTTTTATTTTCTTTCAAATCTTCTCTAGACTTTGTTTTTACATCCTTAAGTTCTCCCTTCTTTTTCCTAACTTCTTTAGTATCTTCCTTCCTTTGCTTCTTTGGGTCCTTTAAATCCTCCTTGGTTTCTGAAGTCCTTTTTTTCGGTTTTGATTCTAAAATCAAAGTGTCTGAGGAATTTTCACATTCTGCTGGTTTTTCTTTGAGTTTTGCAGACTTTGGCTTCTTCTTCTTCAGATCATCTGCAGCTCCATCCTCTCCATCTTTTGACTTCTTTTTCTTCTTCTTTGGTAAAACATCGTCTTTTGTTTCACTTTGCCAGTCACTGTCAGATTCTGCTTCAAATACATCATCATTTAGAGATAGTTTCTAAAAGATAGGGGAAAAAAAAGAAAATATTTCTTTCCCCATTAAACTGTATCACAACTATACAAAAACAGTAATGATGGTGCTTGAGGGAAGTGCATTTTGGAGCACAGGTTGTTCCTCATCACATTCCAAACTCTGTAAATAGTTCTAAGCTCACCTACCTAATTACAGTACTAATTGGTTGGATGAGAATCAATACAAGTGAAGTGAACCAATCAGACATCCAACATCCAGATTCCACAACAGAACTAAATCTCAAGTATTTCTCATTAAGAATATCAATTAACCTGATTTTGTGAAATTTACCTTAAGATTTTCCAGAAGCAAGGTATCAGTTTAAAAAAAATAAAATTAAAAAATCTTAATGCTTTCTTTTCAGACTGACTGAGTAGTAAAAAAAAAAAACCAACCCCAAACAAAAATTAAAAAAACAACCTCAAACCACACACCACCAAGCCACATGCTGCCTTCTTGCAATTAATTTTTCTGTATTCTTACAAAATGTAATGGTTAACATGCAAAAACTCAATCTGCTACACAAAGCAGGAAGGTGAATTGAGCAGTACTCGGTTTCACGGACAAGGCAATAGGCATGTGGGTAGGTAAAGGGGGTTGTTTTATGTTGTCAAAAGCAAACTAAAATGACCATACATCATTTATATAGTCCCATTAAAACCAGAGTCTAGCTAAGGAATAAAACTTCAGTACAAGATACTGGAAGGTGAAACACACCTGTGTCTCTTTTTTAACTGGTTTGGGCTTATTGTCCAAAATTTTCTTCCTGAATTCAAGCAGCACTTCTTTGCAGTCTTTCAAATGGACCTCTGGTTCCCAGGTATCATCATCAGAAGTATATCCTTTCCACCGCACTTTGTAGAGAATTTCACCCTGTAAGGAAAAAACCTCCATTTAATACAATACAGCACAGCACTGTACCATCAAGTCAATTCTTGAGGATCTCAGCAGACAGATTAGTTTGTGTATACAGAAGTGAATATAACAGGAGTTCAACTTAACATTGACATAAGAATTCCCAGAATTATTTCTAACTGCATCACATACCTACCAAAGTAGGCTGTGAAATGTTCCAGCAGCTGAAGTGGTTTGATAAAAAATATTGGTAATATCTATAACATATTCAAAACCACAGCTACTATGTACAAATTATGAATTCCCAGCCACTACACTGAAATGGATTCAGCTATGAAACTGCTCTTCAAAACAATTTTAATTTCTTTTAATAAAACTTTATTTTGAATTGCTTAATCAGCCAAGGAAGCTGATTAAAACAAAACCAAAAACTTAACATTTACAGTGCATTTACACCATCCGGCTTTATACTTAAATGTATAATTTATGTCAGATTTGTAATCAATGCCCCTTTTAATAAATGCAAATACTAAAAATTAGGGAAAAAAAGAATGAGATCAAGTTAAATCTAGACAAAATCTGAACATGTGCACCTCAGCCAAGCTAGTTACAAGTATTTTGGTAAAGGACTACTTATGAAAATCCTAAACCAACTGTTTCAACATGTGCTGTTTGAGGTTAATTAAAAGATTTTAATAGAGAAAACTGTATTGTAGGCTGTGAAAGGAAAACAATGGTGATGTCTACTTCACTCACAGGCTTGCTGAGATGTTTAAGAAAAGAACTCAAAACAGATAAGCGAGTCTCTCAGACAGACACTCTTGGGCAGTCTAGCTTCTGGCTTTTCTCTCTGCTGAGTAACCTAACCACTTTCCTTCTAAGCCCCCGGCCGATCCTCCTAATTCACCTTGCGCTTAAGGCAAACCTTGGGGTAAGGTACAGGGGTGGGGAGAAGGTGGAAGGGAGCCCCTCCTGGGATCTGATTTCTGGGAGGGGTGTTGTGTTTCTGTATTACTTTTACCTTGTATATTTCTGTAAATATTCCTGTCTATATTCCTTGTACATTGTGCTAAGCTGTAAATATAGCTTCAGTCCTTAACTTCCAGTCGGCTGAGTTGGGTGTTTTACAAAGTGTGGGGGGTGGGTAACTCCCAAACCATCACACAACAGTATGTGACTTCCTTGGAGGATGAAATTGCACCCTTTAGCCTCTCTTGTTCTTTCACTAGATTAGAATGAGTTCTACTACTATTAAAAAAGATTTTTAAACCAAAAAAGAAGAAATAAAAAAAGTGCTTTCCACTGTATCATCTCTCACCTTTCTCCTAAATAAGCAGTTTGAACTTCTTATGTTTCAAGATGAACTCTTTTTCTTGCCAGCACTTATGAGTTTGGACTAAGCATGTTGCTGGTACAGCCACACAAGTGGCAACTTAGGACATCCTGCACCAGGTTTAACTGAGCAGCACAAACATGTCTTTTGAAATCACTCTGGTCATCTTTACTGATTAAACCTGCATTTCTTTAAACAAATGTTATGAGAAAAGCAAGCACCAAATTTAAGAAATCTCACTGTCCAAATAAAAAAAAAACCACAACCAAAAAACTAAGGAACATGAGACAATGCAGACATTCCTGAACAACTACTAGCAAACAAGCTAAAGAAAGCACCTTTTAAAAGGCAAAACAGTAATACTGCTTTCTTTCAAAAACAGATTGATAATATTCTGAAAGATCCTACAAGCTAACCAAGCATGGAGTTACACATGAAATAAACTAGTAGCTTTATTATTACAGTAACTGAATAATATAGGTTATAAGAGATCTCCAGAACTAATAAAATGCCCTGCTGAAGGAAGGATCAACTAGATCAGGTTGCTCGGAGATCTCCCCAGTTACTGTATCTATTCAAAGTTTCGTGTGTTTCAGTTTGTGTCCACTGCACCTCATCCTTTCACTATGCACCTGTGAGAAGGTTCTGACCCTGTCCTCTCTACATCCTCCCAGTACAAATACTACTATGATTCAACCTTGTTTTTTTAATAGTAGAAGAGAAACAAGCTCTTTCAGCCTCTGATGCTCCAGCAAGTAAGCACTTGCTGTAAGTGCTGTAAGAAAGACACAGTAAGTCCGTGTCTGTCCTGTCACGAGGCACTCAGAACTTGACAGTACTTCTAATACATTTCAGAGTAAAAACCATGTCCCTTGATCTGCTGGATCTTGGATGCTGTTGGACTTCTTTGCTGCAAAAACTGCTGAATCACGTTCAAATTGCTTGTACGTGGGGACTCCCAACTCCTTTCTTGCAGATCAGCTTCCTAGCCTGCTGGCTCTCACCTGTCTGGTGGTAGTAGATCATGCCATTTCAGATACAGGACTTCAGCTAGCTGCAGAGTTACCATTAGATCCTTATAACCCAGGGTACAAAATGACTTAAAAGTTCAGTTCTTAAATGAGAATGACAGATGAAATAAAGCCTAATGTAAATGCAAGACTATTTGGCTGTTGAATGACTCCTCATCCAGTATGTGGCGACCAATTAAAAACACACAGCTTAAAAATCCAGATGAGATCGATCATGGTACTGAAGATATGTACACAACCTTAAACTCACCTGTCATTATTATTTATGTAAGTCTTCTGTATCACTAAGTAGTAATAGAACATTTCCAAGCATTTTTATAGTGCTGTAGCTTCTATGAAAACTAGCAGTGGGCTAGAACCAACTCCTAAGAAAGTGGTAGGACCATGTCATTAAAGACCAGAGTTAAGGTCAACTACTTCCACTGGGGAATGGAACAGTTTGCACAGAAGTTTTTTTGTATTAGTATAACGGTAGTACAGTATTAAAGGTTTTCTTGATATATTACAAGGAAACATATCCAAACTTTTATTCCTTGTTTTAAAAATGACATGTTAATGTTTCATTTATCAGCAGATTTAACTCCCCAGTCCAACTGTGACTGAAAAGGCCTGTGTGATGCTCTCCAGCTCTCCTGAACTGTGACACAGGAACACACTGACTGGCCTTATGCTGTGCTGAACAGTGGCTGACTCAGCGTATCTGTTTGGACTTGGGAGTCTGCAAGCTGGAAGCCATTAGTCTAAAGCAGACTACATAAAATATACTCCCTTGAACGTAACACGCATCTTTTTCAGCCCCTTCAGAAGCCAGGAGCAGGTGCAAGTATCTACCTTGCACTGTGTTTCCTAAGCGCTGGAATACGGCCCCCCACAAAAGAGCAACAGAAAGGTGACCTGATGTAACTACAGCCCATGCTTGCTACAAATCCACAACCAACACATACTGGGCTAGGCACACATACAGTAAAGCCACCTGTACTTCGCACAGAGTCTGGAAAACCTCAGGTACATGGAGATCTGAACCTGACAGAGAAAGCCCTGCTTGAAGGAGGGTGGAAAGAGGGGGTGTTAACATTCCCTTTTACCAGCATATGCCAACTGCATTTTTAAGAGATGGTACCTGACATATTCTAGTATTCTTCAGAACTGTGTGTGGAATTCCCTCCCCTGCCAGAATAGAATTTTAGTTCCATCAATTTGAGGTATGAAGGGGGGGAAAAAAAAAAAAAAGGAAAAAAAAAAAGAAAAAAAGAAAGAGTCCTCTCTTTTGTCAAGTCTGACTGCCTGACATTATGCTGACTGATACTTCACACAGGAAAAGCTATATATATAAACACTTATATTACCTCCTAAGCCATCAAGGTGTTTCAGGCAAGATATTGCCCAAGTATGATAGCATCACAAATCAGAGAAATTCACTGCAGTCCAAGGGTTTCAAAACCCTGATGCTTTCCATAAAAACTATCAAAATCCTATGCTATCATGTACCAACTGAAAAATATGTAATTAACTAAAACAAACACTTTACAGACACAGAATCGAATAAAAACAATAGAAGTATTTTTTCTGTATTTGAGGATTTAGCAATTTTTGTAACAGCTTCTGCTTTCAAAGAGAAGGTACATCTCTCTCTAAACAATGCAAAGATCACTACAGCTAGTTATTTTAATTGGAGTATTTTAAGAGGTATTCACACATTTTATAAGCCAGTAAACAATCTCACTAAACACACTTTGAAACCATCCACGTTCTCCGTTATATTAAATCCTGCCCGTTTCTGTATTCACTTTACATCAAAACACCACTGCGATTCATCCGTAACAGAAAAGATTAGGTTAACAACGTGGACAAAAACAATTAACTAAAAAGACTGCATATGGAGTACCCTTATTTAATGCTGTGAGATACAAAAAGCTTCCTTTCAAAATTAAGCACAACAGATGTTAAATTACACTTACAAACGAACTACTGTTTTTGTGCGGTTCTCGTGCAAGTATAAGAGAATGGTGGCAGGAATCGGCCGGCAGAGCAGTGCCAGTCTGCACTGCCTGCGCGCACAGAAACTGAGGGAAGAGCACGAGAGCCGAGCGCTCTGCTGCCAACGTTTTGGCAGCAACCTCTGCCAGCTCAGGCGCACCGCCTCAGGAAGCGCGGCGAAACACGACCCCAGGGCAGTCATCAGGCCCCGTCAGGTCCAGCCGGGCTACCCGCCAACCTCGCCACCGCAGGGCGCAGCAGCCTCCCTGAATGACTTCCCGCCGCCGCGCCCCCCAGGGCTCCCCGCCACAGCCCTAACATAGCGGCCGGGGACGCCACGCTGATAGGCGGCGGCGACAAGAACTCACCCCCTCGGTCTTCACGTCAAGGATCTTCTCCACCTCGAACACGTCCTCTTCCTCCTCCTCGCTCTCGCCGCCAGCGGCCTCTTTACCGGCTGCTGCCGCCGCGCCCACCACTTTAGCAGCCCCGTTCTCCTCATCCTCCGCCGCCGCAGCAGCCGTCTCCTCCTCTTCCTCCGCCCCCTCCATTCTGGCTGCTGCGGCGGCGGCAGCAGCTGCCGCCGCCTCAGCTCCGCTCCCGGCCACCGCCGCCATTTTGGGCCGAAATTCAAACGACAACGGTGAANGCAGCATTAGGCCCTGACAGGGGCCGGAGGGGGCATGGGGTGGGCTGGTCCCTCGCCAGTGGCCGGTGCCATCCCGCTCCGGTCGCCCGTCGGAGCTGGCTGTCGCGTATCTCGGCACTCCAGCTACCGAAAGCCCCGATGCGGTAGGCGAGGAGTGAGTGACTGTGTAAGAGTTCGTTTCCTGGCGCGGTATCCACAACGGAAGTGGTTACCGGTGACGAGGGCACGCAAAGTCATGTTCACGCTGTTGACCTTTCTGCCAGGAGGTACGGTGCCCAAGTGGGCCCAGCTTGTCCGAACACAGCATGCCTAACATCCCCGTACAAAGGGACTCTGCCTTCAGCTGCATGAGGTTTTGGGGAGNCCGCCCCCTCCATTCTGGCTGCTGCGGCGGCGGCAGCAGCTGCCGCCGCCTCAGCTCCGCTCCCGGCCACCGCCGCCATTTTGGGCCGAAATTCAAACGACAACGGTGAAAAGCGGCTGCGACATCCACCGCCGGGCTAGAAGGGAGAGACGCGGTAGCCGCAGCCAATCGCCGCCCCGCCAGCCAGTGACGCACAGGGGCGGGGCCCTGAGCCCAGAGGCCTTCGTGTCCTCAGCGTGGAGGCCCACGGCAGCCAATGATCGGGGGTGGCAGCAGCAGCATTAGGCCCTGACAGGGGCCGGAGGGGGCATGGGGTGGGCTGGTCCCTCGCCAGTGGCCGGTGCCATCCCGCTCCGGTCGCCCGTCGGAGCTGGCTGTCGCGTATCTCGGCACTCCAGCTACCGAAAGCCCCGATGCGGTAGGCGAGGAGTGAGTGACTGTGTAAGAGTTCGTTTCCTGGCGCGGTATCCACAACGGAAGTGGTTACCGGTGACGAAGGCACGCAAAGTCATGTTCACGCTGTTGACCTTTCTGCCAGGAGGTACGGTGCCCAAGTGGGCCCAGCTTGTCCGAACACAGCATGCCTAACATCCCCGTACAAAGGGACTCTGCCTTCAGCTGCATGAGGTTTTGGGGAGACGCCCGAGAAAGGTATCAATAGACATCTCAGGACAAGCCCTTGATGGGGACTGGGATTTCTTCCTAGGAAAAGGAATCTTTTAAAATTCTGTAGTATTTTGTATCCTTGCCTATAAACAGTTGTCTATAGGCAAGCACAGCTATTTTTTACGTAATATGGAGGGGGGAAAAAAATTCCTGTAGGAAAGAGCAAACAAACCATACCCTATTTGCTTTTTCAGCTGCCTTTGCTAGAGCAAATATTAATATATTGTATCTCAGAAACAGTTCCTTAACGAACACACATCATTCCAGTGAATGCACACTTTTTGTACACATACCCGTATGGGTTGTATTGTTGCAACAGTGAAAATAACAAACTATTGGAATAATTCACCACAGTGATGGCAAAAAAATACTATTACTTCATAATTCATATTTTTGCCTGCTTCTATTTGTAATTATGCCAGCATGCACTTTATATGGTAACTCTAGTAATGCAGCAATTGACCATACAAACACTCAATAGCAGATTTAGAAGCTAGTTTATCATTGTCTAAATTAAAGAGCCCTTTGAGTTCTTAAGAAACCCATAGATTAGCAATTGTCAAATAGAAAGTACAGTATAAATCTTGCCTTAGTATTTTTACTAAAAAAGAGACAGTATCTCACACACATGAAAATAGGGATTTGGAGCACTTTAGAAACAAGGACCTCAGAGTATGTCTCTTAGCAGCCTCCTTTACAATATCAAGTGTATCTACTCTGTCCTTGGCCGATGTTTGCTTAAATTCTTCTTTCTTAGTAACCTCTTACAACACTTTGCTATTACTGCTAGGGAGCATTCTCCATCTGCTAGAGCAGTATAACATGTTTTTTATGGTGTCTGTGGAACCTCCTGCTTCTGAATATTTTCAATGGATGGATGGATAAGAGTAGAGTCTGTTCTGTACACACTTGAACCTGCCTCAGTGCAAGAAATTGCACTAAGTCTCTAATTATATTTCCCCAGATCACAAAGCACTGAATTATGATTCTGTGCAGCTCCTTCATTTAGAAGAGTTAATGTGTCCATTTGAACACCTGTGAAAAGCCTGCTAAATTAAAATCAATCACTTTCAGTCCAATTTTGCTATTAGGCTTCAATGTTTGGTCCAATACAAAATGAAAGAAATAATTTTTTTAATCAGAAGAGAGTCAGAATACAGGGTAACAGCCAGAAAAACACCCCAAACAAACCAACCAAACAAACAAATGAAAAACCCAATTCCTTTTAACAAAACTAACCTGCATATCCATGAATTCACCTATGACTAGTAAGAAAAGCAGTGCGGAAAAAGAAAGAACTGTTCTGCTGTTTGCATTTGAAGATACTGTAGGAAATACAAAACCATCCAACCAAAGCCATTAAGATGTTATGAAAATACTTATTAATTCTTTGTCACATTCTTGTATCTGTCAAAAGATACCCTGCTATTTAACTGAACATTATTCTTTCTTGATTATGCCATTAAATAAGTACATAACATTTTAGGAGAAATCAAGGGTATTATAAAAGTATTTTATGATGTGCAATGAAACAAAGAGAATAATGAAAAAAAATTAATTACTAAGGTATTTTTATGACAGTTGCAGGTAAGCAAAATACAACATATATGTAAAATCAAGATTTAGTAATTAGAAGACACTTTATTCTGTACTTTTAACTATGTGACTATGAGAACTATTATTCAGTAATATTACAAGATCAAATGTCCTCAATTTAAACATTAAACTGCAAGAAAAAACTAACTCTGCTAAAGTTAAAGACTAACGTTAAATAATGTGATGAAATACTTTCAGTAGAAAGAAAACTGATAGATAAGCTGGATACCCAGTATCTTCTTGGTATCAGAATCCCAGTCTTCCCCAGACTCAAGTAGATAGCAGATAGATGGAAATCACCTCTCAACTCTTCTATTGCTTTCTTGATCAATTCAAAAGCCCAATGAACACCACTGTGTGTAAAAAAGAAGTTTTATTATACTAATATCTTGCAAATCCACCAAAGGAGCAAGAATAAACTTTTATAGATAATTATTTGAAGGAGAATATTTTCTGGAGTAAAATGATCCAGCCCATGTAAACTATCAGTGATGCAGAAGACTTCAGCATCTGAGCTGCGCTGTCTTTCTAGAATATTCCACTTTGGAAGTCTGCAGACTCATAATCATTACTTGCGTTCATCTGCACTATTCCAATCACCACAGTGAAGCACTATGCAATCACAAAAGCAAACTTGACTTCTTGTTTGTAGATTCTAATGTACACAGAAGTTAGAATTGCTTTATTTCAGCAGTCAAAGCAGTTTTATTTGTATTCCTAACTAGAGAAAGCAAAATTATACAACCGATTTTTCCTTCTGTCAAGGAGTTTCAAGAGAGGCAAAAAGATTTCCAGGGCTCTCCTGTCTGTTTCTTTGTCCTGTTCCTACACGCCCTATAAGTTGTGAAGTTTGTAAAGCTTCCAGATTTGGCACAAGGAATCTGTTGGTGACTGGGACAATCCAGATTCACTGGAGGCCCATATTCATACTTCTTTTCAGACCTTTGTCTTTGCTCTATGTCAAAAAACTTGGTTGAAAATGTTTCACTTCATCCACATAAAAAGAGAATTTCCAGACCCTGTATTAAAATATATATTAGAGCACTGAGGCATACAGAAGTGAGAGGTCCAGGGTTCAGAATGAGCCAGCATCAATCCTCAAAGCTAATGGGTAAAAATTATTCTGTGAAGAATCATCTGCTCAAATAATTTAAAAAATCTTGTCCAGAATATTTTATGGTGTATCCTTGCGAAGAACACCAAGCCATGAATACAATCCTCTAAAAAAGGTGCAGACTAGTAGGCACCAGTTACATTAAGGATTTTTTTTTCTTAATTTGTAAAATAAATTATATTAAACACTGGTAAAGGTTGCCCTTTAAAAAAGGGTAGATTAGATTGGTGACTCTCTGTCATTAGAGATACTTAGATACTTAAAACTCAGCTGGGCAAGAGCTTGAACAAATGCTCCAACATCTGAGTTGACTCTGCTTTAAGGAAGAGATGACTTCCAGAGGTCATATACAACCTGAATTATTCAGTGATTCTACTATGTAAAAAATATATCTTTTACTACTTTTTATAATTCTCAGGTTTTGTATCATATTATCGAAGTATTCCTTTCTCCATCCATCCTTTAAAAGAAACCAGGTGCCATTGATATGATTAATACCTTCCATTCCCTTTTCTGTAGTCATATACTATAGCATAATCATTGACTCTCCAGAGCGAAATTAATCACCTGTATGTTGGGAAGATTTAGATTACTATATTACATTAAATTATAAGATTTTGTTTAAAAGCACACTTTGAATTACTTGAATCATCCACTTTCACCAGTTTTGAAAACTATACCTTTCAATTCCTTTGTGCAGTATAGGGACTGTAGCACAAGAAAAGTAGCCATCAGCTGCAACATTTTTTCTACTTCAGCTTAAGGAAGAAAAAAAGGGAAGCAGAAAAGTTAACACAAAGCTCTTTACAAAGAAAGGGAAGCTTAGATTCATGGAACTACTTTTGTTGGATGCACACACTACTGAAGAAAGTTTCTCTGGAATGGTGATTTGATCGTGTATGAACTGGAACAAGACTTGAAAATAAAGCATAGCCTTTCATTGACCAAAAAGCATTTCACACGTGTTTAGTTACGTATCTCTAGGAATAAAAACTGTTTCAACTCAGTTTCCTGGAATTTCCTTCATTTTGAGATTGAACTGCCTTTTATTTNTTTTCAGTTATGGAAAAGGACTATAAATAGCATGTTCTGCGTGTGCTACAAAGTCTGTGATCCTTGCCTTGAAATAAACACCTTCCAGAGGCAAAGGACTTCCCAATCTGCCCTGAAAACAAGTTGCTACAGGATTTAAAAGATTTGCATTTGGTAGTGCATAGCCTAAATGAAGAGTTTATGTAAGAGTAAAAAGATATTTTATGAAATATCTCATTTGGGAAGGCTGATTGAAACTAACCCTGTATCAATGGTCCATGTTTATTCATGCATTTCAGCACACAGAAGTAACACTCAGTTTCTGTTAGGAATACTTGAGTTGCATTGCTGAGCTGTGGGCTGTCTGTCTAAGGGATCATGAACTGATGATAGTTCTTTAAGGTCTTACAAGGTGTTTGTTCAGAGCCTTGCATTTAAATTATTTGAAGATCATCTGATGGTTTTTGCAAAACTGCTTCCTTTCCTTCTCTTGAAACACACTGTGTCAGGGGGAGTTGCGACTGGTAATTATGGCTATAGGAAATCTGCTAAGCAGACGTCACATGGTAATCACTAATTTGGTAACATCCACAAATAAAAATACAAATTAGTTTTTATTATGTTATCTGAAAAGTAATTAGGAACATCTGGGAACAAATCAACATACAAACAGCAAACATTTCTTACTCTTGTGCTGTAAATGATATTGAGACTCTGGGTCATTGTTATCTTGCACCAGTTCTACCCCAAATGGTTTCATTAGATAGTCAGCAGAGCAAAACTTAACAACACATCTAATTTTAACCTGACAACAACTCCAAGCAGTGCTACAGGCTGGGGACAGAGTGGCTGGAGAGCAGACAGGCAGAAAGGAACCTGGGGGTTCTGGTAGATAGTAGGATGAACATGAGCCAGCAGTGTGCCCAGGTGGCCAGGAAAGCCAATGGCATCATGGCCTGTATCAGGAACATTGTGGCCAGCAGGACAAGGGAGGTTATTCTTCCTTTGTACTTAGCATTGGTCAGGCCACACCTTTAACACTGTGTCCAGTTCTGGGCCCCACAGTTCAAGAGAGATGTTGAGGTACTGGAACATGTCCAGAGAAGGGCAATGAAGCTGGTTAGGGGCCTGGAGCACAGCCCTATGAGGAGAGGCTGAGTGAGCTGGAGTTGTGTAGTCCAGAAAAGAGGAGGCTCAGGGGTGACCTCATTGCTGTCTACAACTACCTGAAAGGAGGTTGTAACCAGGTGGGGTTGGGCTCTTCTCTTAGCCAACCAGCAAGAGACCAAGGGAACACAGTCTCAAGCTGTGCCAGGGAAGGTATAGGTTGGATATTAGGAGGAAGTTCTTCAGAGAAGGTGATTTGCCATTGGAATGGGCTACCCAGGGAGGTGGTGGAGTTGCCGTCCCTGGATGTGTTCAAGACAAGACTGGATGAGGCACTTAGTGCCATGGTCTAGCAGGATCATTATTTTGTTGGCTATAAAATCATAGAATCATAGAATCAACCAGGTTGGAAAAGACCTCCAAGATCATCCAGTCCAACCTATCACCCACCCCTATCCAATCAACTACACCATGGCACTAATGCTTTAATGCATTGATGAAATAACAGAAAGGAGAATTAATTTCTTACTAAATTTCTAAAGGCACTAGTTTATCTTAAAACACATAAAGCAGAGCAGAAGTCCTATTTATAAAGTGCAACCTACAAAAGAAATAGAAGTAATGACTAATTCCAGGCAGTTTGTCCAGACAGATAGGATACAGGTTTGCTTAAATCTGTATATTCCTTCTCCATTGGAAAACTTTCACAGAATACTCATTATTATTTTGCCTTCTCAAATCAGGGGAAAAAAGGCAAAATGCTCTTTAATTTACATGAACCACAGGTAACATCTAGTAAAATGCTGGCATTAGGGGTTGCATAACAATGTCTTACTGCAGTTCTATTTTGATCCAAGTGCCGTCTATGTCTCACAATCACCTTCGGGAAAAAATGGAGGGTTAATTTAATCTACTTGAACAACAACCCCCTCCTTAATGACAGTGTTTCCAAAATCTAGATTTTTTTTTCTTTCAATACAAATGCTCTTTCTCTTGCAAATTATTAAGTGGGAAGACTTAGTGACATCAGTTTTATCATATTCTTACAGATCAGTGCATTGAGATACAGATTCTTACAGGACTCTTGCAAAAGCTACCAACATTATTTATCAAATTTCATCATCTTGAAATGTGCTAGAAATATTAATATCCAAACAATTGCACATTCTAAAAGCCATTTACCACAAATACCATTTCCTTATGTCTTTGCTGATTTATGCAATGCACTCCCCACTGTCTTTGAGTACAGGTATACAACAGGTATACAGTATGTACTTACCAGAACCTACATAAATGTGTATTATTTCCACATTGAAAAGTGAAAGGAGGTGATGGGTGATAGCCAACAAAACTTCACTAAGAATAAAGTAGTTAAAAAATGCCAGAAGCAAGGTCCTGCATCTGGGTCAGGGCAATCCCAAGCACAAGTACAGGCTGGGTGAGGAGTGGCTCAAGTGGTCTTGTGGAAAAGGACTTGGGGGTGTTAGTTGACAAAAAAAATGAACACAAGCTGGCAATGTGCAGCCCAGAAGGCCAGCCCTATTCTGGCCTGCTATGAGAGCCCTGTGACTCTATTGGCTCAAAACAACGCATGTAGCAGGGCAGGGCTGATAGCCACTAATTACTCTATTGTCTCAAACAAGGTGTGACATTACCTGTTCTGAAGAGACAGAGTATAAAAGGTCCACAACTTCTGGGGTCCACATGTTGCATCTACCACAGATGACCCTGCTGGAATGTACACCCACCATCAGGAACTTGGGCTATGTTCTTGAGACTTTATGGGACCCAAGCATGGTGATATCTTTCTTTTACTCTCTCTCTCTTTTTCCTTCTCCTTTTTCTTCCTATTTTTCCTCTGCTCTGGTTGGTTACTGAGAGTTTTCATTTGCTCTAATAAACCAAATTTATCAGCCATTTGCCATCACTTTGCTTTTATTTACTCAAAAGGATATTTTTAAAATCTTAACATGACCTCATCCACTGCCCAGGGTTGGCTCAGAATACTGGGTCATGATAGCTGCATCAAATGAAGTGTGACCAGCAGGACAAGGGAGGTGATTCAGCCATTTTCTCTTGTGAGACTCTGTTTGAAGTACTGGATCCAGTTCTGGTGCCGCCAGTATAAGAATTACATTGAACTGCTCAAGCAGGTCCAGAGGAGGGCCATGAGGATGATCTACGCGCTGGGGACAAGTTATGAGAGTTGGAGCTGTTCAGCCTGGAGAAAGGGCAGGTCCAGAGAGACCTTATGGCTGCTTTCCAGTACCTGAAAGGGGCAAACCTGACCTTGAACACCTCCAGGGAGGGAGCAGCCACAACCCCCTGGGCAACTTGGGCCAGTGTCTCACCACCCTCACTGGAAAGAACTTCCTAACATCCAGTTTAAATCTCCCCTCTGCCAGTTTAAACCTGTTGCCCCTTGTCCTGTCATTGCAAGACCTTGTCAATAGTCCCTCCCCAGCCTTCCTGTAGGTCCCCTTCAGATACTGGAAGGTCTCCTCGAAGCCTGCTCTTCTCCAGGCTGCAGAGCCCAACTCTCTCAGCCTGTCCTCATAACAGAGCTGCTCCAGCCCTCTGATCATCTTCGTGGCCCTCTTCTGGACCCACTCCAAGAGTTCCATGTCCTTCCTGTGCTCGGGGCTCCAGAACTGTACACAGTACTCCAGAGGGCTGCTCTCCAGCCATTCACCACCCAGCCTGTATTTGTGCTTGGGATTGTGCCTACCCAGGTGCAGGACCTTACACTTGGCCTTGTGATGCTCTGCTACTCAATGGAGTTGAGGGGAAACCGCAGTTTCGCTTGGTTATCCGTATAGCACGACATGTCACAATGCCAGAGGATGCTTTTCGCCCGTTTGTCCTTCCGTTCCTTCCTTAGTGCAGCTATTTAAAGGTTAAAGCGCTCTACGCAACCGCAAGAAAAGCGCGCTAACAGCCCGAAGCCGCAGTCCAGAAGGCTTGTGTACAGTTCACTAGACAGGAATCCCCTCACATACCGCGCCGGCGAGAGGACATCTCTCACACCGCGCCGGCGAGCGGCAGAGGAACACGGAACGGGCAGGGTCTTCCGCCTCTGCGGGAGCAGCACTGCTGGACAGAAATCCCGGCTCTCCACAGGGCCTCCGGGAACTCTGGAGACGCCTCCATCTACGGTCCGCCCTCAGGAGCGCCCGCTCTACTAGAAATGACTTCACTGACCCTTCCCGCCCCGACAGCCGCGGGCAGAAACTACGGTAGTGCACTGTAGCCACCCATCAACTGCCTTTTCACCGCTGAGTCTCTTGGGAGCTGTAGTTCAAGCGCCTGAGAGCCGCCTCGCAGCTGGGCGGGGCCCACGGAGGCTCGGGACTACAACTGCCAACATGCTCGGCGCTGGGGCGGATCTTAGGTTGTGGCTTAGGCAGGCTGTGCGATGGCGGCAGGTTTGTAATAGAAGGAGGGGAATGGCGGCGGGAGCAGAGAGTGTTGCTGTGGCAGCAGCCTGCGGAGCGGTGCCGGTGTTGCCGCCGCTCTGGAGCATATGGCGAGCGGCGGGTCGGGGCTGTCGCGGTGCGCGTGATTCGGGGCTAGCGGCGAGCTCGAGGTGTCCTCTTGTGAGAGTGTTGCGGTGCGGGGGGCCGGGGCAGTGTCCGTGCCCGCGGGGGAAGGAAAACGCCGGGCCTGGCCCCTCGGCTCAGCCGAGGAGCGTGGACATACTCGTCCCCCCATCGGTGACCCGTAAGGGGGATCTCTTCTTCCCTCTTTGCCTTCACGGGACGGGTCAGTTTCAGCTCTGATGACTCTGTTAGTGCGAAAGTGCTGCTGTCGGTACCCTTTGGGGGAATCTTTAAACTGGCAGACTGCCTCCAAAGGGTCCCCAAAAAGTGACAGAAGAAACCGCCTATGAACCCTCTAAGCCTGAGTTTGCCTGTGCGGGAATCTATTTAGGTGGGAAACTTCCAGTGCCGTCTCAAAGCAGAAAGCAATTGAAAAAACATTTTCCTAGGGGAATTTTACCGTTTCTCCTCGTTGCAGTCTCAAGCTTTGGTTGATCATATAAGGCTTTTTATAGAGGAAAAATTAAGAGGCAGCTGGCACGAACAAATGTCTTGGGAACGAGGAAGCTTGAAAGAGTTTTTTCCTGATCGGCAAGACCGTTGAGCCTGGGCTTCTGTGGTTGTCTGTTCTTTGTCCCTTGTCCCCTTCTTTCCTCTGTATTTCCTGCGGCACACCTTATGCACAAACAGAGTTAACTGCCCTGGGATTAAGTAGGGGTATCAAGCCTGAGTGGTCGGGCTCTGGCAGCCCATCATCGTGACAGCAGTTCTGTCCCTTTTTTCTTTCTAAGTGAGGAAATATTTTGGGTCTCCTACCTACCTGGATTCATTCATGTCTTATGACACTTGTCATGGTTGTAGAGTTTCCATGAGAAACTGAAGAAAACACAAAAATGTTTCATTGATAAATATGGAGTGAAATGTTTGTATTTAGATAGACATATTTGAAACATTGCATTAATATGAAGGTCTTATGCAGGAAGTCTTTCAACTACTCAAATCACCTCTTCAGTTGCAGGTGCTTTAAAAAATTCTTAATCTCTGTACTACAGGAGTGAGAATATTATACATAGCTTTATAGTATTTGAGATAATATTAACTGCACCCACATGGTAAGATTTAAAGTTGGATTATGCTGATTTCCTGCACAGGAAGTAGTACTCATTTTCCAAATTGTACTGCCAAGTGAAAAGTAGATTGTGAATTATTTTTATAAATACACAGTTTGTTATAAAAAAATAGCTTTCTTTTACTGGGCATCTGTTAGTTGTGGATTTCTTACTTTGTTTAATTTCTAGGTGCTGAAAGTTGGTAACCATCTATACCGAAAACCTGGAACTTTGCAAGTTCTACTGTCCTAACAAAACATAATGTTATGTTAATGCTACAGCAGCAATTAAAGCGGAATACTATTTACATGATGCCAACTGTTGAAGATCCAAGTAGTGACCAAAACTTCATCCTACATTGGATGTCCAATAGTTCCCGTGCTGGAGTCTTATTAGATCCCAGTTTTACTTGTCTGAAAACCAACAAAGGAAATTTGCTATCTGGACCTGAAAACATCACAGCTTTCCCTGTTGAAGTGTTGGATCTTTCAGACAGCTGTTCTGTAAGTGATGATTCCTTGTGTGAAGAGTCTGGCAGCTCTCCTACATTTCAGCAATATGCCACTGAAACAACATTTCCACCAGCAGCAGCTGTCTGCATGGAAACCTCTAAAACAAACTTTGTTCATGGTGAAGTGGATGGTCAAAATAAATCTGATTGCAGTGATCCACTCTTACAAAAGCTTGAACAGGTAAAAGTCCTAGAATTCCCTGATGTACATCCATTAAGATGTGTTTTGTTTCTGCATATTATTTGTCTTACCTGGAAGTAAGCAGACTCTTTGCAAAGTATCTCTAGAGCACAAGAAGCTTAAAAGAGAAAGTCGTAACTCACAGTTATGTATACAAAAGTCTTCCTTATGATTTGCAGTTACTAACTTTTGCTGTTTCTAGCTGGCACAGATTCCCATTGGCACATATTCCTGTTTAAAGTGAAATTAGATTCTGTGGTAGTGTACCTGCTCTCAAAATCTTTTTACCTGGAAAGCTGCATGCAGTTTTACAATGTTCTACTGTTTCTTCACTGGCAGCTGTGGAAACGGGGTGCTGGTCATTACAGTGGTAATACTTCACCATAGTTATTCACAATATGATGAAGTTGCATTGTCTTGTATCTATAGCAGCATTGTCTGTTAGTTCTGGAAGTAGGTATGTACATCCATGTTCCTGGTTCTGTTTAGCTGTAGAGATATGTTCCTAGAACCATAGAATTGTCAGGGCTGGAAGGGAACTCAAGGATCACTTAGTTCCAACCCGCCTGCCATGGGCAAGGACATCTCACACTAGGTCAGGTTGCTCAGAGCCCCATCCAGCCTGGCCTTAACAGCCTCCAGGGATGGGGATGTTTAGTGTTGAATGTGAAGCATCCGAGACATTGGGACAAAAAGGCCTGGAATTACAATGGTTTGGTGTTACTTACTGTTTTTTAATAGTCCAAACATGTCAGTTAAATCCATTGTAACCTATACCTCTGCTCAAGTTCTTCCCCATACCACATGTAAATTATGTTGCCTGAAAGTGTTCAGCAGCACTTTAATACATCTTACTGTTAAAGATTAAAAACACACTCACCTCCTTGTCCACTGCTAGCAGCTACCTCAGCAAAATCACTATGTCTGTTCACTCAGGTGGAGAGAGTCTGTGTGTGTCTAAAGTAGAATTCTACAAATTACCTGGCACTCTAAAAGTTTTCTCCTGTATTTTACATAGTAGGAAAATATTTATTCACCCATTTAGTATTGTCAGCAGTATCAGTGGCTAAATGTGAGATACTAGCTGGTTTAATGGTATTTTAAGAGGAATTATGAAGTCTTCTGTCTTAGGAACCTATTGACAATCTAACATATCTGATGTTTATACTGGTGAATGTAGTTTTGGATGTATGAGTGTTTTGTTTTTGCTTTTAGTTTGATCTGTGGGTGTTATCAGAAGTATGATTAATAAATTAGGTGGAGGGGTTGGAGGTGACACACAGATCTGGGTCTTGTTAGGTCACAGTTATGCTTTCATAGTACTTTACTCCTGTTTTCAATGGAATTTTAAGGGACTATGAGAGAAATTCAGGGGAGGTTTTTCTGGCCTGTTGGATGACAGATGTGGTCCAGTTGTTATCTGTGGAAGGGTTTCATCAGGCCTCTTGCTTTTTGTTCAGAGGAGCTGGAACTAGCATATATGTATGTGTTGGTGATAGATGGATGTGCAGGTCCACCACCTGTTGCTGTGATTTGGTATGGCACAGAATGCCCTGCCTTCTTATGAACCTCAAGGGTAGTTTTCAAACATGGCCAGGGACTCCTGTTACACAAGAAAATGATGACTGGATTGATGAATTTAATAAATTTTTTTCCAGGCAGCTTAACGAACCATAGTGGCGTCCAGTGCTCTTTTTTCCTTCTCTTGATCCTTTCTATCAGTGCTGTTTACTGAGACTGAGATAATGGGTTGTTTGCTTTTTTCTTTTCTCTCCACATTTTTGTAAAGCTTTAATTATTATGAAATATTTTACATTGTAATTAAAACACAGCATAGTGGAAGTTCACCTTAAATCTCATGAAGTAGAAATGAATGTTCTGATTCCTTTTGTTTGCAGATTGGTAACCAAAGACCAGTGGAACTGGTAATTGCACAAACTGGAAATAGCATTTCATAGAATCCCAGAATGCTAGGGGTTGGAAGGGACCTTCAGAGATTGAGTGGCTCTGCAACACAGGACCACTTAAGGCAGGTGACACAGGAACATGTGGATTTTGAAGGTGGGATTTGAAGACCTCTAGAAAAGGAGACTCCACAACGTCTCTGGGCATCCTTTTCCAGTGCTCCATCACCCTCACAGTGAAGAAGTTTTTTCTCGTGTTGAGATGGAATTTCCTGTGATTGAGTTTACATCCATTGCCCCTTGCCTTATCACTGGGTATCACTGAAAAGATAAGGTCCCTTCTCAGCCTTCTTTTCTCCAGGCTAAACAGCCCCAGGTGTCTAACTCTTTCTTTCGTAAGAGAGATACTCCAGTCCCTTAATCATGCTCTCTCCCTCTCTCTTCACTATGAATAATTTGTATTCATAGTATTAATTTCCTTCATGTTAAACTTACCTAATGGAACATTTTTAAAAGAAGAAATACCTGTTGTCTTGATGACATTAATTCTGTGGTGCATTCTAAGTTAAACTAGCCTATAATACACTTTTACTTTTTGTTTGAAAAGCTGAAGGAATTACAACAACAGAAACAGGAGCAGCTAAAGAAACAGCAGATGGAGCAACTTCAAAGGCTAATGGAAGAACAGCAGAAGCTACTTAGCATGGTTTCGGGCCAGACAGGAGTTCTTGGTAAGCTAAGAAAGAAAGCACATGGCATATTTCAAGTAAACTGAAAAAGCTAATCTCATTTTCCAGTTAACCTGAAAGTGTTTTCAGTGTTATTCACCTTAAAAGTAATTAATTAGTTGAAGATAAATACTGCATTGCTTCAGTGCCTGACAGTTGAGTGCTACTGGGGAAGGAATACTGTCTGCTTTTTATAAAATGCCACCTGTAATTTGAACTTGATCAATATGTGTTATGATGGGAGCCCCTGTTTCAAACATAATTTAAATATAAAAGACAGTGTAAAACACACAGTTGCTTTTCTTTCTGATTGGCTGCTCTCATAATGCTTTTGATTGCTTTAAGCTCTCAGTGTATGTGGTCCCCTTTGTGCTCACACAGCACAAATTTGTTCAGCTGGTGAACTAAACTAGACTAGGAAGATGATACGCATTATACCCAAACACTTGTAACCCCTATCAGTTTTCCAGTCAAGTTTACTGTGTGGAGATAGAATGGACAGTGCTGGGCTTGAAAAATCCAGAGCTGAGCAGAGGTATTTCTTGTCCCACTAGCGTTCCAACCTGACTTCAATGACTGTTTTTCTTTCACTTAGAATACCTGAGAAAATTAATTTAGGGCTTATCCTTAGGAGAACAAAATCCTGATTGTCTCATCACTTATCACCCAGCTTTATGTTAGTTCTTAATAATCAGTATTGACTGATCCAGTGCAATTTCTTTTCTCTTCTGGAACAGTGGTGTTGTACTAATACAATTACAACGACACAGTTGTGGGCTTTTTTCTCTTTTTTCCCCCTCTTAAAATTAAGGCTATACTCTGATGGCTGAAAGTCAAAAGCTAAGACCTGGGCATTCAGGAGGCTTAACAACTTCACACCAGTTGCCACTGCTGGGGTATCAGAGTGCCTTTGAAGACACAGTTTGTGCTCCAATTGTTTCTCCACATACACAAGACAGTGATTTTTCACAAAAGTTAAGCAACAAAGAATGCACCTCATCTCTGAAGAACAGTCTTTCAGGAGTGTCTGCCTCTGAGAAACAAGGTCTGAGTGTGTCTCTGAAAATGCAGAATTGTCTGAGAAAAGAGGAAGACCAATATGTTACTGGTTAGTCATTTATAGAAAGATGACTTGGTGTATGGTCTGATTTTTATTCCCTTGTAGTTACTGAGTGTAATTTTCTACTTACTGTGAAGGTTTTATACAGAAGTTGGTTTACTTGAGTTGTTGGCTGGTTTAGTGACAGCTTGTAAACTTCAGAATTTTCCACTGAGTGTTGTTGATTTTTGTCTCATGCTGCTTTTAAGTCCTTTTATCTGTATGAAATTCTTGTCTGGTTTAGGGAAAAAAAATAATTACTACTAAAGCTTATATATGATAAAAACTGGGAAAACAGCAAACAATGACCGATATTGAACAGCTAAATTGTTTGGGCTGAACTTTACTCACCTTTTTTACATGGCAAATGGAGAATAACAATCTATCCAGGGATACAGAATGTGTTCAGACCAGCCTTGTTGTGAGCATTAGTAACTCAACTGGAATTGGGAATCAAGATGGGTTGACAAGGTCCCGCCATATGGATAAAAATTATTTGCACATCAAAAGCAATGCATTGGATTTCTTTCTTTTTCCTTCTCCACTCAGTTTTACTCTTGGCACCAGTATGACTACTTTGCTGCTATGGATGGAATAGTGATTTTGGTTTGAATCTAGCAATTTAATAAAATGAAACCTTAACCTGTAGAGGTTTTGGGGAAAAGGTATGAGATTGCATTTCATCATACTTCATATCAGCTTTAAAGCTTTAATTAGAGAGCTTGGTTTAAGAGAATGTGAAAGGGTAAATTTATTGTAGCTAATACATGCGAAACAGAAGGTTGATAAAGAGAATTATTCACTACAGCAGACATCCACATTTGTTCAGTTATTTTATTTTAAAGCCATAAATTAACAATGGCCTAAGTGATTAACATTCAGAATGGATTATGTAAAGCCTGTGAATTTTTTTTAATGCATAATTGGATTTTTTTTAAAAAGCTCAAATACAAGAAAGACTTACTTTGGGGAAATCTTAACTATTTTGTTAGGAATTCAGACTACATTACCATGAAGCTCCCATATGCTTTTAATGTGGCTTGAATGCTGCTTAAAGTATAAGAAGAATACTGATTTGTTGTTTGGGGGAAAAAAAAATTCAATTAATTTCATAGGAAAAGATGTGTGGTGTCCAGAACAAAAGATGGAAATACTAATGGAGGGTGAAGATCAACACAGGGATCCATTACGTGTGGAAAGGGCAGATCTGTCTGAAAATTCCAGCGGAGGAAAACAATTTCTGAGTAATACAGAGGAAAGGTAATTCAGACCATTATTGTGTAGCTTTTGTCAAATAACACTGATTTCTCACCCCTGTTTGAAAGGATCTGATATTCTAAGTTTGTGTAGCTTTCTCAAGCAAAGATTCCATTTTGCTAGGTACTCTGGAGTAAGAAGGGCTCTGGGCTGAAATTGCTTATGCTGTTAAAGATGAGATGATGTGTGTTGGCTGATGATCTGTGTGCATTCTGGAGTAATGATAGAAGCACATTTTAGCATAGCTTAGTATATAAGCAGTTGTCATTATCTGGTCTCTGGTTTATGACAGCCTTCTACCCACTGTTACATGGTGAAAGGAGAAATATGAAGGAGAAGCTTAAGGCTGGGACTTTTTAGTTTGTTACCAAGAGTTACATTTGATTGAATACCTGTATATAGCTGAGAAGTGATAATAGTGCTTGTGGTAGAAGTCTTCTCATTTATGGCAAATATTTTCTTTGTGGAGTTAATAGAATTAACAGTGCTGGCATTGTTTTAAAGCCCTGTCTTGTCTGCCTGGTCATCACAAATCCAAGACTCATTCCATGTTGTGGTGGGTCGAGCCCAGCTTGCAACTAAGCACCCAACTGATTGCTTATTCTCATTCCTGCAGAGCAGAATGGGAGAGGGTATCTGAGGAGCAGACTAAAAAAACTTGTGGGTCAAGATAAAAACACTTCAGTAAATTAAAGGAAAGAGGGGAAAAATTCTGCAAGTGATATAAAGGCAGCCACCCTCCACTTCCCACAACCAGACTGATGCCCACTCTGAGCAACAGCTGCTTTTGGAAGATAAAGGCTCCAGTTTCTACTGCTGAACATGATGTTGTATGGCAAAGAATGCCCCTTTGGGTCATGCCCACCCTCAGCCTAATTGCTGAGAGTGGGGAGCAGAATGAAAACTGAAGAAAGCTTTGATGCTATTCAAGAAGTGTTTAGTAATAGCTAAAACTCTGGTGTGTTATCAACACTACTGTTGTCATAAATCCAGACCGCAGCAACATCTCAGCCAGACCCAGCACTCCTGTGAAGGTGCAGGAATATCAAAGGGGAGATAAGGAACACAATCTTGGTAGCATTACTGAGTGATAGCACAGAAGTTAGCAGAATGAAATACAAGTGAAAGTTTGGTCCTGTGGGCCAGGGGAAAGTGTCATGGAGACAAGCAAAGAAAGAAGAAACAGTAGTACCTGCAGTACTTTAGGGTACCTTTTAGCAGGGATTTGGAAAACCTTTTCTCAAAAGATAAACAGCTAGTGTTATAATGCATTTCTCAGAATAACTTTGACACTTAATGGCCAAAGTACCTCAGACTTCCTGTAATTGCATCTTGGGTATTTGAATAGCAGTGATGTTAAGCACAGTTAATTTATACAGAAATGTGAGACTAGATTTTGTTTTGAATTACGCTAGACCTATTAAAGCTGCGATTCAGGAGAAGAAACAGACATTTGAAGAATTCTTGGAAGAACAGATACAGCTAGAAGAGCAGCGCCTGGAGCAAAACCAGAAGTTAGAGGTTGGTTGTTTTGTAATATATTGTGTCAAGATAGGTGCTTAAAAAAACGTACAAGGAAGATTCTAGCATTAAAAGCCAATATTGAGTGCAATATTCACGTTCTCAAAAAATAAAATAGTAAGTATCAAATATTTTACTTCTGTAAGATGTCTTTAGAAATTAATTAGAAATATATGATTTCCTACTCACCTGTGGGGTTCATTTGAAGAAATCTTCAAACTGTGCAAGGGGCTTTTTTGACATTTTGTGGTTTACTCTGCCCCTTTTCAGGAGACAAATGAATCAGCTGTTCAGAAACCAGTGATCAGACGACCCTTCCTGAAAAGAGGAGATGGCTTAGCAAGATTCACTAATGCCAAATCTAAAATTACAAAACTCAGAGAAAACACCCCAAAGCTTGAACAAAAGGCTTCAGATGACAGAAACGTTATTAAAGTGGGCAGATCACAAATACAGAAGAAAATTGTGCCTCCTGGCGTAAAAGAGGTTTCTAAGAAGCCTTTTGCACCATCCAGGAAACAGAAGTGCCCCATTAAAGCAAAATGTCCTACTCAGAAGACCCTGATACTCGGGAATCACAATGGAAAAAATAACTTGCTACTAGAAACAAGAGTGCAACCAGGAAAAAATGGACAGATGAGAGACTCTCTCTCATCAGAAATTAACAACAGAATAGAAAACAAAGAGAACATAGCAGAATTTGCTAAGCCTGACAGTGGCAAGACTGGAAACAAATCACGTGGCACAGAAAAGCCTCAGTTGTCTTGTGAGCTGCCCAGTGCCTTTTCTAATCCAGAATGTCCCGCAGGTCACTCTGTAAAAGATTCAGAACTCTCTTTTGAAGTTTCATTTCAGAATAAGCTGGAAAACTGGGAAAAAGAAAAAGAAAAAGAAAATCTAGAATTAGACGAATTTTTGTTTCTAGAACAAGCTGCAGATGAAATGTCTTTCTCAAGTAATTCCTCATTTGTTCAAAGGATCTTAGATCAAGATCATCAAACGTTAACAGGCCGTAGAATGTCTTCTACCCCTATCAAGTCAAAGCAGCAGCAAGTAAAGGCACTGGCTGTTGAATTTAGAAATAAGAGAAATAAAAAGGCAGACTGTGTGACACAGGGAAATGCAAAGGACAGAACAGTTATGCATGCAGTCTCAAATTCAGGAACATCTGTAAGAATGAAGGATCCATTGAATAAAATGGACAGTGGAATATTGTCAGCTTCTCGTGTGATGGTGGCTTCTGCTTTAAAAAGTAATCAATGGCCTGTAAATGAAGATAAGAGTGAGGGTAATAGTGATACTACTACAGATTCTGAGAGTGAATTTGAGAGCACATTAAAGCATGAAAATGAAGATACTAAGACATCCTTTATGAATCATAGAGAAAATGATCCAGAATTTGATTATGAACGTCCTGTTACAGATATCAGCAAAGAAAGTAAAAATGGAGATGCTGACCTCAGCTTGTCAGACAAAGATTACAGTGCATTGTCAAAGAACACAATTAGAAAATCTTCAGACCACCGGAGAAGCTTGTCTTGTATAAGTAGGAGTAAGTTTGAGTTTGACGATGAAAGAACGTGGAGTGATCTTGATGAAAATTATGTTGACAGTGATTTACCTGAAAAATGTAATAAAATGCCTTTACAGATGGACTTTTCCAGTAAGAATGATACAGCTGTCCCAGATAAAGCAATAAAGAGAAAAGTTACCTCAAAGAGGGGAGATGAAACATCCAAAGAGTCTGCAGAAGACAGTGATTTGAATGGACCTCCTGTATCAAACTTGATGATGAAACTCTTTCCTTCACTGAAACCAAAACAGAAGACAGGCTGTCATTCAGAGCATGAAATCAAATCAAATCTGGAACCGGAACCAAGAGGTGAAAAACCAGCAATTGGTAGGAAATGCTGAAGACTCACATTACAAATCTTTCCTTCTAATGCTTAAACTGCAACCTGACATTACACTGAAGCTTTTAAGTCCAGACTTCTTCTGTGGGGAAAGGCTCTGTTCTCACCTTCCATCTCCTCTCCCGATTGCATCTCTGATGACAGATCTAACAGTTATGTGGCTTGTAGAATGAGTCTGATCAGTGAAAACTTTTTTTTTCCTAGAAGCTAGTTTTCTTTCCGACCAGCTTACTGAATGAACTTGATCTGGAGCTGCTGGATGAGTGTTTCCAAGTCAAAGGAAGTATCAAAGGCATAGTGTAAATGAAGTAGTACCTCCCTTTCCACTACAGTGCATGTTTATGCCACAGTAGGGTAGTGCTGTGCACTGTTAGGTTTGCTTGTTCACAACTATAAAATACAAGGAGGCAGCAACCCTCTTCTTTTTTAGTGATGGTAGTATAGTATCTAGGGAATTCACATGGAATATAGGAACCATGGATTCCTTTTTCTGCTTTGCCCACGTTAAAGTCAATTATATGATTCTGTTCTGAGGAAGGATTGTTTCTAAAAGGTCCTGTTGAAGCTACTGCCTTTACTTAAGATCATTAAAGTACACTTGTTCCATGAAGGCATCATGGCATAGTCTCGTCTCTTCTTTGTAAGGTGGTGAGAATTTGGTTTCAAACTTTTCTCCAATGAATGTTTAGATATTTTTTTTTCCCAGTTTTTTGAGAAGTTCATAGGAAAGCTGTTCCTTCTGCTCATTGTTTTGTAGAGAATCAATTTCGTATGATTGTCTAAAGATGTCTGCTAGATGTTGTTTGCAGGCAGAGGGGTATGGATTTTTTTAGTGAATCTTGGAGCATTTGAGGGTGAATGAGGCAACTACCTACACTGTAACACTGGTATTTAGGCTCTTCTGTTGCCCCATAAATCCTATTATTGGCCTCTGCAGTGGATTTCATGTGGGTGATAGGTGTAAGTAGACTTTGTGGTGAATAAAATTTGTAAAAACTTGCAGCCATAAACTTCCTTAATTGATTGGGCCTTATACCTTCATTTATTTTCTCTAGCTTCACATTTCAATTCTTAATATGTATTTAGTTCTACAAAGATGAGAGATATTATCAGTGTTGAAGGTATAAGTAAGTACTGCAGAGTGCTTTAAAATCATAGAATCTTGTCACTTCTATGTTATTTGAAGAATAGGGTGTGGGTTTTTTTGTGTGTGTAATATTTCTATCTAAAATAGTATGAGTTTTTTGGTTTTAGCTGGTGTGTGCTAATTGTTTACTTCAGTCTTGTGGATTTTGCTTAAGTAACTTCTATCTGGCTGTTCCATCCCAGGAAACACTGTTCCATCCCAGATACTGAGAGAGAGACTCATTGAATTGGAAACTGAAATAGAGAGATTCAGAGCTGAAAACACAACTCTTGCTAGACTCCGTGAAGAAAGAGAGCATGCCTTGGCAAACATCAGGTAATGCTAATTGAAAAGTTTTGGTGCATTCACATGTTCCAGACTATCATCATGTCCAGTTACCAACAGCACAGGTAAATACTTGGTGTGTTTCAGTGGAGATACAGGTCAAGAAACTGGCTATTGCTGCATGTATATATTAAACTGTTGTTACTACTCACAGGTTGCAATATTAAGAGCCCTTGTTAGCTTAGTATGATGTCCTTAAAGGCTATGCTTTGGAGAATTTTTGTATTTTTGTTCTGAGTGATAAGAGCCCTAAACTGGTCTCACTAAACAGATCTTCATGCCAATGTAATTGATGTTCTTCATTTGGATCAGATGTTTGTGTGTAAAAACTGAGAATATTTTCATTTGAATTGGGGGACTTATCAGTGACATATAGAGCAGAATAATTATCTCTGGAGACTTAAATGTGGCACACCTGTTGTGAACAAAGTCCCATTTGTTTGCAAACAGTATCATACTGTTGGTTTTAATTTGGGACCTCCTGCTGTTAGCAAATTCTGCTACTTTTGGGGGAGTGGTGTTGTTCTGCTTTAAAGAATGCTGGAAGATGTTAGCCAAAGATTTGTTAAATTAAGGATAACCTATAACTAAGATGCAGAAATTATTTGACTTCCAATGTTAACTGTGTGATAATTCTTACTCCAAGTACATACTACTGTTTATAGGTCTGTCTTTCTGAAGGTAACAGATGCTGAGTTGAAATCAGTGGCCACAAAATAGAGTCTTCTTTTTCTTTCTTAAAAATCCACATCTGAAGTAGTTTTGGGCTAAAACACAAACTTTTGTTTCATAATTATAGGAAAGAAATTGCAGACTTTCAACAGCAGAAAGCCAAAGAACTGGCTGAAATAGAAGAGTATAAAAAAAAGGAAATGAAAAAACTGCAAAAGGAGCGTAAAGTTTTTGAAAAATACACCACAGAAGCTAGAGCAATTCCAGATAAAAAAGAACGTGATGAAATTCAGGTATAAAAATGTCTTATTTTTGTAGTCCACACAGGAAGTCATTTAAAGGCAGTCAAGAACCAAATTCTAACTTAATTGAAAGGCAACTGTTACTAAACATGGTCTAATTGAGGAAGGAACTACAGCCATCATAATGCTATTTTGATGATTGTAACACTGATGAGCAAATATTTTTGCCACATTTCCATATTAAAAATTGTTCACAACTATGGCAGAATGATCTTCAACTTTGATACAAAGCACAGGATGGAACTGTACTTTTATTCTGCTTTTAACTCTTGTACAGTAAATGTATTAATCTTCTATAACTTTGAGTTACCTTTCACTGTTACTTGTCTTAAGGTACGAGGGACGTAAGCAACAAGCTCTGTTTGTTCCCTCATTGTCAGGATGTATGGTACAAGAACAGACAAGTCATATTAAACATCATACACAGATTTCTCTCTTGATTCCTTACAAATTTTCATTATGTTGACAGAAAGTGGCATTTGCTAAACTGGCTAGGCAGATTCACAAGCCCTTTATGTGATTGTGCCCTGCCTGCAACATTTTTGAGGGGTCCTCTCAAGGGTAGCCTTAAAGATTCTATGTTTCTGTCTAAAGTGTGTTTGTACTACCAATCTACAAAGTGTAAAGCATACTGAGAGGGCAAAAAAGACATGTACTGTGGGTGAAGTTGAATTTACAATGTTGGTAAGCTGAAGTAAATAATATGTCTGCCAAAGAAGAATGCTTCTATCTTTCACCTTCTGCATCATTATCTTTTTGACATTGTTGTGATTTTCTTTTTGTATTAGAACATTAAAATATTTTACCATATTAAAAGAAAGCTGTTAATAAATATCCATTTTTTCTAAGGCTTTAAAGCAGCAGATTGCAGAGTTACAGGAAGATTTGAAACGAAAAGAGGCAAAATGGTCAACCACCCATCGACGCCTGAAAGATCAAATAGAAGCTTTAGTAGATGAGAATATGGAGCTAAAAGAGGAAGTAAAAATTATGGAGAGGTTTCGTCTAGAATCCTGGAAGAAAGTAGAAGCTGCTGGAAGCAAGAGAAAAACAGAAAATTCTGGGATGACTCTAAAACCAGCAGAATCTGTAAGTTACTAGTCTTGGTGTTTTTAATTAACTTGTGAAAACACTTTGGATTATAAACTTCTAATTAATGAGTAGCAACTTAGTTATTTACTTGTATTTTACTCATCTTTGAAGTCCACTAGTGGTGATGGACACAGAATTTTGTTAATGTCACGTTCTCTTAAAAAGTTGAATGTTTACAATACACAGTATCCATTATATTAGAAATTCAAAGTGGTGCATTACAGGAGAAAAACATCAATGTGATCTAACCTGTTGTGCTAGTTTGAGGCTAACTGGAATATTTTAATAGAGAAAATTATATTATAGGCTGTGAAAAGGAAACAATGGTGATGGCTACTTCACTCATAGGCTTGCTGAGATGTTTAAGTACTCAAAACACAGATAAGTGAGTCTCTGGGGCACAGCGTCTCAGGTGGTCTAGCTTCTGGCTTCTCTCTGCTGATTAATCTCACTAACCACTTTTCTTCTAACCCCCCCCTGGCCGATCCTCCAAGCTCACCTTGAACATAAGGCAAACCTTGGGGTAAGGTATAGGGGTGGGGAGAAGGTGAAAGGGTGGTTGGGAGCCCCTCCTGGGCTCTCTGATTTTCTGGGAGGGTTGCTGTGTTTCTGTATTACCTTTAACTTGTTTATTTCTGTACATACTCCTGTATATAGCGTACATATCTGCTTGTACATTGTGCTGAGATGTAAATACAGCTTCAGTCCTTAACTTCCAGCCATCTGAGTCTAGGCTGGGTCATTTTACAAAGTGTGGGGGGGAGGCACAGGTAACTCCCAAACCATCACACCTGTGAACTTCTGCACATTAAGCATCAGCTGGGCAAACCAGGCAGTTCACTACTGCCTGAAGCAGTTATATTTAGTTTTGAAGCTGTAACTATTACTCTGGATTGCATGCACCAAACATTCTGCAGATGTTGGTAGAGAGGCATCAGGCAGGAAGAGTTCCAAAGTATACCTTGGGCTATATCATGCAGGCTAAATGTCAAAAATGGCTCCTTTGTGAAGAAAACCTTATACATGGTGTATACATTTTGTTGCTACTGTATGAAGAGTTATGAATAAATGTCATGTAAACTACATGCTACTTCCTTTATTTTAGTGTCTTCCAAGTAGAGGCCCTAGAAGTCAAACTGCATCTTCTCTTCCTCCAGTACAGAAATGCAGCAAGATAAATGGCAGAAGTTACGCACAGGCAAAAGGTATAAATGTTTGTCTAATCAGAGAATTCCTTTAATGCTTTAAATAAAAGTTCATGTTGGGTTTTGCTTGTACTGAAAAAGTGCATCACCACCTCAAAAGCAGATAGAGAAAAGTTACAATGGACTCAAGCATGTGGATAAATACCTCACAGTGTATGATTCTGGAGAGAGCTGTGATGAGACCATTCTTGGTGCAAAGGTGCTTTTGGTCATATTTGGTGGTCTGGAGCACACCAAAAGCTGTGTTCTGTGATCCAAAATGGCGTTCATCATTGATGTTCTCCAAGATGACTACTACATAGCATTGTAACTGCTCTGTCTCTTCAGAACTGTCTGTTTATCAGGATCTGTAATCATGTGGGCAATGGCGTAACAGTTGTTCATAGTTAGGAGCAAAAGCTGTTGCCTATTTTGACCCTTCCAAATGAATAAAACCATACAGAATGTAAGTAGGAGGTACTTCTTTGACACCTCAGGCAACTGTCATCTTATTTGTTAAAGTATAATATCTGGAACTGAGGCCATTGTTAGTTTTGTTTTGGTAATCTTTCTGGTGTGCTAGGAGAGATAGGGAATAAATTTGTTAAAAGACTGTATTAATCTTTCTTTTTTCTTTATAAGGCTTAAGTAGTAAAGTTGTCTAGATGTCTTGGGGGAAAAATACTTTGTAAATTTGCAGAGATGAAATAGAAAAGTGCAAGTATTACACCTGTTGCAATGATTCTTCAGTTGTAGCTTACTGCTGATGCACCTGAAGCAATGACCTGCATGAGGGAGCTGGCTTGTGACGATTCTTTTCATAAATGTACTGCTTTCTGTTTCTACTGCATTTAAATGCAGATGTTCCTTACAGCTTAAACTCATATATAATTGATGACACTTAAATTAACTCTATTATATATATCTGAGTAGGAAAGATTTCTAGAACACCGGCACTGGGACCTGCGAGTGACAGAAACAACTCTGAGACAATGACAGCAATAGAAAACTCTTCCAGGACTTTTATGGGAGTAAGTTATCTTGATCTCATTTTAAGGGGAAGGAAAAAGCTTAAAATAAAACAATATATACTTTTACTTACATATTTGGAGGGTGACTGGTAAAACTATTGACTTACCTTCTTATGTTCATCTGCAATGTTATTGCTATACTGGAAAATGACAACATGGAGTGTTTTCACCTGTGTCTAGTAGTGCAACATTGCTTGGCTGAGGAAAGAAAATAATCTCCTGCTCCCTCGAATTGTGCAAAATATTCAATCTTCTGAGAGAGGGGAGGGAAAAAGATGAATGTTTACATGCTCTGTGTAGGGCAACCACACAAGCCTCTTGTAATTACTTCATTCTTGCATTACTTGCTGTAGGCAGCATTTAGGTTTTATGGAATTTCATCGTGTCATACCTGGACACGGATGACTTAAGGCATTTAACCCAGGTGGAAACACACCACCAAATTTCACTTTAGTCCAGACTACAGCTGACAAACATTTACTGCTGAGTCTGTTTTACCACTTGAATTATGCTGGGAATCGCATAAATCCTGGATTGTGTTTATACCTTGCTATACTCATCTTCCTCTCACGGTGCTTCCCATTTTCCTGAAATGCTTGTCAGCCGCTTTGAGTCTCTGCTTATTGTTGTCATTTCAGGATGCTTCTACTAATGAAGCTCATGTGTCACTACCAATAGGACCTGCATATATATCTGGAGAAGAGATAGAGAGAGAAACTGCATACCCTGATGGGAAGGTAAAATGAGAGCTCAGCACTCCTGACATTCCACATGCCAGTCCTTGTAAAGAAGAACGAGTATGTGAACGTCATGGCTCAATACTGACCTTTCTGTAATGTATTCATTAGGTTGAAAAGGTTTTGAAAAATGGCTGTCACCTTGTGTTCTTCCCTAATGGCACGTGGAAAAAGGTGGGTTCTGATGGGAAGACCATCACCGTAACATTCTTCAATGGGGATGTGAAGCAGATGATGCCCGATGGCACAGTGGTAGGTGTCCTATGCTTTTGGCATTTCCAACAAAACCTTGTGCCCGCATGGGTGCGCGCAGAGAGAATTTCACAGTAGTTAACATGAAATCTGTTTTCTGCAGATTTATTATTATGCTGACACTAAGACTACACATACTACGTACTCGGATGGGCTAGAGGTCTTGCAGTTTTCAAACGGACAAATAGGTAAAGAAATTATCCAACCCAACCAAGCCTCAAAACTGCTGCCCATGTATTTGACTGTATTTATGTAGCAAGCACATTGTCTCAAAATATGTTTCAGAGAAGCATTATCCTGATGGCAAGAAAGAAATTACCTTCCCTGATCAAACTATTAAAAACTTATTTACGGATGGGCAAGAAGAAAGTATCTTTCCAGATGGGACTATTGTTCGTATTCAGCGGTAAGCTTTACCTTGTTGAGCCTGTGGGTTGGGGCTCACTGATAGAAGTGAGTGACAGATCTGTTTCTATTAGCTTACACTTCACAATACTGTACTGTGAACATGGATTTCCTGTTTGAAATGTTTCTTGGTAGTGTGGAGGAGACACAAGGGCTGAATCTCTGCAGGTATTTTCTCACACCCCAATCTGAGAGCCTATTTGTATGTAACTGTAGAGAACATGCGAGAACCTAGCTGGTGTTGCAAGCAGGTCTGACTGACATCTGATCATGCTCAAAACACTGTTTTAAGCTCTGCTGATTATGTTTAACAAAACAGGCTTTTCACAAATACTGTATTTTAAGTTTTTCCTTCATTTAGGCTTGCATATTTAATGTTGTTTCATGAGGTTAAAGCTAAGCTTAGCTGTAGCCCTTATAAAGTTGTTTTTTTTTTTTTCTTCTATACACATTTAATGCAGAGATGGAAGCAAAAGTATAGAGTTCAATAATGGCCAGAGAGAACTACACACATCACAGTTCAAGAGGCGGGAGTATCCAGATGGGACTGTCAAGACTGTGTACATGAATGGACAGCAGGAAACAAAGTATGTCTCTGGGAGAGTCAGAGTAAAGGACAAGGATGGTAATGTTATCATGGACACAAAGGTGTAGGTAAAGGCAAACCTGTCTGAAGTGTTAGCACACCAGCAAAAGTAATAGAAGTTCCTGTAAATGAGGCTTTGTAAACAAGTCTCTAAGCTTGTGTACATATTGTTTATAGTTTGTCCTCAAATAAATTTTTCAGTGGGTTTTAATATATCAGATCTTTTTCTATTTGTTTTCCCCATTTCTACTTCTAAGCAGCAGTTTGATTCAGTATTCTGTTACATGTAGTTTATATAAATCCTCAGCTATTACTGGAGTCACCAAAAAGCTGTGGAAGAAAAAATTTTTAGGCAGCTCAGAGAAGAAAGTTGTGGTTTTTTTTCATTAGGGTAAAACTTTGCTGTAGGAACCCCTGCTGTGGTAAGATACAGAAGGTGACCAGACTTATGAGTCTGGTTATCACCTTCCTTATTGCTTAACTTGAGTAAATAAATGGCAGCATTCCTTTTCAATTACCCTTTGGCTATTCTTCATTCCTCATAAATTAAAAAAATCATCTCACAGTAAGGAGGCCACAGCACTAGCAGACTCCAGTCTCTTCTGTAAACTGCCGTTCTGTAATATTCATTAGGCTAGGACAGGTGAGACTGTGGGACAGATTAATTCTCCAAGCTACTTAATGTGGGAGGAAGCACCAGAAAAGAACAGAACAGAAAGGTAATCTCATTCATTTTTAAGCTACTTGTAGATACTGCAGAATTTTAAAAGACAAGTCAAAGTGGTCCTGATAGTGTTTGTCCTAATTTGCCATTGTAGGGGGTGGCTGAAGAATTTGTTTCATTCTCTTGCACAGTACAAGATAACTTTTTTCCATGCATCTCCTCCTGCCCTTTCTCCTCAGTGAAAGCAAGCTCTGTAGTTATGTGCCTGTGTCCTTTTTAACTTGGGGTGAGTGAATCAACTTCGAGTAGTGGGACCTAACCTGACACAACTAGAAGGTGCTTGGTAGGGTGGCTAAGCAGCTCCTAGCAATCCTACCCAACAGCTCATATGTAATTTAGGGCTAAAACCCATTCATGATGATTAGTAAGAAAGTGTGGTTGGTTGTTTGGCTTTTTTAAAAAGCAAATAAAGAAAAAAAAAAAACTGTTGAAGACAGTACACAACAGTGCTGAGTATTTGGAACAACACAGACCATGCCTGATTAATGGCAAAATACATATTGAAGCTGTGAAAGGATCCTTCCACTGCTAGCACAGGCAGGCATACATGGGCAGCACTGCTGTGGTAAGTTTTGTATGCTTGCTTTCACATGAGCTTAAATAAAGAGACATATGTAAGGGTACATGTGTGTGTGGACAACCATGGGCACAAACACACACAGGAGGTTGCCAGGTGTCCAGAAAGGTTATGGAGGCTTCAACCTGCATGTTTTTTTCCCTCATAACCTAGACAAAAGTCTCTGTGGGGAGAGTGAAAGGTAGGCTGAGCTTTAAAATGTGGAGACAGTACCCTAGAGGTCCAAAGCAACCTTACATCTTATAGCAGTAAAGGAAAACAAACTTTCCGAGGGATGTTGAAGAAACTTTTGTTTATTTCAACGCTTACAAATGAACACTGGACCTCCTTTCTACTCTGAAAACTGCAAGGATGCCCAAAACACATCCATCTCCTTATGCAACAATGCAAACATATTCCAAAATAAAGCTAGTAACACAACACTAAATGTCTCTAACTGTTCACTCTCAGTTTCTGACTCTGGTACTGAAATATGCCCTAAACAAACCAGAGTTATATCACAGTAATAAAGCTATCATCTTCCCTCCAAGTCTTTTAACAAGATATGACAAAGATATGACAACCAAGTGCACAAGCATCAGCTGTTTTATCTCTTTACTAGTACACCTACACACACTCATTCTGTCTACTCTTATGAAAAAGACAGAACAATCCTTAACACTATAGGGTCAAGAGACTGAGAAGTGAAAATATAATTTCATTCTAGCAAAAAAGCATTTGGAACATCCACTGTAAACATCAACTAGGAGAATGCTTATTAAATGGGAGAGAAAAGGACAAGAGACTTGGCCAAGAAATTTGAAGATCCAACTTTCCCACTGCAAGGATTTTAATTTAAAATATTCAGTGTTTGACTATATCTGCAGCCATCTGTATATCATCAAGAATCTCCCCCAGAACAACTGGCATGGGACATCAAGATGACATGCTGAAAACAAAGAAAAACAATTAATTGTGATTAGGCCAGAGTAGATTGCTACATATCAAGTTACCTTCTGTTACTCGGCAGCAAAAGCTTTTTCTGTTCTATTGCCTGAAGGCGTTTTGTTTCACTACCTGCTAGTTCCTAAAGCTATACTGTGGGTGAAATGTGTACATAAAGAAATTAAAATTGTTTAACAGCATTTAAATTTTATTAACAAAGTGGGGAAAGACAGAACATTAAAAAAAAAAAAAGTTCTAGTTGTCAACATTAGTGACAAATTAGATTTCACTCAAAATTTCTGAAATCTTACATTTGCAACAGTATGGATTTGTAGTTAACATTCACTGTACTTACATGTCACTCATCCAACTCTGCAAGTCCCACTTCTACCAGTTTCATATGAATGAGATTTTTGTTATCTTCGAACAAAGAAATGGTGATGTCTGGAGAAAGAGCCTGAAAATCAGAAGTTGACAAGAGTTTAGAGTAAGAGATTTAAAGTTCAAGCTAACCAATAGTGAAAGTAACTTTACAGGCTATACTCACTGCTTAAATGGGAACTGTGACTATATGAAGAATATTTCTGTACTAAGGTAGGGGGAAAGGATTTGAAAATAACAGGGATGTGTAGAAACTTTGCAGGATTAAGAATGCCACAGGATTTTCTCTTGTCAGCAACCTTTCATGGTAAACAGTTCACAATTTAAATTGTGAGGGTTCACAGTAAAACATTCTGTGATGGTTTGGGAGCTACTCGCCCCCCCCTTTGTAAAATGACCCAGGCTAGACTCAGCCAGCTGGAAGAAATGAAACTGTATTTACAGCTTAGCACAATGTACAAGCAGATATATACAGGAATATTTACAGAAATATACAAGTTAAAGGTAATACGGAAGCACAACTCCCCTCACAGAAATCAGAGTCCCCGGGAGGGGCTCCCAACCACCCTCCCACCTTCTCCCCACCCCTCTACCTTACGCCAGGGTTTGTCTTATGTGCAAGGTGAGTCTGGAGGATCAGCCAGGGGGGTTAGAAGTAGAGTGGGTAGTTAGGTTACACAGCAGAGAGGAGAGGACCCGATGGCTCCCAGAGAGAGATCGAGAGACTGTCTTATCTATGTTTTGTGTTCTTATACATCTCAGCAAGTCTGTGACTTAAGTAGACATCATCATTGTTTTCTTTTCACAGCCCATAATATAATTTTCTCCATTAAAAATTTCAATTAGCCTCAAACCAGCATGGATACCCAGAAATTATAAGCAGAGTGCTAGTAAGAGTTATAGGCCGAGCAAGAACTAGATAGAAAGCAGAATGTTTCTCACAAGTATGGTAGCATAGAGCTGCTTTCCTTCAACACTCTCCATCATAGCCCACACTGCTTCCATGCTCCATTCTGGAGAATAAGGAATCCTCGTCACGTCTTCGTCATACATAGCAGGTTTAAATCCAGCCAACAGCACTCGTACTGCCTGCACAGGATACTTCAGCAGGTAGTAAGGTATGCGGCGCAATCTAAAACAAAGGTGAGAAACAGTTGCCTCTAACAATCCACCTGTCAAGCTATGCTGTATGGCATGAACCTAAGGATCTCTTAATGGTTTATGCAGTAGATTCACTGTGTGGAAACTGGGCTCAGTCACAGAATCAGAGTCCCTGCCCTACACTAACATGCCAGTGTCAGACTGAATACTTGATCAGGTGGGGCTAGGCCCTCTGACAGACTTCAGCACAATAACTATCAGGAAGCAGGCCAGCATCATGCAGACTCCTGAGCCTGCCACTGACTCTTCATTACAAAGCTGGGGGTGCCTAATAGAAATTTAGGCACAGAAACGCAAGTGCAAGTCATCAGAATACAGGTTCCAAGTCTAGTGTGTCTGAATACAGATCACTGTGGTCCAAAATGCTTCATGCCTGGATGTGTTCTAGACACTACTAGGAATATGTACCTTTAATTTTACGTTATCATTTCTCTATTCTACCTTTCCATCTCAGAAGCAAGGGAATGGGAAAGCAGAGAAGGAAATGCAACCCTGAAATAAACGACACAGTCTCCCATGACCCTAATAGTCTGTGAAGGAAGAAATCTCTTCAACTCCCCATTTTACCACATTTTCAGCAAGGATCTGTAGATTCCCCAGTGAGTTTAAGAGCCAAGTCAGTGGGAGTACGCAGAATACGTATATAAAAAGTGAATGGATTTCAAAGAAAATTCAGAGAAGCTTAGGGTACCCTAAAATTCTGGGGCATTTAAGACACCCAGTCGATATCTGTGTCAGCACAAGAGCAGTTCCTACAGCAGGCTCAGTGGCAAGCAGAAAAGGGACTTGAACTTCTTTTTTCCACACAAGCAGCGTGGTGTGTGTACCACTCAGACACTCCCTTATTCCCCAGCTGTTCTATGCAGTTGAATGGTATTGGAGGATTTGTTTGTACACTTAGAGAGTGTCTTGGGTGCAAAAGATTATAAACTTGAGCCTACTTCACAGGTTAAGCAATCTGAAGGGGAAATCTGATGTCATAATGATGTGCTTCTCAAAACAACCTGGAACAGAGAAGCAGGTGCACAACCCCATCACCAGCAGACAGAAATTATTTAACTAGCCAAACAACTTCTCTCCAACTGAAATTTAAAGCTAAATTATTCTAAATTTCTGTTGTTATGTACAAAGAAACGAAAGCTAAAAAATACATATGTTTACTTCTAAGTACATGTTTTATAATGTAACTGTATACATTTGTACACACAGAAACATGTTGGGCTTTTTTTTTTTCTTGTGTATTTACCTGTTTGTTGGGACAACTGAAAAATTACCATAATCAACAAACTGAACCAGAATCTCAACAGGATCCGATCCTTTAACTGAAAGAAGCTTTGCTCTGTACCATAAATTATCCTGGTATTTCGCAAGGCAAGGCATTTCTGTAAAAAGAAAAAAACAACCCAACACTCCAAAATATACTCCACAGTGCAGTACAAACCAAGTGAACTTGAAAATCCATTTTACTTTGTGGCCTATTTTTTTTTCTCCTTCTCTGAAATTCACACTACTGTTTTGTTCTCTGTGAACTCCAATTCACAATTGCTCGTATGCAATTTAAGTCAAGTTCTCTACCTCACATGACAATGAGGGGAATTAACAGAAAATGCTTGTTCAAGATAGTGACGCAAACTGTTTAAACTCTGAAACTTGACTTGCACATTTCAATTAGTAAATGGACTATCTGTAAGAGAACAGCAATAGTTTGGAGGACACAAGGCAGATGATGCCTAAAGCTTAGAGCAGAATTTAGCTGCTGCAATAATTGTTGTCTTCACAAAGTTTTAGAGCCACATCGTTACATTATTTTATGCTCAACAGCTACAGACAAGACAATTAAAGTCTATCATTTGCCTAAATGGAGAAATCCAGAATTGAAGTGAAGTGATGCTCTTTAGGGTTCACATAATCTCTAACTCCTGGCAATGTAATTTTCTGTGTCTAACTTGTGTCTTTTTAATATTTAATGGCAAAATATTCATAGTTAAAACTTTTCCCTTAAGGGGATTGTTGCTGAAGCTGTATTACTATCATACACAATCTAAACTCAGCTTAACAACTTTCACTGGTGTGATGGTTCAGGAGTTACCCGCCCCACCTCCCCCACTTTGTAAAATGACCCAGACTAGAACTCGGCTGGCTGGAAGTTAGGGAATGAAGCTGTATTTACAGCTCAGCACAATATACAAGCAGATATATACACTATATACAGGAATATTTACAGAAATATACAAGTTAAAGGTAATACAGAAACACAACACCCCTCCCAAAAATCAGAGACTCCAGGAGGGGCTCACAATCACCCTTCCACCTTCTCCCCACCCCTCTACCTTACGCCAAGGTTTGCCTTATGCGCAAGGTGAATTAGGAGGCTTGGCCAGGGGAGTTAGAAGAAAAGTGGTTAGTGAAGATCAATCTGCAAGGAGAAGCCAGAAGCTAGACTGCCCTAGATGCTGTTCCCCCAGAGAGAGACAGACTGCGACTGTCTTATCCATGTTTTGATTATTTTTTTCCCAAACAATCTCAGCAAGCCTATGAGTAAAATAGACATCACCATGTTTTCCTTTCACAGCCTATGGTGTAATTTTCTCTATTAAAATATTCCAATTAGCCTCAAACCAACACAGCTGGCATCACAAGTCCGAGTTAATTTCTTCATTTGCCAGTGAAGCATGATGACACAAGAGTCTCACTTTTATGGAAAGTTAAAAAGCCTAAGAGCATAATAGTTTTAGCTAAAGATACAGGGAAATATAACTATCCATATCCTTCAAAAAGGCTTTCAGGCTTTTTGTACATCCACATGAAACTACAAGGAAAACAAACACTCTAACGTACCTTTTCGGAAGCGTTTTAGCATAGGAAGAGACTCCACAGTTTCATTGCACTGCTTCAGGGCTTCATTGAAGCTCTCCAACTCAGAATCACAGTTGGCATCTCCCTCTGTGTCAAACTGCTTCACAAGGTTCTTTGAAGGATCAAAGCGAATATACACCTACTCAAAGAAAAGGCTCTCAGATTAATTATTTTGCAGATGACTTAGAAACTTCAAATTCCATCAGTTAAAAAGAATTAATAGAAAATTACTTGCTCCCATCTTCAAAAGGTTCAGCACATCCTTGCTCTTCTCTTCTTTACTCGATGTTAGTAACTTCATATTTATGCTTTTTTTCCCAACAGCAGAAGAATTAGTAGCATCACATTTCAGTGCTAGAAGTGTTAAGAATCAATGGAATGCACATACTAGAAAATATACCCACATAAGATTTCACAGCTGTATCTTACTAGGCTTCCTCATTCCTGCTACTCTAAATAATCTCACTTCATAGTATCAAACTAAAGATTAAAATAACGAAGGAACTCTTGAAATAGTGTTTTGTTTGCTGTGAAAAGACACTGTATTCACTGTATTTATAAATGAGTCATTAGGATCATGTTGTAGGTCAAGGAAATGCAAGTTTAAATAACTGGGGACAACTAGGGACTGGGTAGGTTTAAACTAGACATTAGGAAAGATTTTTTCACAGAAAGAGTGGTCAGGCATTGGAATAGGCTGCCCAGGGAGGTGGCGGAGTCATCAACCCTGGATGTGTTTCAAAGTCGTTTGGATGTGGTGCTTGAGGATATGGCTCAGGGTGAACCCTGTAGAGTAGGGCTATCAGTTGGACTTGGTCATCCCAAGGGCCTTTTCCAAGCAGAATGTTTCTGTGATTCTGTGCTTTGGTAATATTAAAATATTCTACTATCAGTCTAAAACAAATTAATGAGTGGGTTACTATTTTTTCGATATCTAGCATTATAATTCACTAGTCAGGTAGAAAGCTGATTTTCATTTTCTAATTTGTATGCAATATAACCAAGCTTTAACTCCATCGTGCAATTGCTTATTAAAGACGCAGTAGTGGAGGGCAGGATCTAATGTTTGGCATTACACGCCATGATCAAAACCAAGGTTCAAATCACTTGGACAAAAGGAACAGTAAGTATTAATTATGCTTCTCCTGTAAGAGGAAATGAACACATAAAAAAAGCGCCCTTTTCTAAGATACGCAAGTGTTTCCATCTCATAGCTGATCAAAATAGCTGTACATTATAGAACACTAGAATCATTTAGGTTGTAGAAGACCTTTAGGATCATCAAGCCCAACCATACACCTAACTGTCAAGCCCACTACTGTCTGGCCCTTCTGTAGATGGGCATCACATTTGTAATCTCCAGTAAACTAGGACCTCCCCAGTCAGCCAAGACTGCTGATAAATGGCAGAAAGTAGCTCGGTGAGCACTTCTGCCAGTGCAGGAGAAGGGGGAGAAGTCATAATTTCTATGTCACTATTGTCAAGTGCTTCTTGCCACGTGGCACTCTGTGCCCTACCTCCACTAAGACAGTGGACCAAAACATCTCACTAGCACACTGTCCCTCAAACATGTGCAGCCTCCAGGCTTATTTCTAGCAAGGCTGGTTTTATTCCATTCCCCCTTCAAATCTAGTTTAAAGGTTTTTTCAATGAACTCTGTAAGGTCCTCTGCAAAGACCCTGTTCTTCATTTGTGGCAAGCATACCCTGTCTGTTGCCAGAAGGCCAGGTGTCATGTAAACTGACCTGTGATCAAACCCCCAAAATTCTGCTGAGGACCCCAGGCTTGGAGCCAGCTAGTCACCTGCTGGCTCTTCCTGTTCCTTTCCTCATCATTCCCTGCAACAGGAAGGGTAGAGGAGAACACTACTCATGGTCCTGATCCCTCCATCAGTTGTCCCAACACCCTGAAGTCTCTCGATTGCCCTAGGACTTCTTGTTTACTGCTTCTTTACTGCTGCCTACCTGAAATACCAGTAATAGATAACATGCACTGTAAATATACTAATGGGTATCTACACTACATCTTTTTATTTTAGAATATGTATACTCAAGTGAATTTGTGGGGTGAAATCTTATTAGATCCTGACGCTGAATTTAAAGCAAGTACTTCAGTACTCTAAAAGCTGCTATTTGGTTTACAGATTTACCAAAACAGAAGCAAGCACATCAGTATAAATCAATCCACTTGAAGGTGTTAGATTTTGTAACACAATCAGCTTCTCGTTGTTTCCTGTTCCCATTTCACCACATGACATTCAAAGTTCACACAAGAATCTTTCATTTGAGCAATGAACCTTTTGCCTGAGAGACCACAGGGAAGCTATGTGGGTTTACACAAAAATCAATGACCAATTTTCCGCTCCCCAGTTCAAGAGACAGGGACCTGCTGGAAAGAGTCCAGCAGAGAGCCACGAGGCTGATTTGGGGACTTGAGCATCTGCCCTATGAAGAGAGAATGAGAAACCTGGGGCTGTTTAGTGTGGAGACGAGAAAACTAAGAGGAGATCTTATCAATGTATACAAATATCTGAGGGGTCAGCGTCAAGTGGCCAATCTCCTTTTGGTGGTCAGCAGCAATAGGACAAGGAGCAATGGCTACAAACTGGAACACAGAAGGTTTCATCTCAACATGAGGAGAAACTTCTTTACAGTGAGTTTGATAGAGCACTGGAACAGGTTGCCCAGAGAGGTTGTAGTCTCCTTCTCTGGACACTTTCAAAACCTGCCTAGATGCATTCCTGTGTGAACTACCCCAGGGGATCCTGTCTTGGCAGGGAGGTTGGACTCCATGATCTCTGGAGGTCCCTTCCAACCTCTAAAGTTCTGTGATTCATTCACTCAAGACAGTAAAACAGATCTGTAACAGGCAGAAAATGTTCATGCTACTATACATCATTCCAGTAGTTTAACTTTCGGAGAATAAAGAAGAAAGAAAACATTACTGTTATGCCAAGTTAAAATCCAATGACCTGTTTTCTTATTATATTGAGGCACCAGCCGGCAAGACTGAAATTCTTAAAATTCATTTTTAGGGAAATTGTATTAATTTCTCTGCCCCAACCCAAGAGATATTTTGAGTGAGAGATCATTCAGATAGTTGCACTGCACAACAATCTGCACCAACATTTTCAACCTTACTAATACCTTTTTACATTATCTGAAATTGTTAGCCATGATTTACTTTTCACCAGTATTTCACCAGACTGCAGCATTTCCTCTCTGCAACATACATGACATGTTTACAAAACATACCTCCTTAGGGGACACCAAATGGGTCACTCGGACAGGAACGGTATCTCCTGGAACAGGTAGCTGTGGCAAGATGTATGTAGGCAAACCAGGAACATTGCCTTCAAGAAGCTCCTACACCAAGACACACTTTGGTCAAACATCATACTGAGTAACAAAACGCAAACTAGGTTTGGTATGATTTCTAGTTCAAATGATTTATCTAATAATGTAAACAGCGTGTCCCTGAGTTAAAAAAACCCCAAAAAGTAACCAGCATTCAGGTTTATAAAAAAAACTAGATAAAAGATAACAAAGCAGAGGGAGCCAATTAATTATAAAATATAAAGAATATATCTTTGAAACATTCCTAGAATACCAAGTTGCTAAATGACGTTAATTAAAAAAAAAAAGACTCCATTAAATATGTAATTCCCTCTAAACAGAGAAAAATATTTAGAAAGAAAACCTAAAATAATTGCAATTCATTGACAAAGACTAATATGAATGTCACACCCAATGTTACTACAGTCTGTCAGAGTAAGTTAGCCATCAAGAAATCTTAAGGCAAAGGATAATTTACGTCTTTTCCACTGTAAGTATGCACATGTCCCACTTCGGTTGTTCTCAAGACTCTGCTTCTGGAACCAGTTCAAGCTCTGGACACCTTGCTCCTTTTCTGGTCCACAACTGAACATCTCCGATACACATTTTCTTACAAACTGTTCTGAACCTATTATTTCAGGAATGGATCTTCTCAATGCCATACTTCTTGTGGAAAGTGTTTCAGGCTTGCGTACGACCTTCTTACACAGCTTTTTCTTGCAAATTTCCTTTTTGTTCTGAGTACAAATCTCATTTCAAGATCCATATTTACTTTGATGAAAGTTTTCCATGCTCAGTTCTAATACAGAGATTTTTCTAACTGTATCACAAGCCCACTGGCACACGTGCCAAGATTTACATCAGTGACAGCAGTGTGCACTATAAAAAATATGTTATGAAGCAGAGACTACTGCTGGAAGAAGAAATATACTGGCAATGTAAAGCAGAATTAAGAGAAAAAGCACAGCAACAAAGCATGCATAATTTAAATAAACCTGATCCCCAGATTTCAAGGGGAAAAAAACAGAAGAAATTGCTTCTCTCTGTCTCTCTTTTTTTTTTTTTTTAATGACAAGCAAGTTTGGTAAATATTTAAGTCCTCTAAAGAACAGCAGATTAATATCTTGGACACTTGGAGTAAAGAACCTAGGTAACTCCCTTCTAAATCTTTTGAACATCTCCATCCTTGGATATATTTCTATAATTAATTAATCCCTTTGAGTGATAAAAGTATTACACTATTCCTATTATGTTTCAGGGGCACACAAAAAGTAAGTGGACTTTAAACAGAAATGCAAAAATCACATTTCAGTAAGGAGTCCATGAACAAACTCTTGGGAGTTCACTATCCCATACAACCTCATCAACACATCTTATCCATGCTTGTTATGCGACAGAGCTGTGTACTTAAGCCTTACTCTGATTTACATCACAAAACTGGAAATACTGAAAGAAATATCAAAAACCAAAACAAGCAACTGAGCAATCTTTTTATGTCAGAATAATAACAGTAAAAGACACACATATTTCACTAGCTTTGATGCATCCTCACAATCTTCAGCAACACAGTACTTCCAGCATGTCATGAAGGAAGAGAGCGACATTCCATCCAAATACAGGCTGATGGACAATTTATCCCATGGGTTACCGGGTAATTCCTACTTAGAGAAGACAAAATATAATTGTAACACTGTGACTGAGGTTTTAGAAACAGTGCATAGGAAATTCAAACCTGTCATTCCTATATGCCAATATACTTATTCATCAAAGACACAAGATCTGTATGGATGGCTACTAACATCAGTTAATGTTACAAATGGGAATGCATCTCTCTCTGGAAAGGCAGCACCAACTACTCAGTCCCTGAAACATTATCTCAGGTTTGCTCCCTCAGTTTGAAACTCTTCTCTTTCACAAATAATAGCAAGCAATTAAGCTATCTGAAACCACAGGTTTTCAGACAATACAGACTATGTGTTTCCCTATAATGTTAAAAGATTAAATTTAAGCATCTCTATATTTGGTTATGCCAAATTTTCATCACTGAAAATTGAATGTAGGAGAATTTATGCTGTTGGTGTGTACACTGTCAGAATGTAAACACACAATACAAAGATGACCAAAAACCATTACTAACTCTCAAGGACATATTTAAGGCCCGAAACTATATTAGAGGTAAAGTTTTAGAGAAGTAACATTAGTTTTGGATTTTGTTGTCTAACAAATACATATACTGCTACACTCCCATCTATTGTTCTTAATCCAAGGTAGAAAAAAAAACCCCATCAAAAGCCTCATTTCACACCTATTAATAAATTAACCTACCTGAACACGTATTTCAACTTCTTCTTTCGTAAGTAGTTCCTGAAGGCAATCTACTGCATCCTGCTGCCAAAAATTTCCAATCTATGTGGTGAAAAGCAAGAACCTCTCACATTAAGATTCTGACAAGTAATATTCTTACTGCTTTTAACACAGTAACATGAAACTATGTGGCTATGATTGCAAAACTTATTTTAAAACATAAATCATTAGTTTTGATTTGTCTACAACGGTTTAAACATTATCTGCTATTTGGTACATTACAACTTTCTCTGTGACAGAGTTGGGCAGATGTTTAAGCGGCTTAGAAATGCTGCTTGCCAACCTCTACTATATAGATGATAACATACCTGTGTACAATTACCCAAAGATACAGAATTAACACAAGATGACTTAACAGACAACAGCAGACAGAGGATAGTTTAAATATTTTGTTCCCTGCAACATCTGTTTGCCTTCCAAATGTATTTATCAGTTGAACTGCTTCCAGTAATAAAAAGGTTTTCATTAAAAGGAAGTTTAAGAGTGTACTAGTCATTTCAGTAGTTCACTCAGCAAATGCACCATTCAAATTAGAATTAGATATGGTGACATGTGAAGATGTTATTTATATATCAATTATTATTAACAACCAACCCTCTCCCCAAACAAGTCACTTGTGTTAGTTTAGCATCAACAGATTGTTTCTGACACAGCTAAGTTCAGAATGATGCATACACTTTTGCAGGCAAGATTTACAATTTTCTGGTCATTTAACATTAAGAAATCCAGGACTTCTTGTTGCAGTTAACGCAAAACAAACTACCACTGCAGAGTATTGTCCTGTCAACTACTGCAGTGTCCTGTCTCGCAAAGATATAGCTCCAATGACAGCTGCTCTTGAGGCATGGACACATAAAGCAATTAGGCAGTTCCTGCTAAGAGTCTGCCTTGCTGAAACATTCCTCAACAACTATTCTCTGAATCCTTGTAGGCAAGAAAAAAATGCCAGTGATTACTTTCAGCCTTTGCATGACTAAATACACAGTGCATCCACTTGAGTATCTACCTACTAAAATATCTTCATATTTATCATTACTCACTGGTACTGTCTTGTACAGTTGACATGGTATGCAAAATGGAGGAACAGCAGTATACAATGTAGTTGGATACAGGTGACATGGAAGAATATTCTCAGTGCAACCAACATCTATGTACTGTACCTGTATCAACAGAAAAGCATTCGAGAAATAATTCAGGCAAGATTAATGAAAGAAAACACTCACAGTATTCACACTTCTGGATGAAAAAAAAAAAAAAAGGTTTACTGATAAGTAGGTGATGTGACAGAGGGGAAATGAGGGATTCAAAAAAACTGGTAAAGCAGATTAAAATTTCAGTTTTTACACCTGCCTTGCAAGAAATCTTACCTTTTGTGCAATAACCTACAGTAGCTTAAAATTTAGAGAATTTAAAAAAAAAACAAAAAAAATCTGTAAATTAGGATAGTGTCAGACTTACAAACCTATATTCACAAAGCATGTGAGACTCAAGCAGCAGAAAGAATTCAAAACAAAGACACCCCACTACTTCCCAAGCAGGGACAGGGTGAGAGGAATCTAAACCCAAGTATTTTCAAAGCATTCCACATACAGTAACATCAAAATAAGAAAAAAACTAAAAGGGATTTAGGTGATTATGGGTAGGATTTTACTTAAGAACATTTATCATCACTGGGAAAACTAGTGACAACTGAAATAGACAGAATTAATCTGTAAAATAAATGTGAAAATCAGGATAATTATCACACTTTTAAGTGGAATGAACATTCGTACAGTGAGGTCATCTGAATGAAAAAACTGTGATCATGAATTTATTCTAGAAGTTTTTCTCTTTTTTTTTAAACCTACAGATGCACATGTACATGCAGATATCCCCCTTCATATAATCAAACTTACCAGGAGAGTACTACCACCAACTCCTACCACTTTACCTCGATACCACATGGTATCTGAACCTCTTACAACACAAGGTTCTCCTTTTTCCCACTTGTATGGTTCCAGAAGACCAAGGCATTTGAAGGCACTTTGTATTTCTAGCATCAATTCCTTTAGTGCAATTTCTGGAGGAAAGAATGGTAATTAAAAAAAAAAAATTAAAAAAAAAAAAAAATCCCAACGATCTATTTTTAGGGCAAATTATTTCAATCCCTAAAACTCAGAAGACTGAGACAAAGAAGTGCAAACATGCAACACGTGATACTCCAAAATTTATTTTTCAAGGCTGATACAACATTTATATTCAATGTCTGGTATATGCAAAGAAGTTACTGATTTAAACAGTGCACTTCCAGTTGCAAAGTCATTACCAATTCTGGATTCTAATCTCAGAGAAGGCGGCTCTACAAATTTTGTGACTGACACTTTGGCAACACTAATAGAAGAGCCTCTCCAAGAACAAGACAATGTATTCACAGAAACAGTGGCAGGGAAACACCATGAAGCAACAAGAAAAAACATGTCCAGAAGATGCTCTTCTGCTATGGCTGCAGCCTGCAGCAATAACTGCAAGAATGGAGTCTTAGGCAAGGGGAGTTGTTGTAGGCTGGATTTCAAGTTATTATACAATCTACTAGTTAAATGCACTTGCAGAGTAAAAAAGACAAGAAAAATAACTCATGTTATCATATGAAAACATTTCTCTACAGCACATTATGCTGGTACCAAAGACTTGCTTGTGTCAGACCAAAATGTACCTTTCAAACAGAACAAAAAGACAGTACTAAGAGATACAGAATGTATCAAGATAAACACTAACTGGGCTTTGAGCTCATACTGAAGGGAAAAAAAAAAATCCAGTAACATTTGAGAACAAGGATAAATTAAGAGAATCGTTAGGACTCCATTGTTATCAGGAAGAGGTATCACAATCTAAACATTACAAAACACCACTTACTGCTTTATCCAGTGCTGAAGAGACAGTAACCTGCTTGCCTGAACACTTGGGGTTTTGATGCCTGGGGCGGGGGGGGTCCATTCTTGTGGGCTTAAGGACAAGGTGCCACCTGCCAGGGAGTGCCAGACCTCTCCCCACTGCTGTAAAGCACTAGCAAACGTATCTCACTCCTGACACCACAGGCCAACACGAATCTTCCAGAATTGTGTTCTGATCCATAACACAAACTAGAACATGCATTTGGTGCATTCTGGTATACTAAAGCTATTATGTTCATAACATTTTCTTACCATGTGCTTTTGGTATTATGTAAATAGTTCCATCGTGTCCAACGTAACTTACTACAGCTTGGAAAGTTTTCTCTCTGGGTATAATGGGGGATTTATATGTTTTATCTGTTCCTGAATGAAGTGGTGACTCATATGTTTGGAATGATTCCTCTGAAACAATCATGCTTTCCTCTGGAGCAGTGTTGCTTCTCGCACATGGAGTTTCTGAATGACAACTATTCAGTTGTGTCTTCTCTTGCTCTAAGTGTACTTTAAGATGTTCCTTGGAGACTGAGCAAGTCGCATCAGCTTTATCAGTTCTGGCAGATGCAATCAAATCACATCAACGTATTAACTGACAAAGAATTTGAAAAATGTGAAGAATAAAACAAAAGAAGTAAAACTTCAAAACACACAAAGATAAAAAACACATCTTAAAATACCGTCAAACATCTACCAAATTAGAGAACTGAACCATGCAACGGATACAATTAATAACATTAGAGTCAGCTAAGTTTACTGAAGATGGGTGCTCTGCTGCTACATATGCTGCAGAGGACAATCCAAACATTTGTTTTACTTGTTAGTTTATTGTAAAGTGAAGAATATGGGAGTCTGAAAGACTGTAAAAGACAAGTATCCAAACCTTTTGTTTCTAAAAGCTAAACCCTTTTTAACAAGGTGTCCTGAAACATCAGTCAGCTCTCCTGTTTCCTCTTTGTAAATTATTTTCACTGGCAGTGCACAAGCTGCATCACTTTCCTGGAAAAAAATAAAAAGAGAGAGCTGGACAACATAGTGCATAAGCTACAGGCATGCTTTGCATTCTTTTGGTACTGACTGCAAATCAGACTTCACTGAACAACTGACATCCACATCAGAAGACACAAAATCTATTTTATTCACACCACAGTTCCCAGTAATTTATGTGTTGGTTTGAAGCTAACTGGAATATTTTAATAAGAGAAACACATGTGAAAAGAAAACAATAGTGATGTCTATTTCACTCAGGTTTGTTGAGACATATAAAAACAAGGAAACAAATCATAGAATGGTAAGGTTGGAAGGGACCTCAAGGATCATCTAGTTCCAACCCCCTGCCATAGGCAGGGACTCCTCCCACTAGCACAGCTCACTCAAGGCCTCATCTCATCCAATCTGGTCTTGAACACATCCAGGGAGGGAGCATCCACAACCTCCCTGGGCAACCTGTTCCAGTGCCTCACCACCCTNCTGGACCCGCTCCAACACTTCCATGTCCTTCCTGTGCTGAGGGTTCCAGAACTGCACACAGTACTCCAGGTGGGGTCTGACGAGAGCAGAGTAAAGGGGCAGAATCCCCTCCCTTGCCCTGCTGGCCACGCTTCTCTTGATGCAGCCTAGGACTCGGTTGGCTGTCTGGGCTGCATGTGCACACTGCAGACTCATGTTGAGCTTTTCATCAACCCAGACTCCAAGGTCCCTTTCCTCAGGGCTGCTCTCCAGCCATTCACCACCCAGCCTGTATTTGTGCTTGGGATTTTGCCTACCCAGGTGCAGGTAAGATTGTCTGTGTCTGTATCTCTCTCTGACTTCTGCTTGAATTTGTGTAATCCAACGAATCATTCTGCTTCTAACGTCCTTGCTGATCCTTCCAACTCACCCTGCATGAAAGGAAGACTCTGGGATAAGGGAGGGGGTGAAAAGAAGGTGAAACGGTGGTTGGGACCCCCTCCTGGGGACTCTGATTTCTGGGAGGGGTATTGTGCTTCTCTATTACTTTTAACTTGCATATTTCTGTATATAGCTGAAAATATTTGTAATATATTGTAAATACCTGCTTGTACCTTGTCCTAAGCTGTGAATATAAAACTTCATTTTTTGACTTCCAGCAGGCTGAGTCTAGTCTGGGTGAATTCATTGTGTGTGGGGGTGGGTAACTCTGAAACCATCACATTTTACAACAATCTAGAACACCCAATTTTCTAGAAATTACACAAAAAAGTAACAGAGTGAAACCTTTCTTTTCCCCTTAGCTATCAGAATGAATTGCCAAACACTTGTTCTCCTTCAGCAGGAACTTTAAATCCATTCAGAAGTAACTTGGCTTATCAGTGCTTGTACTTCCAGGCACACTGTAAAGCCTCACTATAGCTGCCAGTAGGCAGTAAGCAAATCAAACCATGATTTTTTTTTTTTTTTTTTTTTAAACTGGAGTACTGTGTCCAGTTCTGGGCTCTCCCAGCTCAAGAGGGACATAGAACTGCTTGATGATGAAGGGAGTGGAATGTCTCTCTTATGAGGAGGATGGAGGGGTGACCTCATCAATGTTTATAAATATGCAAAGGGTGAGTGCCAGGGGGATGGAGCCAGGCTATTGTCAGTGATGCCTGATGACAGGACAAGGGGCAACGTGTGGAAGCCGAAGCATATGAAGTTTCATTTAAAAATGAGGAGTATTTTTTTCCTTTTGACTGTGACAGAACACTGGAACAGGCTGCCCAGGGGAGTTGTGGAGTTTCCCTCTTTGGAGATATTCAAAACCTGCCTGGATGCATTCCTGTATGATCAGGTATAGGCGATCCTGCTCTGGCAGGGAGGTTGGACTAGATGAGCTTTCGAGGTCCCTTCCAGCCTCCGACATTCTGTGATTCTTTCACCATGGGAAGAAATAAATTACTAACGATGTTCATGCAGCATTGGACTGGTTCTTTTCGGTTTCTCAGGCTTTAAAACTAATACAGTAGCTGCTGAAATAATTCCCACCAAGAATATGATAATCTTGCTCATCTGTCCATAAAAGCTGTCCACATCCAAAGATAGTATTTATATCCAAAGATATAAATACTACTCTTCAGTAACTAAATATATCTTAGACTGTGTTCTTCCCACACTGGGTAGCTAAACTGTTCTAATGCTCCACTAATAAAAGTAAAGCAGAAAGAATAAAAAGCGTCTTTCCCCTGCAGTAAAAAGCAATCTAACCAACTTCCACTCAGCACTTTGGAATAGTAAAAATATTCAGAAAAAAAAACCAAACAGATGAACATGAAGTCTGAAATTTTACAAATACTGCTGGTTTTGATTACAAACCTGTATAATTATTTTCACTTGTGCCCCCATTAGGTAATAGGATAAATATTCGCACGCTGTTGCTGTCCAATGTGTGCTTCCACCTGTTGGCCTAACAGAACAAAATTCATCTTTAGTACAAGAGAAGCTGGCATTTCCAGAGCTTAACAACAAACTCTTTTCCTAACTAAAATTTTTTTTAAATTGCATAAACTTCAGAACAAAAAACCCCAAACAGCATTACAGTCAACAGTTAAAAGAAATGGTTATTCATCTTGGGATCTATATGACATAAAGAATTAAAAAACAGAACCCAGAACTTCAAAATAAGGAGGAATGATAGAGTTCCAGAAGTCTGACACCTGTCTTAATGGAACAAAGGAAACAAGTGTTACAAACTTGGTTATTTTTTCTTCACAATGCAGACAGCACATGAAGTAATGCACAGGACAGTATGCTGGTTCTCTTTGGTCTACAGTATATCAAAAAGAAACTTCCTGTACATTTTCATGAGATCTAATTAATTCATCTCAAATTCTGAGCAAAGAAGACATTCAGCAAAATAACAAAAACTTCTATCTTCTGTACAATAGTTTAGTAATGGAGGTACTCTTTCATTCCATAGCAGAGTTTCTGTGCAGTGTAACTCTTAGAAAAAAAAATCAAAACCTTTATAAAACAAATCTCAGCCACCATCCCATTTCTTCTTTATTCCAAAACCAAACCACATCCGAATCTCATATACTCACTGCTAAGACAGGAAGACATGAAGTTATCTTATTATTAGGTTTCTAATAATATCACTTGGCATAAGGAAAACGCTACCTTATGTCTGCCAAGGAGCATTCTACTGCTAATGTCTTAATTATCTTCATACTTTCCTCAAGATTTCTTAGACAGGTGATATCTACTGTTCTTTCAGGTCCAGAATCATAAAGTACTACCTGTTACAAACAAGAAATGAAACTGAAACAGGAAAACCCCATCTCTTGGAACTTAAACTATGTCTAAATAGGTCAATAAAATTCAAACAAATATCACAAGGAATCAGCAAATGGTCTTTGTACTGAAGTACCACAAAGGACTACCACAGTGTACCAAGAGGACAAACCACTAATTTGCTCAGACCAGGTCCAATGACTTTACAAAGGCTATTACTTGAGTAAGAAAATTTCCTGTGCTTCAGTTATATAGATGCATTTAAATTTGTAAACCTAGACATGCTAAAAAACCTCCCCTCTACATTTCTATTTTCATTCTGACATAAATAGCTGTTTGTGGTCTCTCAGCCTTTGAAGGCAGATGATGAAAATCAGAAGTACAGGAAGTCCTATTTCTGATTCCTGGTAACAGTATCTGTGGGCATAATTCACTGATGGCAGTGAGAACCAACAGCAACTCAGTCTTGGATTAGCTGCTGTTATCTGTATGATTAAAGACATTCTTACTTCTGAGGCAAGTAGTTAATCTATTCATGAAATGCCTCCTCTGATGCTCCCGTTTTCAAATTATTTTAACTAAACACGTTTAAAAATGTTAAAAATGTTAAAAATGTTAAAAATGTTAAAAATGTTAAAAATGTTAAAAATGTTAAAAATGTTAAAAATGTTAAAAATGTTAAAAATGTTAAAAATGTTAAAAATGTTAAAAATGTTAAAAATGTTAAAAATGTTAAAAATGTTAAAAATGTTAAAAATGTTAAAAATGTTAAAAATGTTAAAAATGTTAAAAATGTTAAAAATGTTAAAAATGTTAAAAATGTTAAAAATGTTAAAAATGTTAAAAATGTTAAAAATGTTAAAAATGTTAAAAATGTTAAAAATGTTAAAAATGTTAAAAATGTTAAAAATGTTAAAAATGTTAAAAATGTTAAAAATGTTAAAAATGTTAAAAATGTTAAAAATGTTAAAAATGTTAAAAATGTTAAAAATGTTAAAAATGTTAAAAATGTTAAAAATGTTAAAAATGTTAAAAATGTTAAAAATGTTAAAAATGTTAAAAATGTTAAAAATGTTAAAAATGTTAAAAATGTTAAAAATGTTAAAAATGTTAAAAATGTTAAAAATGTTAAAAATGTTAAAAATGTTAAAAATGTTAAAAATGTTAAAAATGTTAAAAATGTTAAAAATGTTAAAAATGTTAAAAATGTTTTAAAATGTAGTGCAGTGTATCACCATACATGGTGCATGGGTTTAGGGTTCACACAGCATGATTACAGGTATTCCTGTGGCACTGCTATACTACAGCTGGCTCCATTTTTCAGTCTACAGTAAGTGTGAATTAATGTGACCTGCAGGTTCAAACAGCTTCTGTAATCTAAGATAAAAAGTTAGGCCATAGCTTGAGAATCTATACCATGTTGCAAAGTGCAGTGAGCTTCATGAGTATTCCTCAACTACCAGGTCCTCTGCTAAAGGCGTGTGAGATTTAATGAAGCTGTAATTTTATTTTGCAGAAATGTACAAAGTAACACTTGTCAAAAGCAAAAAGAGAAAAGTATGAGTACAGTTGAACAAAGAAGAAGATTTAATAGAAGAGAAGGCTTTGAGGGGACCTGATAGTAGCCTTCCAGTATCTGAAGGGGGCCTACAGGAAGGCTGAGGAGGGATTATTTACAAGGTCTTGCAACAACAGGACAAGGGGCAATGGGTTTAAACTGGCAGAGGGGAGATTTAGACTGGATGTTAGGAGGAAGTTCTTTACAGTGAGGGTGGTGAGGCACTGGAACAGGTTGCCCAGGGAGGTTGTGGATGCTCCCTCCTTGGAGGTGTTCAAGGCCAGGTTGGATGAGGCCTTGAGTAACCTGTACTAGTGGGAGGTGTCCCTGCCTATGGTAGGGGGTTGGAACTAGATGATCCTTGAGGTCCCTTCCAACATTACTATTCTATGACCTTACTTAGATCATAAACTTTTGCTTACAAGCTTCAGAAATAAAATTATGAACCCTCTTGTGGTAAGAAGTTTACCTCTGCACTTGTTTTGGAGACAATCCTGCTTATCTGACCTCTTTGCCACTGTTTCAAATCCTCCAGGTAAACAGCACAGTGCATACTTTTTTCCCACTTCACAGGCTGTGGCTGGGATTCTTTATAAATGGTGACCATCTTCTCCTGCAAACTAATGTTAAGAAATCCCATTTTTCTAGAGGTAAAAATTTATTCAGTGAATAAAGGGTTTCTTTAGTCAACTACTACCTAAATAGCACACAGTACAAGTTAAACAGACACACAGTATCACAGCTTTTCTTTATAACATGTTAGAAATAAGCAGAATGGAGCCTCAAAACACTTGCACTCTGATAAAAATTCTCTAAAGCAACCAAGTTTTCTTAAACAATGCAATCTGAGCGACTCTGACCCTTCTGTATGGTACTGTCTGAAAGATACACTATTTTCTATCAACTATTTGAGCATGACTTAGTGTCATTGATTTCATTGAATCAATGAAAATTTACACAGCTACAACTGAAAAAGGGAAGGAGAAATAAGAGGCAGAATATATGTATCTTGAACTAAGCAGTGGTATGTTTAACTGTCTTCAAACATTAGGCACTAACCTAAATCTTGCCTAGATGTCTACCAAAGGAATATCTAGAAATTGCCTTCAAAATTTCCCAATGGCATATTAGAATGATGATGAAAGAAATAGCTTGATTAAATTGTGACTTGGGATATAAGTATTATTTAACAAAACATTCAATAAAGGAAAGAGGATGAGAAAAGAGCAAGCAGAAAAATTTAATCTTTCTGGACAGTGTTGCATTTATCAGGCCCTAATATTTAATACATTAAAACTGATTTGAAGTAAAGGTTAGATCATATACTTAATTTGGAATCACAAATACTTAATAAACCAGTGCCAATCTGTCTTCTGTTCCTATACTTTCCTCAACAAAGCGAATTAGACATCTGAAAGAGTAGCCAGTGTGAAATGCAACCCTAACTGGTTTGTTCTAACTATACTTCACCAGTTTGTAGTAAGAATGCTTTGAGAAAAGTTCTTTGCATTTTAGTACCTTTTCATTATAAATTCTGATGACAGCACCCGTATAAAAATTTTACTAGGAGATACAACATGAGTAATTCTTGCTTGTATCTCTTTCTTAGAAAATGATTTCAAATCTCCTTCATCTACAGACTCCACGTCTGTAAAATTTAAAGTTTCCAAGGTTTTGTCAATTTCTTCTACAGGAACGTCCCATGTTTCATTGGACTGTACAGCAGTACTTGCAGTGCACCTGTGAACAGTGGAAAGGAATTAGAATGGACAGTTCAAATGCACTTCAAACAGTGAAGAAGACTTCAAAAATCACAGTTCTACATGACAGGCATCGTTCAACGTGAAAAAAGTGAAGAATAATGAGCAATTCAAAAAAGCAGTATAAAATCACAACAAAACACAACACTATTTCTAAATGCTACTTTTGAAACACTCACAGTAGCACCTTCCTGAGTATTGAAGTACAGTCATGAAAACATCTTGAAGAACACTTGTTTGAATTGCATGAACTGTACAGAATAAAGCCTAACAGCAACCAAGAGTTGTCTGACACGTGTTTTGAGCTGCAATCCAGCTGAGCACAAGACTTGGGGAATGGTGCCAACTATAGACACAAGAGACTGCAGCTTGAAAAACACCTGTTAATGCAGAAGAACTGGTTGGTAAACATCACCAGCTAATGGAGGCAGCAAGTATACGAGTTTAACTGCTGGTCATTTCTGGGCCACCTGTTTTCAGAGACCTACAACCTGCCTTTTTCTTCACAGAAAGGAAACAAACTGCTCTGTCAGATGTAAAACTCCGAGTCATGAATCATCAACTACATGCTGCTACACAATTATTTATGCAAACCTGCCAGATGCAGGTATATGGAAAGTGCTGGGTAAAACAACTACTTTGTAAAATGAACACCATGGCTCACAAATAAGCTTACCTTTTGTAAGGTAAGTGTAATCTTCAGCTAGTCTGAACTATGAAATGGACAATGTACTGCAGAGTTCTTCCAAGTGAAACACGTATTAATGTCTTAACAACCCACTCTCTAGCACTATACTTCAGTATAGCATTATCATTGCAGAGCCATCAGAAAACCCAATCAATCTGGAAGGAACTTCAGACTCCAAGATTTCCTCCTGGAATTCTTTATAGTCTCCTTCCTAACCCAATGCAAGGGTAAGGTTACTGATGTTTGCTTATCAGCAAGTCAGCTTCAATGGAGCACTGTGCTGTTCTGCTCCTGCTGTCTTACACTAGCTCAGAGGTGACCCAAGTATCCCTAACAGCATTTAACACTAATCATAACCCAAATGTGATTCTAAATGACCTATAGCAGGTTTAAACTTTTCACCAGCGTCGTGCCCTTTTGCAGATATCCATCTTCACAAATGGAAAATTCAGTGGAAGTGTGAGACATATGAGCTCTGGGGGGCTATGTATACTAGAAAAGAAAACCAGAACTGCCCAAATCCCCTCCAGAACAACCCCTTTTCTTCCACAAAAACCCTTTTTCCAAATTGAAACATCATCCAATTCGAAGACAAGGTGCCCTGTATGTAAATGGTAAGGTGTTGGTATCTGGGGAGAGAAGCTGCAGCAGCTACCTCTTAGAGGACAGGTGCTGCCCCATGATGCAGAGAGCTGAAACAGGTAGTGTCCAACAGATCCTCCACAGCACATTGCTGAGCCCTTCAGTGAGGCTGATGGCACCTCTAATTTAATGAGGAGCAGAAAAAGCCAGGCAGAGAGAGGAGGGAACAGAAAAGAAATAACAGAGAACATCAAGGTAAGAAGAGTAAGCTATTTTGTGGGGGAAGAAGCACATCACTGAAGGGACTGAGGGCTGTAGAGGCCCCATGCTAGAGCTCAGGAAGAAAACAGCAAGTAAGAGTGAGTACCAGGTAGAAATTTCTGTGTCTTGACTCCCACACCCTGCACTGTTCACAGCTTCACTAGGAGGACTGACTGTAATCTGAATATAGGCACTGGTGGAGAGGTGCAGGAGGAGCCTGGGAAAGGGGGAGAGTAGGTGTGAGAAGTGTTTGTCTTTTGTGTCCCAGTGCTTGGATTGATAATTAAATATAGATGCTAATTAGTAATAAATTAAGTAATTAAATATAGATGCTAATTAGTAATAAATTAAGTTAAATGTAGCCAATTTTAAGTGATTTTGCTGGAATCTTTTTCTTGTTTTGTTTTTCTCCAGCCAAACTAAAGAAGGGTGGCCGACCACAAAATCCACATTACTGAAGTTATCAGTGTTCCACAGTAATTGATATAATAGTAATAAACTCATTTATGTGTAGGGTGCAGCAGTCATCTAAGTACAGTTGTGACAACAAAAAAACCCCTAGTGACAACAACAAAACAATTCAGCTCTACGGGTTTAAATAGGGCTGCTTACCTATAAATATATATAATCTTTTACCTATATAATATAATCTTTTACCTATATATATGTATATATAATCTTACTAAAAATTGTGACTAGTACAAGAAAAGTGTTCCTAGGATGTAGTTCTATGTAGTTCTATTTCTGAGAAAACCTACTTATTTGCCTTCTCCTGAAAGAAGCCAGTTCAGGAATTTCCTTCTGAAATAAAAACTTTACATTAAAAAATTAAAAAAATGTCATCAATATTAAAAAACTATTGATGAAAGAGTAATTATCTATTTTCAGTTGTATAGTACATGAATTATCTTTTTAAAAAGCCAACAAATTAAATGCAGCAGTGCAACCACATAATCAATCCCATCTCCTTCATCAGGCTTCCTAACTCTTTTGTCTCTTGCTGCCATAGCTGGTTACTAGAGTATTTGTTTTCCAGTAAGACCTCCCAAAGAGATGACTTATCCTAGGTGCAAGTTACATGCATAGAAGCAGTATATCTTTTCTTACTATAAGGGAAACAGAAACTTAATGATAGCTAGTTTGGAAAATCTGGCATTTACCCACACTACAAGTCTGATGCAAATGTTTCACCCAACTTTTGAAATGCCTACAATCCATTATGCTAGTCAAGATTTAGTTTGAGGATTCAATTACACCAAACTGCAGAGTTACTCTCTGTAACTTAACATTAGCTGATGAATGTTATTTGTAGTGAATTGCTCAGAACTGTGGTAAATTCAAGCCACCAGAGATGACATACTAAAGGAAATAATTTAGTGATACAAATTCAGTATTATCAAATACTTTAAGTTATGTTCAATGTATTTACCCAGATATGAAGGATGCTAGGTCTTCTTCAACTAGCTGATAGTTAATACTAAAGCTTCTTCCACAAACAGCAGAGGAATCAAACAGCTCAATAGTTATGATGTTATTATCTAAAATTTCTGTGAATTAATACAAACATCATTAGTGCCACTTAATTACAGTATAGACATTATTTATGGCTTTGAAGGCACTGGAAATGGTACCAGAAGACAGTTTTGTAAAACTACATTTATTATTGACTCTGAACATCAACAATATATAGAAGCTTATCTTTGCACATCTCTATAAAATTAACTTAAAATATACTCATAATTACAAAATATTTTTCTACAAAGACACCAATGACTACATCTTATTTCATCTATTAGATGGGTTCCAAACTACCATTCCACAGTTCTTGAAAAAAATACAGGTACATATTAACAAAAAAATTATATTGAGAAAAATCTATGAAGGCATATATCTGCTGTCTGATTCCTCCCTCATGTTTTAGAGCAGCAGCGATCACACTCACAACTACCATCTGGAAAAATCAAGGACAGCTAGAAATTCTGGAAACAAGCCCATCTTAATAAACCAGGATACTTACAACACTTTAAGAGCTTCTGTCACAAGTTATATGCTAAGTCTCCTAGTAGTAGTTCACATTTAGGAATCATCACTCTAGGTTACCTTTTTTACATGTATGCACGCAAACGTTTCAAACAAATACTAGTTAAAAGACTCAAGCTCGCATTTCTGCATCTGAGTCAATCCCATAATATTTAAATATAAATTAATACACTTTTGATAACTTACCAACAACTGAACACAGCATAGGTTTATCCTCAGTCATTTCTTCAAATCTTTCCTTGGCTTTTCTGTTCCACTCATCTGTCCCTTTACAAGGTTCTATGAAAGCCAGTTTGCACCTGATTGCCTAAAGAATAGCCCAAAATATCTATCAACAAGACCCTCTCATAACAGCCGAATCACAGCCTATGCTTTGCACTCACGCAGAACAGCAAGAGAGCATGACTTGGCTTGTAGTTCCACGTTACTGTTACTTGGTTTGATTTAACGTGCTCCTCGCACCCCCTGCTGGCAGCTGAGAATCAACATCAGATTCAGACGTATTGTTGCTAAAAACGACTAAGATTTACTTCTTGCCTCCCTTTAAGGGTAGGAATAGAACTGGTGCAGAGATTAGGAAAGATTACTGCAGAGAGGTGATGAAGAAAGGCACCACAGTACCTCTGTCAAAAAATTGCTGCTAGAGTTTTGAAAGTTATTTATTAGGAGGGAAAAAAAACCCACAGGAAACCAGATGAGATTAAGTACTTTGAATAAAATAATTTTTTATTTAGCACCTTTAATGCAACCTTTGTTGGTTACACCACGGTTCATCTTTGTATCATCTGTGAATATTATTGTTTCTTCTGTCATGCTCATTACACCAAAAGAACAAAGAGAAACAGGGGTAAGGGAAAAAAAGAAAATAAAGACAAGAGAAAATAAGAATGTTTTGTGCAGATATTCTAATATTCCTGACTGTATCCTACGAATAAGTCTGACCAACAGGTTAAATAACCACTAAAAGAAAGAACCAACACTGCACTAAGCACTGCTCATTCCAGTCTTGGCCAAGATTTCTGCACCATTCTGCACTAAGTCCATTAAAAGATCAGCAAAATATATTAACTGGTTAGTAAAAAGCCCATTTCCCCCTACAGTAGCCTATTCTAATCTTGTAAACAATTAACTTAGATTTGAGGCAATGCAGTATGTCATCATGTATGAATATTTACCTATGCAATCTCAATTCTGGTTCTTCAACCTTGTGAATGCCTGCTTGTTCCACTGTATTTCAATGAATTTGAAATTCTTAAAAATAATTTTAAAAATAGAAAATATCTAAAACCATAGTGATACATGAACAGATTTTAACTTTACTCATCTTTCTATTACTCCTGTTAAAGCAAATAGCAAAAGGAATTTGTCGTTTCTTGTGCAAACTGCCAAGTTACCACAGTATTTCACCAGAACACCAGCATAAGAATATTGAGATTGGAGAGTAACTAATGTGTTCAAGTCTACTTAAGACCATTCTCTAGTGATCACCTACCACTACCCATATGTACCCCAAGCAACCTTCTTCATTATCCACTCAGATCTGAAGCACTAAGACACTGCAACTGCAAGAATAATGTTCCATTTTCAGAATGCTTCCTTGCCCTTGTTTTCAAAAAAAGCTCCTTTCATTCACTGAGATTATATTGATTTTGAGTAATTCAGGCAAGCACTAATTTACCTTTTCTGGAAAGCTCAAGAACTCCTTTTTTATTCTGCGTATGTCTTTAAGAGTTAGGTGAGCAATGTTGCCAAAGTCAACATACTTGACTGTAACTTCTTGGCGACCTGGAAGCCCTTCAAAAAAAAAACCAAACAAACAACACAACCCCAAAACAACTTAAGTTATTAAAATACAGAATGAGCACCCAATACAAATTAAAAGCACCAGAATTACACAGCAAAATCCACATTTACACCATGCAAATAGTTTTAAATGTTCTATAACCCAGTTAGAAAACTACATTCACTAAAAGACAGCTCTTTCTGGGTTCCTGAAATGATAGTTAGTATTTTGCTCCTTTCACATCTAATCACTTTATGAGATGCTGGCAGTTTAAATGCACATCAAATAGACATAACTAATCCAGGTATCATAGATGCCATCAGAAGTACATCCCCTGATCTCTTTGGAATTGCCATGAAGAATTATTAACTAACAACAATAACACTCAGAGATTGGCAAAGTTCTAATAGTATATGAAACATTATTGAAAATAATTATTTCATAGAATTTCAATCATATATACTATGGTGGTTCTGGGTGTCACCCATTCCCCTACACAAGGATTCACCCTGACTAAACTCAGCTGTCTGGAAGTCAAAGAATGAAGCTTTACATTCACAGCTTAACACAATTTACAAGCATATATATATACACAACATATTACAAATATTTACAACTATATACAGTTACATACAAGTTAAAAGTAATACAGAAATACAAGACCCCTCCCAGCAGTCAGAGTGCCCAGGAGGGGCTCACAAACACACCTCCATCTTTTTTCCACACCCTCCCTTATCTCAGAAACTCTCTTACCTGGAGAGTGAGCTGGAAATGTCAGCAAGGGGTGTTAGAAGCAAAATGATTAGTTGGAAAATGGGCAGGGTCAGGCAGAAGAGTTAATACAGCAATAGCCAGGCAGAGACTGTGTCCTTGCTTTTACATGTGCCAGCAGAAGGAATGGGTAATATAAACATCAGGTTTTTTTTCACAGCCAATAACCTAATTTCTCTCATTAAAATATCCTAATCAGCTTCAAATCAGCACTTATATAGAACAAAGTGTATTTATTCTCTTTGTTTAAAAAAAAAAGTATAAAAATCTATTAATAGCAATTAATAGAATACAATGTGCATTAGTACTACTGACTTTATGAGCCTGTTAGAATGTCTAGTAAAAAATCCAGCAGTTTGTTACTATTCATAAGCATTGCATGATCTTTCTAGTACCACATCTCATTCTGCAATCTAGCATTAAAGTGAAAGAAAGAAACTTCACCTGTAATCTGTGCTCTGCACCAACTTCCATCTTCCTGTTTGGCAATACAGGCTTGGCCTTCAAATGGGCAGAGAATTGCCATGTGATTCCCATACTCATGTTTATATATATCCTGAATTTTTTTTGAAAGATCTACCATATCCAGGCTATCTTTCTAAAATAAGAACAACAAAATGTATGTACACAGTAGAGTTTTTTCTAACATGGTATTAATGGTTTTTAAATGGTATTTTTGCTCTTTCAAGGGACATTGTAAAAGTGTACTTGCTAGTCTTTGCAGGCCCCCAAATTCCACAGTGGCTACAAATAAATAAAGTGAATTAAAGAGATGAACAATTGAGGACTGTTTTCCTGTTCAATCACAAGCTGCAACAGTAAAGCACTACACACACACAGAGGAATTAGCCATGTAACAAGGCTAATAAAAAAAGTGAATTTCACAAGAATTATGAGAATTCTTGGAATTACTCTAGTATTAATCTATTATTGCAGGAATGAATCTCATCCAGGAATCTTGAAACTGGTAACAAGCGACAGAAGTTAATGGAAATTGCAGTTTATTTAATGTAGACTACAAGTGACTCAACATCAGTATGTCTATTCAGAGTTTTATTTAAATAGGCCTTCAAAACTTACCAACTGAATATAGAAGTCACTTGGACTATTAATGTGACAAACTATGACAGAGACAATTTCTGTTTCTTGTGGAATCTTAGGTGGATTATACCGCAAGATAGTATTATTTTCTGAATTGCTGGGAAGCTGTGATCTAAACCTAAGGTTAAAAAAAAAGGCAAAATTATACTGCGAACAAATTTCGTCAAAACTAATTAAGAAAACTTACGTTAAAATGTCAAGTTTCCCATTAAAAAAAACCCAAAACAGTCATATAAAAATAACTTGATTCATGCTTGAACTTTCCTTCTTGCCAACTGGTCCAGCCAATTCTCTCCAATGCTCCTCTGTCATAAATGTAATATATGAAGAATGTTATAAGGAAACTGGCTCCTGAGAAGATTTTTTTTTCTGGGATGCAGTAGCATACATTTTAAATGCTAAAAAATCCCCCAAACTACAAGGCTAAAATCAACTGGGGAGGTCCCAGATCACTAGAGGTTGGCCAATGTGATGCCCATCCACAAGAAGGGCTGAAAGAAGGATCTGGGGAACTATAGGCCTGTCAGGCTGACCTCAGTTCCTGGCAAGGTTAGCTCATCCTGAGTGGCATCAAGCAGTATGTACTGGGCCCCTCACGTCAAGAAGGATACTGAGGTGCTGAAGCAGGTCCAGAGGAAAGCTATGACACTAGCAAAGTGACTGGAATGAAAGTCTTATGAGAAGAGGCTGAGGGAGCTGAGCTTGTTTAGCATGGAGGAGACTTAGAGGGGGGGACCTTATCACTACAACTTCCCCCTGTAAGGTGGAAGTCAGGCTCTTCTCCCAGGCAACTTATGACAAGATGAGAGGACATGGCCTGAAGCTGAACCAGAGGAGGGCTAGGTTGGATTTTAGGAAGCACTTCCTCACAGAAAGGGTGATTAGATACTGGAATTAAGTGGCCAGGGTAGACGGAGGTGAAGCTGCCATCCCTGGAGATGTTTAAGGGAAGATGGGATGTGGCACTCAGTGACATGGTCTAGTCGATGGGGTGGCATTAAGTCATAGGCTGGACTTGATGATCTCAGAGGTCGAATCCAACCTCAATAATTCTGTGATTCTGTAATTTATACTACATTGACAAAACCAGTTTCTTTCAGATTTTCTTTTCCACACTTGTGAGGAAAAGCAATTGCCTAAGAAACATAGGTGCAGCAAAAGATTATCTTCCATTGACCTCACCCCTAACTAGTGATGTTGCAATATAAACAAAGACCTCTCAAGCTACACCATGGAAAGTTTAGGCTGGAGGTGAGGAGAAAGTTCTTCACTGAGAAAGTCATTGGCTACTGGAATGGGCTGCCCAGGGAAGTGGCGGAGTCACTATCCCTGGAGGTGTTCAAGGTGGGTTTGGACATGGCACTTGGTGCCATGGTCTAGTCTTGAGGTCTGTGGTAATGGGTTGGACTTGATGATCTTTGAGGTCTCTTCCAACCTTGGTGATGCTGTGATACCTTTGTGTGAACCAAAATGAGCTATTATTTCATACAGATGTGTACGACATACTCCTGTATCCAAATACCAAAAGGCTCACGCTGTTCAATCTCTTCCACTGGTGATTTCAAAGCAACTCTCCTCTGTCTTAATGCCAACATCAGTCTCCCACTTAGGCCTTGTTGTTGTTCCTGTTTTCATTGTGCTGTACAGACCACATCACGTGGTTGGCTCAGACATGCTGGCTGGCTCAGACATGCTGACTAGCCTGTCACTGCCTACCAGCCAAACAACACTGACTTCTGTATGTTTTTTAACAAGACTGGTGAGTGGGCTGGAGCACAATTCCTATGAGGAGAGGTTAAGGAGCTGAGGTTGTTCAGCCTGGAGAAGAGTACGCTCAGGGAAGACATTATTGCTCTCTACAACTACCTGAGTGGAGGCTGTAGCCAGGTGGGTGTTGGTCTCTTCTCCCAGGCACCCAGTGACAGAACAAGAGGACAGAGTCTCAAACTGCACCAGGCAGGTTCAGGCTGGACATTAGGAAGAAATTCTTCACAGAAAGAGTGACTGGCCATTGGAATGGGCTGCCTGGGGAGGTGGTGGAGTCACCATCCCTGGAGGTGTTTAAAAGGAAGCTGGACGAGGCATTTAGTGCCATGTTTTAGTTAATTAGAAGGGTTAGGTGATAGGTTGGACTTGATCCTAGAGGTCTTTTCCAACCTGGTTAATTCTGTGATTGCCCATGGTACACCCTACGAGCTTATCCTTTCACCCCTGTTATTCAAATTTGCAGAGAAACTTTAAATTTTATCATATCCTAAAATAAAGTTTACTACATAAACGAAGCCCAAACTTGTGCCAATTGAGGGTACCACACCACATATTACTAAAGATGAATAAAGGAAATCAATACATAGTGCTGAAGATTAATACATTACACATCAATACAGCAAACACTGCAAAAAACCAACTTGCTTGCTAAACTTCATTTTGTAAGTACTATCCCATTATTATTTAAGAGCATAAACTAAAGAAAAGACAGACACATACCTTGCCAAGTCTAAAAAAACTAATGCATCCCGGAGAGACGCTGGCAGGCCCCCTTCTTTACTAAATGGAGGTTTTTTCAAATCCACAATGAGAATACCATCCTCTTTTCCATATACAGTCATTAAAACAACTTTGTTCTTAACTATTTCTAAAAATTTTGTCTTTACTTCCTCTCCCCAGCCTTCACTCTGTGGGAGGGAGAAAAGTTACTGAAGGCATTAGAGAATTTTAAAACAAAAATTACAAACACTATTCTCATCTTTTTGTGTGTTTATACAAATGTACAACATAGTTTGGTCAACTTCCACATTCCTTCTCAATACCTTTCTTGGCATTTTATCTACCTTGAAAACGCCTCTCTGAATTTATTTATCTTGGATCAAATTAATGCATTTCTCACTTGACACTGCAAATCTGTGCTTTTTAGGTGGGAAAGAAATGAAAGTACATACAAAGAGGGCATTTTACCACATTTGTGAAAACTGTTCTAGATCTTTCCTATTTAAGGCTATTTCAGAGAACATTAGCCTGGTTAAAGAACAAATGTGAAACCTACCAGCATTTATACTGTCAAACACACAGCTGCACTGGACATAGTTTAATCCCTTGTGAGTGTGGCAAAAATAAAGAAATCCTAATATGCACCTGAATGTTGAAAACAATACAGCAATATGTACCTTTTCTATCTGAATAAAGGCTGATAGTACTTTATTTGTTGTTATACTGAAACAGAGCAAATAACACATGTGGCAAAAAAGTTGTAAGCAACAAAAGACAATTGCTGAATACATTCTCTTAAAAATTCTGAAGCCATTTCTTCTCTCTTTGGATGATTTTTGAAAGTGACTACTTGCATAAACTTAACAACCAACCATGAAGTAAGAGCATCAATTCTGCAATCAATCCTACTGTGTGCAGTTCTGGAACCCTCAGCACAGGAAGGACATGGAAGTGTTGGAGCAGGTCCAGAGGAGGCCACAAAGATGATCAGAGGGCTGCAGCAGCTCTGCTGTGAGGACAGGCTGAGAGAGTTGGGGCTCTTCAGCCTGGAGAAGAGAAGGCTTTGAGGGGACCTGATAGTAGCCTTCCAGTATCTGAAGGGGGCCTACAGGAAGGCTGAGGAGGGGCTATATACAAGGTCTTGCAATGACAGGACAAGGGGCAGTGGGTCTGAACTGGAAGAGGGGAGATTTAGACTAGATGTTAGGAGGAAGTTCTTTCCAGTGAGGGTGGTGAGGCACTGGAACAGATTGCCCAGGGAGGTTGTGGATGCTCCCTCCCTGGAGGTGTTCAAGGCCAGGATGGATGAGGCCTTGAGTAACCTGTACTAATGGGAGGTGTCCACGTCTATGGCAGGGGGTTGGAACTAGATGATCCTTGAGGTCCCTTCCAAACTTACCCATTCTATGATTCTATAATTTGATTTTAATTTTGATGAAACAATGAAACAATGTTTCTAGGGTGAAATTAGTGAGATTCAACCCTGAGGTATGTATTTGTAAACACAGACTGCTAAAAGCTCTTATTTTCTTTCCAATTAAAGAAATGTAACCCATCATTTTACCAGAGTTGATGGTATGTAAAAAAAAAAAATTTAAATCATTTCCTGTGCTCTTCTCCAGATTACTTCTGTTTATAATGGAGTAAGATCACTGTAAATTATTTTACATAAATTATTTAAAGTTCTTTAGTATAAATCTTAGGAAGAAAAAAATAATATATCCCGAAATGGTACAAAATTTTACATACTGCGTTTGTGGGAACGACATCCTTCAATGAACACTGCACTGCTAAAGGAGGAACAGCTCCAAGTTTTGCCTCAAAGTGTCGATCAGGCTTCCTCACAAACAAACAAATGTCATCTGTTCCAATGGTTTGCAGAGTATCAGGCTCAGGTCTTTCAGTGCGCTCGTATCTGTTGTTCAATGGGAATAAAATCAGTAATAGCTTAAAAATAGAGCAAAAAACCCCAACATTTAAAATAACCCTCAAAACCAAACTCCAGGAAAAATAAAATAGCTGCAATAACTGGCATCACATCACGTGACTGAAGCCAAATTATAGTCTCAATGAAATATTGTGGTGGTTTTTTTTTTTGGTTTTTTTTTTTTAGAGAAAACTTAGTTTTAGTGTTTTAAAGAAACACTAAGGAGTGACATATTCTCTTTTGAGATGCAAATCTAGGTTGAACATTTTAGCAAGTGAAGGTTTCTATATTTGTGTGCTGACATATGCTCACACTTTTCCTGTGGGAAATTACATACATATAGAATCTAAGTGTCATTTGGATATGTTTGTCTGCCTGAGTGAAGCTCATAGAGGGTTTGTTTCTTAGTAGAAATTTTCTTCAGTGACAGTAGTCAAGGACAACTGTAGACATAAGCCTTTCTCTGTAAACACACCCTGAGGAAGTCAGAACTACAGAGTTCCCAAAATCAACCAGGAATACTTCCAGCAGTGCAATATCACAAATTTTGTATCTTTTTGGATCAAAAGGCTTCCTCTTATTTTCACTTTTTAGGGGAATTAGTTCAGTGATAGTTCCACGGCACCACATTCCAGTTTCCTTATTTTTAACAAAAGTTTCAGCACCTGTATGGAGGCAAGGAGAAAAAAGCAAGACTAAATTCAGTATTTGTGGGTATTTCACACTTAAGTATTCTTAGAGCACTGTATAATGTTCCATTGTTGCCTATCTTCCACACGAGAAGTTAAGGTGACACTGCTAAAATAAAGACACAAGATATTAATATTCCTTGTCTTCAGAGCCACTGGAAGTTCTCTCCCAACATTCATGTATACAACGTCTGTAAGGTGAGATGTTTGGCTTGTATTAAGAAGTAATTTCTGGAAAACTTTCTGTATTTCTTACTAAAGTGGTAAAGAAAACACTGACGTTGAGGTTATTATGTACTTCTATTCAGTTTTATAAACATCTTCTACAAGTGAGTAATACTGTCAACAAGTGGGCCAGAAAATATTTTTAACAATTTTGCAACGTATTATTGTATTTAATTTTTAGTTCCAGAATAGTTTCTGTTCACTTAGTGAACTTCAATAAAACTCATCTATACACTTAAAGGGAAAATGTTGCTTGCAGCGTGACAGAAAGCTGATTTATTGAGTAACAGAAGAACCAGGCTACTCATTAAAATCAGTGTACTGAAAAACTATCAGTTAACAATGATCACCCAATGCTGAAAAATCATTAAATTTACAGCCAAGTATTTCAACTGCTGGTTACTCTAAGCACTTGACTTGAGGTCCAGAAGAGCTGCAGGGTCTTTTTCAGGTCTACTGTTTTCATTTATATGATTTTATACAAGTCTACTTTACCAAAGAGCATGTACAGTGTTTCTGAAAAAGCATTAATTGTAGCTTCCAAAACATGTAAGAATTACTTTACTAAGGAATGGAGGGAAGCAAAAAAAAAAAAAATAATTATACTCAGACAGACAACTGCAAGATAGTATTTTAAGCTAACAGAGACCTTTAGAAATAATTAATTCACCTAGTTCCAAAACATCTGAAGGCAAGAGATATGAATTCTCATTACAACATAAGTTTTTCAGTTTCTTCTCCAAAATCTTTGCTTCTCTCTTCTGTAATAATCTCTGAATATAGAAGTGGTCTGGATTTATAACATGACTTACTGTCACTAGTTCTGATGAACCTGAATAAGACATAAAACAGATTATCAGACATTTCCCAAGTGACTCCCAACATGTATCATCAGACGTGATTAGGTTTATGTTCAATTAATCAGAACATTACCTTAAACACCTTTTAATCTGACAAGTCTGCTTACAATTGATTCAAACTAGTTACTGTTTGTTTTCTGATTAAATCTGTCCTTTTGAACTACTTCCCTTATCCTACTCTTGCAAAATAAAAGATGAACTGCTTACAAAGTAGTAAGCCTGAATTCAAATGGGTACTATGTAGTTTGCATTCACAGAATCAAACAATTGTTTTGGTTGGAAAACACCTCTAAGCTCACCAAGTCAAACTATCAACACCACTACAGCCATTAAATGACATCTCAGAGCACCCTGTCTATAAGTTTCATAAATGTCTGTGAGGATGACCACTTCATTGCCTTCCTGGGCAGCCTATTCCAAAACCCGACCATGCTTTCAAAAAAGAAACTTTTCCTAATATGCAATCTCTACTTCCCCTGGCACAATTACAGGCCATTTCCTCTCATCCTATCACCTGATTCTAGAGAGAAGAGACCAACCCTCACCTCACTACAAACTCCTTCCAGGTAGTTGTAGAGAGCAAGGAGGTCTCTCCTCATCCTCTTCTCCAGACTAAACAATCCATTTTCTCAGCTGTTCCTCATAAAACTTGTTCTCCAGACTCTTCACCAACTCTGTTGCCCTTCTCTGGACATGATGCAGTGACTCAATGTCCTTCTTGTAGTGAAGGGCCCAAAACTGAACCGAGTATTCAGTGCAAGGCCTCACCAATGCCAAGTGCAGGGTGGATAATCACATTCCTACTCCTGCTGGCCACACTATTCGTGATACAAGCCAGGATGCTGCTAGCCTTCTTGGCCACCTGAGCACATTGCTGGCTTTTGTTTAAATGGCCATCAACCAATATCCTAAGCTCCTTTTCTGCTAGGCAACTTTCCAGTCACTTTGCTGCAAGCCTGTAGCATTGCATGGAGTTGGTGTGACACAAGTGCAGGACCTGGGACCTGGTTTTGTTAAACCTCATACAATTGACCTTGCCCCATCAATCCAGTCTGTCCAGATCTCTTTGCACAGCCTTACTACCCTCAAGTAGATGAACACTTCCATCTAATTTAGTGTCATCTGCAAACTTACTGAGGGTGCACTCAATTCCCTTTGACATATAATTGAAGAAGATATTAGAGAGAACTGACCCCAAGACTGAGCTCTGGGGAATGCAGCTAGTGACTGGTCGCCAACTGGATTTAGTTTCATTCACCACTGTTCTTTAAGCCTGGCCATTCAGCCAGTTCTCAAGCTAGCAAGTCGTCCACTGATCCAAGCTGTAAGCATCCAGTTTCTCCAGCAGGATGTTGTGGAAAATGGTGTCAAAGGCCTTTATTCACGTCCAGATAAACAACATCCACATTAGGGGAAAAAAAAAAGTCCCAAACAAAAAAAAATGAAGCAACCGAAAAAAAAAATAATTATTTCCTTAATCTTTCTTCTTCACTAATATTATTTTGCATCCTAGATTAAGGTACACCCTTTTGCAGCTGAGCTTCTTCTGTCAACTTCTTCAGCCAGTTTCTTTTCCCAAAACTGCAATCTATACTCTTCATCACTATTTACATTCAGTAAAAGCTAAAGCACAAACTGAGCCCACAGAACCTATGAATGAAGTAACTTAGTTCTTTAAATTACTGTTTTGTATACTTACCCATTAATTCATAATGCCATTGATGGAGGAAGGACAAAATTTCAAAACTCTGTATAAATCACTGGCCTAATAAATGGGTCCCAGACTTCACAGCAAGGTATTATCTTAATTATCTGCCAGGTGTTGAGAAACACTGCCAGTGCTGAGTTTCTGAAAGTTGCTTGGGAACTCCAGTATTGCATCTTCTGACTAAGTGGTTTTAGAACAAATCTTAAAAAAAACCAGTGTGGTCCTTGTAATAGCAAGGAGAGCAGACCAGTTTTGTATAGCAAAACTGTTGACACTAACCAGCTGCTGCAAAGGAGGAGGTAAGTTTCCTAGTACATTCCTGATCTGAACTAAGATTCTAACATACGTGTCCAGCTCTCCAATAATTTCCAGTGTCTGCTCTCACTACTTAAAGGGTAAGTTCTTTCTAGTAAACTGAACTGTTTACCAGTTTTGTGTTGAACAGGCATCTCCTTGAAGATATTCTTTCTCTGTTCATCAGCATGATGTTCTGTGGGAAACTCCTCTTCTTCATTTTAGGATAAAAGTTTCAATGAAAGAAGTTAGTTAAGTTACACACGTGCAGTAAAGAAACAAACACAGTAAAGATGAACTGTGTAAGGTAAAAAAACTCTTACAACTGATGTTACTGAAACAGATGCAAACACAGTGACTACACACGTGTCAAAAACAAGACCACAAAGCTATCACTAAAATTCTTAGATTCAAGACATGCAAAGTGCACATAATGCTGCAGTATGAAGGCATTTAGTTTTGATGAGAGTTCTGTGGGACTCTGGAATATGCTGGTTTAGACAGTTGTGTCCAAGCTTTGAAATGTACTTCCCATTGATCACAGCTATATGCTACAACTACTTTCAGATGTACCATCCCTATCCTCTCCTTCATGCTCCCCAAGTATGAGTAACCATAGGGTGTTTCTCAGTATGTTGTGGACATAGAATATTCTCAAGTCAAGCATCTTAATTGTGTGGGTTACTTCTATCTATTGCCCCTCCCTCTTGGTTCTAACTCATTCCTAATACTATTCAGCCCTATCCCTGAGGGTACAGTCTGCTGGACTTGCTTCAGGATGACAGTGACTTCCAATGCCTCACAATCCAAGCCTGGACACAGTATTCCAGATTCTGTTTTGCATGAGCCTAACAGAAGGGAAAGATCATTTCCTGCATCTGTTAGCCATGCTCTTTCGAATGTAGTCCAAGGAAAACCCAACAAGCCGAGGAACCTAACTGTTAGCGCCAGTTAATGAAGGACAATGCTCTGGGAAAAGATTCACGAAGCCAAATGGAATACTAGAAAAGCATTTTCCAGCAGCCATTAAAAACAAAGAGAATCATTCAGACAGACACAAGAACTCAGGACTTTTCTTTGGGAGAACTTGTGAAAGAGACACCATTAAAGGATTCAGATAAGTTATGTACAACTACAGACATACAACATAACCTAAGAAACATCCCACTGAACAACAGAACATGGAAAGCTTTGGTATTAAGAAACTTACTTTCCAGATCATCTTCAAATATTTCTTCAATAATGATATCAGGGCTGACAGGAGACTTAGGTAGAGCAGGTGTGTTCTGATGATGAACTTGAGTACTTTTCACTTCTTTGTGAACACTGAATTTGTTTTCATAAGCCTTTATTTTACTTTCTCTGACAAGTGCTGGAAACATATCCTCCACAGATGACTGTGTACTGCAGCCTGGAATTTCTTTGTCATGAAGGAAAAGAGTGTGGTGTCCATCACTTTCACTGTATTTGTCAAAACTTTTATTTGGAGACACATTCCTGTAATCCAGGCGGGTATTAGAAAAACACAGAAGCAGAGTCTTTAAGAATGTATCACTGTGTTAAGAAAAACATCTCCTAGGAGTTGGCTGAAATAAACTGCGTTGTGCTTTTAAATACCACTATGACTAACAGTAACATGATTTCTGAAACCTTAAAAGAATTGGCACAGACATGGAACAGAAGTGGCATATATTCTTAAGCATAGTTCAGTATAAGAACTAGCCCTGCCTAAATGATCAGAGAGTATTTGAATGTATGTGATAAAAACTATTGGGAAAAAAAAAAAAGAAGAAAAAATGCATAATGCAGTAGTTCATGTTAAAAACAAAAGGCACACCATATGCTTTTGTCACAACAGTTTTTCTTTACTGGAATCTACAGAATTTGCAAATATTACATTATGTAAAAAGCCTTTTTTAAACATAACCAGTGATAACAGCAACTCCATTCCATTTTCTCAAGTTTTTGTCAAAGGCTGCAGAGAAAAATAAAGAATAGGAACTAATAAAAGCAATTGTAATTTTAAACATAGAATTCAGGTTTTCCCTGTTTCAAGTTAAGTAATTTCTTTTGCCATTTGATGCAATCAGTATCTAAACTCTTAAGAGGAAATACTTCAAATTTTAGTATCTGCTGCTGATTTTATTTCAGTTTTTATCATTAATTCTTGTATGCTGAAATAATAAACATCTGTATCTCACACACTAAGAACATAAAGGTGTGGTGCTTAGAGACACGGTTTAGCAGTGAACATAGCAGTGCTAGGCATATGATTGGACTTGAGGTAAAGCTCTTTTCCAACCTAAATAATTTCTATGACCGTATCATTAAATGTCAAAGCTGAAAAGCACACAGTATTTAAAAAAAAAATAAAAATCTTGATGACTTCAGTGATACAGTAAAATACAGTTGGGTTAAATACCAATAGAACTGGAGTGTCAGAACTGAGACACTAACTGGGTTAACTGGAATGTTAATATTAACGGGAATTGAAATGCCAATATCTGAAGTTTTGCCTTCTTTCACTGTACTCTTAGGAACCCAGAAGCATATATAAGGCTCTTTTATATTTAATCTCCACTGAATATTTAATCATTAGAACAACAACTAAGTTACTGTACCTATCCTATTAAAAAAATACTTACGTCTCTGTTGCTCCCCATTCAGTCTTGCCCAAATTTTCTAACAAAGATATAAACTCTGCGTTCAGTAAGAATCTCGAGAGAAAAAAAAATTTACAGAAGGTGACATGAACACCTAAAGCACTCTGAGTTTGAGATGTTATGGTATTTTTCAGAACAATACTCACAGAGGAGCAAAATTCTTTGGTTTCATTTTTTCCCTCCCAGTAACAACAGAGTTGGTCACTTATTTATCTTCACATTCATACTGTTACTTTTTGCTTTATTTGTCATGCAGAGACTACTACAACATTGACTTCCTCAGTTTTACATATACCAAGTTTAGTTAAATAAATGACTCTGCTTGGAGAGAAAGAAATTATCTAAGTCCTGAAGAATAAAACCGTAACTGAAGCCCAAAATGTATGTTCCTTCTGTTCTTTGTCACAGTAATAAACAGTTGTTCCATTTACCAATGAAATCCAGCAAAACCTTTGAAATTAGGCTAAAAGAACTGCAAATACAATGCCATGCATTCTAATCCTTGGTTTTGCTCTCCAGTTACAATGAGCTATTTGTGAAAACTGAAGTGTAAGCAGTATTGAACAGCCCATCTTCTTCCCTGTACCTCCTCTGGGAATATCTCTACACTATGTTAATGTCTACAAAGCATGCCAAGTCCTATGCACCTCCTAGTTCTGATTTTTATCTTTGTTGGGATTTTTGAGTGGCACCACCATGTGGTGGCTTTATACTTATCTTTCATTAGATCTTTTTCTACATTGTTTTGCTCAAGTTCTTAAAGGGTCTTTCAATGCACACAAACATGATTGTGTAATGTTCTAGTTTTCTTCTAAGTTGGGGGAGTTTGCCATTGTACAATTTAACAGACTTCTATGAAATTCTCATTCACCACTGATGCTATCTTTAAAACAGGACCTTCCTGCAAAGTAACTAAGTCTACTACAAGATGATTTTAAAGATTCCTTTATCCATATTTTAATGGCTCATCAACGACTGATAGTAAGACTCATAGCTTTGTCAATCAGAAGAGGTTGTCCAGAGAAGTGGCAGCCACCATGCCTGAAGGCATCTGTCTAAGAGTTGGAACTGTTCAAACTACATGTTTCAAGATCTTATTGTAGCCTTTCAGCACTTAAAGGGGACAAATTTTGGAAAAGAGTCTGTTGTAACAGGTCAAGGGGTAATGGTTTTAAACTATAAGAGGGGGGATTTAAACTAGATGCAAGGAAAATTTTTATGACAATGGTGAAACATTGGAACAGGCTGCCCAGAAAGGTTGTAGATGTCTCAATGACTCATTGACACAATGATCTTAAAGGGGCTTCTCCAACTTAAGATTCTGTTTCACACTTTGCATACAAGTGATCAACTTAAAAGCTTCATTTCTCTGTGCCAGTCAGAATCTTATGGCATATAACAACTCTATTCCCTAGAGTGATTCCATGTACTGAAATGTAATGGCATCCCCAAGATGTTCCAACCTAACCCCATCTTTGTTGTGTCCCCCTTCCTTATTCAGGACCATGGCCTTTATAAACTAAGCTTTCAACACTCTGACCACCCTTACAACCAAGTAGTATAGGGTCTGCCATACAACAGCTATGACATTGTTTCCTTAGTAATTTCTGATCTAGAAATGAGATTTGTCACTTCCATTGAGGCTAACACAGTAACGAGGATTTTCCACAAAATTCTTCTTAGACATCAGTGCCCTGAAACACGTGTTCAAGTCTTTCCTGAATAAGGGAAAGGGATTTGCAAAAAAAGGAGTCCATTGTTTCCCTCATTTATTTCTACTTCTAAGTGAAGGAGAAGAATTTTAATTGTCATAACTTTGTTAAGAATTTTTTAAAATGCATATACATCTTTTTACATAGCAGTAAATGGTATGTGCTTTCTCAGATGAAGGCCAATAGGCATGGGTAGTGATCACAGAACCTTAGAGGTTGGAAAGGACCTCCAGAGATTGAGTCCAACCTTCCTGCCAAGGCAGGACCCCCTAGGGTAGTTCACACTGGAATGTATCCAGGCAGGTTTTGAAAGTGACCAGAGAAGGAGACTATACAACCTCTCTGTGTAGCCTGTTCCAGTGCTCTGCAACCCTCACTGTAAAGAAGTTTCTCCTCATGTTGAGGTGAACCCTTCTATGTTCCAATTTGTAGCCACTGTTCCTTGTCTTATTGCTATGAACTACTGAAATTGGCCCCATCCACTTGACAGCCACCCCTCAGGTATTGGTATACACTGATGAGAAGACTGAGAGATCTTTTCTCTAGACTAAACAGCCTAAGATTTCTCAGTCTCTCTTGGTGATGAGTTAAGACACATCTGAACAAGCAGTTTTTGCAGTAAAAGTGAAGAAGCTCAATTTCTGCTGTTTACCTGATTTATGAACAGTTTTTGTAATTTAAATAACCAATGCATCCACTTAAACTCCTAATGTAACTCTGCCTCCAGTCACTTACCTTGGAAATACCTTTTCAGTCAAACTATGCACTCTTGAGAGCTCAGCCTCAACTGGTAACTTTAAAAGATAAATAACCTGAAATTAAGAGGTACAGTTATAGTTTCTACTACACAAAAGCAGATTATACATCTGTATTACCCATAACATAAGAAGCCATTCAAAGAATGACAAGACCAGTTATTATTTTTCTCAACACAAGGACTACAAAGGCTCTAAACGAAATAACTGGGTAGCACATTTAGAAAGAACAGAGGGAAATATTTTATAGACACCTAAGTAAAATGTGGAACATTCCTTGCTACTGCATATAAATACCATTTAGGTACCTATGCACCACACATCAAATCACACACAGCCACAAGCATTACAAAGTCTTCAAGTGTTACACAGCCTTGTAAGACAATGATGTAATATTTGTTCAGTGTAGCAACCCTGATGTAACCTACCAATTCAAAAATTATTAACCTTCGAATTCCTGTATTTACTAAATGCCCACGTTCTTAGATTCTTTCTCCAGGCATCTTTTCCTCTACTGTCAGACAGGAGACTTCAACAGCATGGCAGATAGTGTGGGCTTCTATGAAAAGCAGGTATAACATGGAGGAAGAATGCAAGGAAAACACCTGTGACCAAGATGATTGGGATAGTGTGACTATTAGTTCTGTAGCAGTTTGGTGAAAAGACTGGAGAGCACTGGAATACGAAAAGCTTAGACTTCTGAATGGCTGAAACACTGCCCTTTCATTGATCAGTACTGTGTCACAGTTTTTCTGTCCTCCCCCTCCATTTGCTATTTGAGATATGAAGTTGAGGCAAGGACCATCTTTGTTTCACACCAGTCATCAGATTTAAAATTTCTCACCAAGACTAAGTATAAACTCTGTCTCCATATATGCGCATCAAGGTGGGATAAGAACAGATTACTGCAGAAATTTCAGTATTACATTTGCAAACTGAAAGGCAGATCACAGAAACTTTCAATCCAAAGATGAATCTATGCATTAAAAATAACTTGTTTCACAGTGCAAAAATGTAACTACCTGAGAGAGATCATAACAGGCTCTTAGAGAAGGCGTAATTTTTAATTCCTTTGCAATCTTAATGGCACCAGCCAAGCACTTTTTCTTCTCTTCAATAACTTCCTTTGCTTTTGCAATATCAGCACTGTAGCTGCTGATGTTCCTCATTATTTCTGCACACAATTTCCTTCTCCTGTATTAAAACACTACTTTTCAGAGTTTAGTAAGCACTCACCTACCTATACAGATTCAAATTTCAACTACAACATGCAGCTGGCAGTTGCACTAAAATACAGAGAGAATACATCACACACATATATCATTTTCCTCAAACACTGAAAAGTAGAAAGCTAACTGGAACCACAGAGTTAAGAGTTCACGTTGAGAAGTCACTTTCTTTGAAGAAACATTTTCTTTATGAAATATTTAAATACATTTCCATTCAAGCCTCCTAGTATTTTCATATATGTCCAACTGCAAACCAAACAGCTAGATTATACAACTCAGACAATTAAAATATCAGATTCACCTCTCAGAGGCTCTTTTGAAATCCTAAGCTTTGATATCCCTTCCCCTGGCCTTCTATGAGCTTGAAAATCTGCAGTCAATTAAAAAGTTTCAGAAAAGTAACATCACGAAGTTTATTCTTTTCTTAAAAAGCAGAGGTTGCATTAGTGAGTGTTTCTGAACCAAGCAAACCAGCGCTAAGATGTCACTATGAAAGGGCAAAAAACTGAAGGCAGGACATACTGCTATGAGGAAGAACAAAGTTTTATTTAAATTGTTTCATCTGAATTAGAAACAATTTCTTGGTAAAAATAACTCACATCCCCACCAACCTACAAAACAGATTACTACCTTGAGTGGAGAGAAGCAAGAAATTCATCAAATATTCTCTCTGCAGTTTCTCCAATGTCTTCTCCTTCCTGCTTTACTTTCAAGTGTTTCAGCATCTATTTCATGAGGTATTGAATAAACATGCATTAACTATTTCAATAATCATTATTATTACTCTCATATTACTTTTCTAAAAATTCAGAAGCAATGAAATATGATCAATACTCCAGCAGACTGACACTAAACCATTTAGGAGTGACATTTAAATCAATTGTTGCTCAGTAATTCCTCTGTTTTCTCTAACTTCTAGTCAGCTGTCTGGATCCTCATGTCAGTTGAAGTCTTCAGGTCTGCGAGGAAAAACATCACATGAGGTCTGAGGGACACTGCCTCACTTTTCTTACCTGACATTACAATACAGCACCATACACAGAAAACTACCATTCTAACATTTCTACTGTTTTTCTGAAACTCACTGTGAGCATGAGGGATAATAAAAACCCTAAGTAGACCAGATTCTTCCTCTGGCTAAGCATCAGTTTTGTTTTCCAGTCTCCTCATTAAATGTAACTGTAGCAGCAATCTCAGTACAATTCTGATCTGGTAAGACTCAGACTTTGTTGAAAAGTTGTTTGAAGATCACAGGTGTATGCATGAGTTGTTATATTAGAGTTGCTGAAATGATTGTTTTTCACAAGATGCTATTAGTGTAATTTTGCTTAACTGACAGATTGGCCACTTCAACAAAATGGGCTAGAAAGGAAACAGTGAATAGGTTTTAAAGGCACTTCATGCCATACTTTCTAGGATGAAGTTTCTTTAGACTTTTGGATCATTAAACACATCTATATAGGGTATATTAGAACACACGTAAAATGTACATATATTTCCAGGCAAAAATAGAACTGCAAGTTTTACCACAGCACATTTAGTATCAGTTAAAGTTTAAATAAAATAATTATCATTGACCAAGTTCATACATTACTCAATAAAACCTAACAGCATTTTCTAGTACTTTGCGATTCTTCCTACATTTTATCCAGAATCACAGAATTAACCAGGTTGGGAAAGACCTCTAGGATCATCGAGTTCTACCTACCACCTAGCCTTTCTAATTAGCTAAACCATGACACGAAGTGCCTCATCCAGCTTCCTTTTGAACACCTCCAGGGATGGTGACTCCACCACCTCCCCAGGCAGCCTATTCCAATGGGCAATCATTCCCCCTGTGAAGAGTTTCTTCCTAATGTCCAGCCTAAACCTGCCCTGGTGCAGTTTGAGACTGAGTCCCCTTGTTCTGTACAGAAAAATGCATTACATGATTTATGCATTTAATGAATATTGTGCCTGTTAAAATTATTACTTCTGTGGCCCATGTAATTTCTTTTCCACCTTTAAATCCAGAAACTACGAAGTTAGTATAGCTGCTACAGTTAAAACAAATGCTGAATTTTACCCTTGCTTAAGGAAACCCAAGCTTAATACTTAAAGATTTCACATATATAGTTCTGCTAAATGTATGGACTGACCCTATTAACTTTAAAATCTACGCATAAGCCAATGGACTCCTTACCTCCAGATTAGTCAGAAGTTTAAAGCTGTATATTTACAGAAAAAGCACAAAAAATTGAAAGACAAAAAAGAGAATTCAAAACAAAGGCAGTAAAAGCATGTTTAAATAGGGTTAATGTGTGACTACTCATAACAAAAAGCTTCCAAGATTTAATATTTCATTAGTTATTGAACTTATTTTAACCCACCTCATCTGCATCACATAAATCGCGTAGATTACCAAGACCTACGCATATAGCTTCATCAATATCTTCCATAGTTTTGCTGTCCTGAGGAAAGATTTGCAAGTGAATGTAAATTTGCCTGTATTAAAAGACAAGATAAGCTATACTCATTTGCCATTATGACAGAGAGATCCTTGATATGGGCGACTGATGATCTGTGTAAGGCTTTGAGCAGCTCTGTTGCTGCAGATAGGTCTAAAACACTTAGCTCGCTGAGAACATTTATACTGTACTACTGAAACACACATTCTGGAGTTTTTTGCTTATTAAACACATGTCATTTATTTACACATACACAAACAAATGAAAAAGATAGCATGTGAAGAAAAACCAATATAAAATCAATGATATGGAGGAAAGAAAACATGCAAGATTGAAGAACTGGAATACTGCAGCCTAGGAACAAAAATATTTAGGAATAACATTTGGGGAAAAAAGTAAACATTATAAGTTCCTGGCATCATGCTGTAGGCATGCTGTAATAGGCAATCAGTGCACCATGCCAAAGGGCAACTTAACTATATGCAAAAATAGAATCAGTCAGGGTTGGAAGAGACCACAAGGATCACCTAGCTTCAACTCCCCTGCCATGGGCAGGGACACCTTACACTAAATCAGGCTGTTTAGAGCATCATCCTGCCTGGCTTCCCCTCCAGGGATGGGGCTTCAACCACCTCCCTGGGCAACCCATTCCAGGTCTCACCACCCTCATGGTGAAGAACGTCTTCCTAACATCCAGGCTGAATCTACCCATTTCTAGCTTTGTTCCATTCCCCCTAGTCCTGTCACTACCTGACATCCTAAGAAGTCCCTCCCCAGCTTTCCTGTAGGCCCCCTTAAGATACTGAAAGCTCACAATAAGGTCACCTCAGAGCCACATTCTCTCCAGACTGAACAGCCCCAAATCCCTCAGTCTCTCCTCATAGGAGAGGTGCTCCACTCCTCTGATCACCTCCAGTTTCTAAATGGTTCCTCACTAGTGTTAAGGTAAACAGACACAAACTAGCGAGAAATTAAAGCTCAGATGAAAAAAAGTTGATTACGTCTTTGACCAGACACTGGTGTAAGTGAAAGACAATGCTGCCCACAATCTGAGAAATCTCTTAGTCACACACATTATGGTGTTTATTAAGGATGTCTATTGTTATCTCCATCTCCAGAACAGTTAACATACATGAATGTCTAATTCTTGGGAGCAGATAAAGGAAATAAAAGTTCTCCATCCAATAACGTGGATGGGAATTGTGTTAGAAATACTTGCTTATGACAACTAAGATGAAAGAGATATAAAAATGTCGTGGAATTCCCTTCCTCCCCCTTCACTTTATGGTTCTCATTACACTCAATGACACAGTAATAAAAATGCTTCCAAAACTCAAAAAACCATCAATATATCTTTGAAGAGAGATATTCATCCAACACCACTGTGGCCCTGAATAACCATTTTAAGGATGTGTTGCATGAACCTTACAGATGTCTTGAATTTAAAGAGAAACAAAAAAAGGCCCAGGATCAGGTATTGGGAAGCCTCGGGTATCTTTAAAGAAAAATTAAATTCAAAATACAGTTTCACAGGCAGCTGAATACATTAGCCCTCCTTAGCTATGATATGACTGGCTTTCAGTTGCTTTCCATTGTCAATTACTAAGACTGTAGCTGCACATCAATTCTGTAAGATGGAATAACAGCACATAATTTTAAAGGCTGCAGGGTTTTGTATTAAAAGGTGATGTATCAGCTGTATGTATATGAAAACGAGTGAGAACATAAGGAAATTCCATATTAATGTACCATGTCTGCTGTTGGAGCACCATTAGAAGAAACTACATGCTGAACATTTTTCTCTTCAGTATTGTGACTGAAGTGCCTGCAAAACAAAGATTTAAGAAAAAAAAAGTATTTTAAACAAAATATCAAACTTCCCATAAATATTTAGATTGCAAATTTACCTTGTAGATTTCAAAATTTGTTATTAAATACATATATACACACACCTGTCTTTAAACAGTAGAATTACCACTGGTACACTACAGATAGCTCATTTTGTTTTTTCAAAGTTTCGTTTTCACTAGCATAATCTTAAAATTGATCTTTAGCCACTATTCTTCAATTGACAATTGAATAAACTCTTAAGTAGGTGGTACTGTTGTTCATCCTCAGTGAGAGTAAAATGCACTATTCATATTACAAGATTCATTCTTTTATTTGTTGCCCAAACATGAGTTCTGATTTTCATCTCTCTTAAAATTGAACTTGGTCACTTTTACCAAATGACATTATGAAGAAATTGCCATTAATGAAATACGCACCATGCACATAACAATTCGGTTACTCTCCCACCCAGAGGAGAAGAAATATAACTCTACTGATTTCAACATCCATAAAGGTGATACTTATAGGTACACATAATTTCAGATAACTAAACCCAGTAAGTTGTTATATGACCCATTTTAATTGCATTAATTCTATAGTCACTTAACTGAAAACATGCATTGAGAAACTCAGTAGTGATTTATTTACTTGTAACATACCCATACAGGTTAATCTGAGATATTGGCATCCTAGTAACTATTTCATAAGAATCCAGGATCCATTTGAAATGTGTTTTTTCCCTAAACTTATTCCAAATGCTAAAGTTTTCCACAAACTGTTTTACACACACCCGTAACACCTAAAAGAACCATAACAATGCAAAATGCAAATGCTGCTTTCTACACTTCTTCAATATGGTTTCCTGATAATTATGTAACTTAAAATTACAGCAGTCACTAGAATAATCTCACAATCCACATACTTTATAGCTTTTAGTGTTCTTTTAAGGTCTCCACTGTCATCCATCAAGTCAAACTCTTCGTTTCTACTCATGACTCCAACTTTAAAAATCAGTGGCAGATTATCTATGACACGCCATTTCATCACTTGAGCAAACACTACAGGTTAGTTACATCACTTCCTAAACAGCAAACTACAAAAAAGGGCACGAAATTCCTAGAAAACAAACGCTTATTTTTCTCCTTGAAAACCAAAGCTTTTAAGAGCACCAAACCCTTGGCCCGTTTTGCACTATCCAGCTACGGTGCTCAACTGCTAACCTTAACCACTACAGGACACACCAGGAAACACCACTACTGGTCCTCAACCTCCTTACTGACCATATACGCTCAGCACGATGATTTCCCTTCTCTAAAGTATCACATACTGCAGGTTTACGTCCTGTTTCCAGTCCACCACGCACACCCACACCCAAGGCCGTTCCCTTAAGGCCCGCTATTCAGCCTGCGATCTTTGTTTAAACGCAGCACCTACACCACTCCTGCAATCTCTACCCTCCAGGCTCTGCCCCCTCTCTCCCCTCCTCCCCTTTGCTGCTCCTGCTACAGGTGCTACGAAGCCGGCGGTGAAGAGGCTGGCGCAGGGACATACCGGGACAGCCTCGGACGGGATCAGACGGGACAGGGCCACCCGGCTCTTAAGAGTAAAAACGGCAGCGCCACAACAAGCAGCCCCGCGACGTCCACAGCGCGCCAAAACCCGCCACGTCAATCGGGAATCATCGAGCGCTTCGCCTGTCCGTGTTCCTATCGTAGCCAATCACGGCGAGGCCGGAGGGGGCGGGCGGTAGTTGCTGGGGCGGGCGGGGGCAGTATTCGCCACTATTT
>VWZE01019674.1:249752-296859 GCA_013396675.1 Eubucco bourcierii
AAGTAAAAGGTAATACAACAACACAACTCCCCTCCCAGAAGTCAGAGACCCCAGGAGGGGCTCCCAACCACCCTTCCACCTTCTCCCCAACCCTGTACCTCACCCCAAGGTTTGCCTTACGTGCAAGGTAAATTAGGAAGATCGGCCAGGAGGGTTAGAAGAAAAGTGGTTAGTGAGGATTAATCAGCAAAGGAGCCAGAGCCCAGAAGCTGCTAGATCCCACCAGCAGCTCCTGTTCCAGCAAGCGACAGAGAGAGACTGACTTATCTATTGTTTTGGTTAGTGTTCCCAAACAATTCTCCAGCAAGCGTATGAGTGAAGTAGACATCATGATGTTTTCCTTTCACAGCCTATAGTGCAGCTTTCTCTATTAAAATATTCTAATTAGCCTCAAACCAGCACACACATCTTCCGTTTTCAATGTATTAAATGTTTCTGAAGCTGAGATTTTGACTTGGGTAACAAAGTAGAATTTAAAAGGTCTCGCAAATTCTGCTCTAGATTTTCTTAAGCATAGGGAGCATTTCTGTGGCATGGCTATTGAGAAAAGAGATGAAGACTGCAGTCCTGACTGGCCAAAGAGTAGAAGAATTTCAGAAGTGATGGGTAAAAAAAAAAAAAAAAAGAAAAAGAAAGTAGCAGTAAAGTTAAAAAAAAATTAGCCAACTGTGGAGCTAGGTCCTCACTTTTTTGGTAAAACAAACCAGGCAAGCTTGCACTGGTCCTGTTTATCTACACTCGATATGTTTGTGATGATCAGTACTTTTCAAAAGTTGCCCTCAGACTGATTAATTCTGTAAGTTCATTTCCTTCAGAAGCCTTGTAGTTAACCAGGACGTGATTAGTCCTGACTTCATATAAAATCCTTTTGGACATCTGTCGTTAGATTTTACAGTTGTATCTGTGGTGTGCTTTGGCTTACAGAAAGTGGAGGAAACCCTGTTTGTGAGACTGATAAATTGGTATGTACCAGGTTGAACTTGCACATACAATATAACTACCCATTACCAGTAGTGTGTTTTCCAGAAGTAACCTCCTGTAAAATAGTGTCAAAAGACAAATACTGAAATTCTTGGTCTTCCTTAACATGAAAATTTACATACTGAAGTTAGATCCTGCTTCTATAGCACATTATCATCAACTAGCTTGTTCTGTATGGGCAACAAATTAATCATCTCTCTCTAACCTATAAAAATTAATCATCCTTCTCCTGCTCTGTAAATACCAGTTGTCTTTTTTGGTCAGAATTTTCAACCAGTTTTTGCAGTCCTGGGATTTTTAAAATCCGAGGCATTTTCTCAATTTGTATTTAGCTTTGGAAACTGGTTGTTCTGTTTCAAAGGTGATGAAAGGTTTGTGCATCAAGAATTTTGTCTTTATCTTATGTATTCTGTGTAAATTGCCACTTAAAAATTAACTTCTATAAACATTACTTAAGGACATAGTGAATAGCAGTAGAGACTTAAAACGTAGAGTGACTGATGGCAGACGTCTTGTGGACTTGGCAGAGAAAGGGAAATGGTAAGGACTGCCTTGGCTAAAGGGCTGGATGCAGTTTTAAACAAACAGTGTACAGGATTGTCTAGAAAGAAGCCTAACCAGCTCCTTGATAAGAAGCCTAATTAGGCTTAATTATCTCTTTGATGGGAAGATAGCTCATCCTTGCTTATATTTGAACTTTAGCTTAATTTGATAATTAAATGAACAACAGCATCATGTTATCATTTTCTGCTTATGGGTTTGTCAAAATTAATAAAAATATATCTGCACAATATGGTCTCTACGCTACTCCAGAGAATTACAAGAGATAAATACGTTTATATTATGCATGTATTACATTAGTTTGTATTTCTGTCAGCCTGTACACGAAAGAATAAATGAACATACACTGTACCCCTTCAGTAAAATTACGTTGCTTGGTTTTTTTATCTATTCCATATAAACCATAGAATTCTTTGAATTCTGAGCTTAATTCCATATAAACCACAGAATTCTTTGAATTCTGAGCTTAATTCCATATAAACCACAGAATTCTTTGAATTCTGAGATTTATTCCATTATAAACCACAGAATTCTTAGAAATAGAAAATTCTGCTGAGGGATGGATCAGCTGTTTGTTGAATATTGTTGGGCATCTGATAAAAACTAAATGGAAAAGGCTGGTCATGAGTTAGTGTGTAGGCTGTTTAATTTCTTCAAAACGATTTAGTAAAAACATAAGGCAAATAAAGAACAATTTGAGATGATATTTTAGCACCTCTCAGCCATGAAGGGAAAAAGACAAAGGTCAAGTTTGGAGAAAACAGGTCTGTAATTCTCACAGAGATGTATTTTCATACCACTTGCTGCTGTCAGAAATCTGCTACATTTCATCGATTCTCTGATCTTCATCTGCAGTGTTCTGCACTGACAGGCAGGAGATAACAAAATAATACCCAAAAACTTTCCCTGCTTTGCTCTGCTCATGTCAGACCCCATCTGGAGTCTTGTGTGCAGTTCTGGAGCCCCCCGCACAGGAAGGACATGGAAGTGTTTGAGTGGGTCCAGAGGAGGCCACGAAGATGCTCAGAGGGCTGGAGCAGTTCTGCTATGAGGACAGGCTGAGAGAGTTGGGGCTCTGCAGTCTGGAGAAGAGAAGGCTTTGAGGAGACCTTCTAGTAGCCTTCCAGTATATGAAGGGGCCTACAGGAAGGCTGGGGAGGGATTATTTACAAGGTCTTGCAATGAGAGGACTAGGGGCAGTGGGTTTAAACTGGCAGAGGGGAGATTGAAACTGGATGTTTGGAAGAAGTTCTTCCCACTGTGGGTGGTGAGACACTGGCATAGGTTGCCATTAGCTATTCAGAGAATATCGATGAATTTTCTACCAGTCACGAATGTAAAGTCAGTGATTCTAACGCCGGTAACCACAAGGTGGCAGCATGGATTAAGCCTGGGTGGACTCAACCGTCCCTTTCTGCTTAGACCTGAACCACTTCCTTTGCGTTGTCTCCGTTAGAAAGTACTCTCTATTAGACAGGCTGATGTCGTTGGAGTGAGCAGTGTAGTTGTATTTAAAACCAGAGTCAAATGCAAGTGGAAAACACACCTACGCACAGGCACACCCACACACATGTATGTAATTCTAGATCATCTTTCCAACCAGTTGTTATTTCTTCAAACGTATGCTATTGTCCTTGCCATTTCTCAGCAAGAATTTCTGCTTTCCAGATTTAATGACTAAATGTACTAAAACCGAACAGTGCTAGGGTTTTGTTTTTGTTTGTTTTTTTGTTTGTGTGTTTGTTTGTTTGCTTGCTTTTTGTTTGGTTTTTTGAGGGGGAGTTGTTTGTTTGGGGGTTTTGCTTGGTTTTTTTCCTCTGTAATTTAGATGATAGATTCTGCAAATATTTATATTGATTGTTTGGTATGTAATCACTATTGAATTTTTCTATAGTATGGCCATGTGATTACATGGTAAATAGAAAAACAGTTTTCCCCTAAATATTATATGAGGGAGTGGATGTGTGTTTGGAGAAGGAAGGAGACCTGTTATATTACTGCAATCAGGGCCAGATGCAATGATTCTGTGTTGCTGTACTGGAAGTGTGATTTAATCAATGACATGGTAATTACATAGCATTAACAACTGAATTACCTAGTTTCTAAGTTTCACATGAGTTAGACAAGTAGTTTTAAAATGTTATTTATTTAACAGAGACACTCTGATACCTAAGGGACATGTTGTAATCTTAACACCTCACCTATAGTTTCTGGCTCATAATATTTGTAATTATCTTTCCTAACTATCCGAGTTTCATGTTACTTACATTATGAAAGGGATTAAAAAATTTCAGGATCATTAGGGTTTTTTTTGGTGCTAGGTTTTACATATTGGTAATTTCCAGAATTACTCAGCATGCATAATTTCTAACTCTTCAACACTACAGTTGACATTTTCTTCAGTGAAAACAGTTAATTTTTACAACTGTAGTATCTAGCAGCAGTTGTTCAAGGAAAATATATTGTTTAGCATCTATTTAACATTTTTATTAATGACCATGATGAGGGGGGGGTTGAATGCACCCTCAGTATGCTTGCAGATGACACCAAGCTGGATGAGACTGTCAATCTGTTGGAGGCGAGGAAGGCTCTGCAGAGGGATCTGGACAGGCTGCATCGAGGGGCCAGATCAACTGTATGATGCTCAACAAGGACAAGTGCTAAATCTTGTGCTTTGATCATGAAAACCCCATGTAGTGCTACAGGCTCAGGGAAGAGTGGCTTTAAAAGTTGTTTGGTAGAAAGGAATATGAAGGTATTGATCTACAGCTGACTGAATAAGAGCCAGCAGCATCTTGGCTTGTATCAGGAGTAATGTGGTCAGTAGGACCAAGGAAGTGGTTGTACCCCTGATTTGGCACTGAGGAGGCCTTCAGTGCTGAGTTTTGGGGCCCCTCATTACAAGAACATTGAAGTGTCCAGAAAAGCTAAACAAGGCTGGTGAGGATCAGTCAGGGATCTGGGGTTGTTCAGCCTGAAGAGGAAGAGGCTGAGGAGAGATCTTACCTTTCTCTGTGACCACCTGTAAAGAGGTTAATTACTTTTTACGAGCAGTTAAGGTTGATCTAAGCCTGTCACATTGCTGAAAGGGTAGATCTTGCATTTTTATGGTTCCATGTGTGTGTTTACCCCTCCATTGTATTGCCACTGGTGTTTCTGGAGCCATATAGTGAGCTGGATCTCTTGGTTGTGGTTGGATAACCATTTAGTTCACTCATCATCCATACCAAGAGCCTTGGATCCTTGGATTTAACAATGCTGTCAATGGCTGTTTGTAATGGGCATGTCCTTACAGGAGTAGTTATTGGGTGCTTATATTTATCAAATTTTCTATAAATGAACTTCATTGCAAAGTATGCCAGATTGTTTTTTTCACATCCACCCTGTTGGTTAAAATACAACAAACTATCTCTAAGGGTAATGGTGGATAGTTTAGTCCTAGGTAGTTCTTTAACATTGGTGCTGCACTCATACTACTTTCCTTTCTCTGAAGAATCTTTTTTTTTCTTTGTGAAGCATGGTGCAGGAGATTTGCTGAGTCTGTCTTTAGGTTTATTAATAGTAAAAATATAACATGAAAATTCATAGGTATAAAAGCACTTAATTTAAAATGTTATTATGATTCTGATAAGACACTTCTAATGCTTGGATCAAGTTTTAATCCCCTAAAATGTCTTTTACAAGCTTTTTACTGTGAACATAACACAGTACTTTTTTGTTTAAATTCTTTTTCTGGCTTTTAGGAAAACAGCAGCCAGAGTTTGGGCTCTGCATTAGGGTTGTCCATTGTGTTCAGCTGCTGAATCTGGGAGCCTGACAGAGGTGAGGCTCTTGGAACTCATTCTCTCCAGGTCAACCAGTAGTGAGATTAAGCATGTATCTCGATTTTAATTCACTACTGAAGAGACTACAACGCATGTTGACTCACATAGTCTAAATAGGGATATCTGGAAATACTTACTAAACGAGCCGAAAGTCTTTGACTTTAGCTTTCAATTTCTGAAATGCATTGGGTCCCTAACACAGAAATGAGTTTCAGAGACTGGTATCCTATGAGACCTGACAGAAGGCACCAAAGTTTTTGTGGGGCTCTTATTTGTGTGTGTTTAGACGTGCATAAGATGTTGAAGTCTTTCTGAAATATGTGTTGCAGATCAGCCAGTTAGGCTCATCAAAGATGAAATTCTGACTCTAGGCAAACCAAACTTTATCTTTTGTTCTTAAAAGCTGTAAGAAATTTGGTTTCACAGAAAAAATTCCCCTTGAAATTCTTCATAAAATGTTATTTCTACTCCAAACTTTGGGCCATAAATTATTATTTAGTTAGTATAACAGGGGAAAAAAATGCTCAGTTTTTAGGGTGTAAACAAATAGCTGAGGGGAACATGCTGGTGAGAAGGCTCATTATTTGGTTTTACCCTATCATATAACCTACTTCTAAGCTCATCTGTTGTTGCTCATACAGTTTTGAAATACAGCTTCAAAAATGCTGAAGGCAGTACATGGAGCCTTCAGAAGACTTTATTAAAGCCTAAGGAATAGTAGTATTCAAAAAACATGAGAACCCAACTGTGACAAATGCTAAGCTATGCTTTTTAGAAGTGACTATTTCAGCTGCATACATGCTTGTATAGTCCAGGATTACTACAAACTCTCCAACAAAAAACCCAGAATGGCTCTGTGTCAGTGCTCTCAGAAAGCAAATGAGATGACAGACTATTTTAGGAGCAATTCCATAGTCTGTAGGCTATAATATTGCAGAAGATAGTACAACACACTATGCTGCAAAGGCTGCATGTAGTTTTAAGTGAAATATTTCTACTTGTGCATAAGAAGAACAACTAGAGCTATGTTTTATGAAGCTTGCTTGCAAGAGAGTGAATATGTGGTAACCTGGGCAACCAGACTTGCTGTTGAGCTTTACAGTGCACACAGGCTTATAGTGTCATCATCTTATGTATTACTGTTGGAACTAGCCGGGTCCAAGGTAGTTAAATGCATATTGCAGCTGCATCCCCTCTCTGCATCATATTATTCAGAGACAAAGATGAAAATTATTTGCCAGTCACAAACAGAGGTGATGGGGGCAAAGGCTTAGGAAGAGCATAACCATTCTGGAAAACAGACATGGTCTCTTCTTGTATCCGTAGAGACTGCACACTAAAAACATGCTGGTGGGAGATTGGGCTTATGACCCACACTGAGACTTTGTCAGCAAAGGCTGTGGGTAGTCAGAATGCCCCACCTGAAATGGACAGAGAAGACACTCTTCTCAGTTCTCCTTTGGAGTCTAAGTCAATAGCTATGCTGCAGTGGATGCTCAGGTAAATGCAGACAAATTACCTTCTTTTGCTAAAGAGCCAAATTCATTAGAAGATTGCTCAAATTGCCTAGGTGAGATTAATGTGAAAAGATCAGAGATCTTTCAGTGCCTGCACACAAAGTTTCTGCTGTTCAAGTTACAAATACACAGTGAGATTTCCCTGACAGCAGATTGTTGAAAATATGATCTACCACATATATCTGTATAAGCTTCTCAGCATCCTTCTGGGCTGCTCAGCTTTGGTGTCTCATACTGTACATTTCCATAAGACAAAGCCATGTGATGGAGGGGGTAATTAACTAATGTGAGAGGATATTTTTCCAAAATTAATATAGTTTATTAATTTTGATATTCAGGAGTCTCCCCCCACTAGTTTTAATAATAGTCAGGTTCTCTTGCAATGGTTATAGAAACATTACACAGAGGAATAATATAGGATCTAGAATGTTTAAAAAATAGCTATCAAAAATATAAACATTAATTGAACTAGAAGAGAAGGTTCTTGTGGTCAATATGCCACTCACGGTTAATTATGCTGCTTGTCTACTAGATGGACTCAAGGATGATATTGTGGAAGAATGGAATATAGGATAGAGTTTTAGTTATGAACATCAACAGGGGTGTGTTCTATGTGACATAGGAACCAGGAGGCATCTGATAAAATGATACAGTGAGAGATACAAATCAAGCAAGAAGTGAATTTGAAAACAATCCATAATTTAACAACAACAACAACAACAAAATACCTCCAACAGGATTACACATTTATTAAAAATATGATCAGTTAATTTTATGGTACATGAATTAGACCAGAAGAACTATTAAAAAGTATGATGCACACATGATCTATTATAGCCCTGTTAGTCTCCCATTGCTCACAGCAAGAGAATCTATTAAGAGAAACACCATTCCACATGTGGCTATTTCATGTTTGGTCTAAACACCTGCTTTTGGCCACAGTAAGAGATATGGACGCTTTTCTCAAATTCTCTTTTGGTAAGGACCCGTATATTTTTCCTTTTATTTCCAAGCTAATAGATTCTCACCCCAAGGACCTATTAAAGGTCTAGTACAAAGTTAATATTGTAGAGTATTACTGTGTTATAGTGCCTCTCTTCCTGGAGAACTAAGTTCAGCCATGTCACAAGATGATTCAGTATACATGCATTTTTTTACACATATACTTATTTCATGTGTGTGATTAGTTTTTTTATACATGGTTTAAATCCATTTATGATAACAGTGACTAAGTAGCTACACACCATCTATTTGGTAGTTTCACTAAAATATGTTTCATATGTTTTATATGTTTTGAATTTTAGTGTATTCCCTGGTTGGGTAAATATCTCAGTTAACATTTTCATGAATACATTAGCTTTAGCAAGGTTGCCCCTGACCTGAGACTGAGAAAAAACGTTCTTATTATGAAAATACAATCCTTCCAGTATAGGCTGATGGCTTGCTGATGGAGTGCAATGGGGAATCATGAAGAACAGTTAAAACACAGACTTGCATTTCTATGATAGGCACTCTGACACCTTACTTCGTTCTCATGAGAGATTTTTTTTTTGTTGAATACTTATAATGTATCTCAAGCTTGTAGCACATCAGAGAATATATATATAAATTGAAAATTTATAGCATAGTAATCAAGGGAAAAAAAACTTGAGCATTTTCATTGTGAAGAAAGGACTTTGCTAGATTTTCTCTCCATGTTGCCTTCTCCATTGTTTTAGTCAACACTTGTCAGACTTAAATAATATGTGGAAGTGCTTCACTGTAAATTACATATATTCCAGGAATCACTGGAGTTCTAACTGGAAAATGTGAAACCTGCTCTTCTAAACTGAACTATACACACAGCCAGATTAGAGCGGCAGAGCAGTGGCTGGAATAAGGAGAAAAACAAACCCAAAATTTTCAGGCAGACTTCAGTTAAAATAATGAAAAATACTAGTATAGAATCAGAAATGTTAGAAATTCCACAGAGTATATTTCCATGTATTTACAAAGGGGAGCTTAGTCACATTCCAGGCACAAGCTGATCGGTTCATCCCTGGCCAGTTATTTTCAGTCTTTCCAAGCAGGTCATAGGTCCTGGGCACAAGTTTAGAAGCCATGATCAAGTTGTTCATACACTGGAGCTGCAAATGAGTCCATAAAAGGTCCAATAGATTGATTTGAAGTGGTGGGTGGTTTGGTTTTTTTGTGTGTGTGTTTTGGTTTTTTGGGTTTGTTTTTTTTTTTTTTTTACACTTCTAAAATGTGTCGGTCTCAGATGGAGTTCTGTGTGGAGTTAGCAGTTGAGGAATGTAATTAAGATAGTTCAGCAGCTTCTGGATGTGGATTTGAAAGGAGATAACTTGAGAAGAAGAAAGGAGCTATGGTGTTTGTGAAAGTGTAGGTGGGAGCAGAGGCTCTTTTTAGGTCTGGTAAGAGCCCCTAAGTTTTAGTAACTCTTGAGGCTGTTAAGACCATTGCATTTTCCAGATTTCCTGTGTTGTTATTCAAAGGTTCACCTTCAAAAGGAATTCCAGAGCTTATACTGAGTACTGTTAAGCAATGTTGGTCCTCATTGTAAGTTATCTGTGTGAGGCTGGAAAGAAATAAAGACAGCAAAAAGCAGTATGGCCTCACTAGATTCTTCCTGGAAGATTCTCAAAGTTATCACAAGAAAAGTTTTGAGAACATGTCTGGCTAAATTATTCTTCTCCCTCCTGTCACCCAGTTGACACCCTCTAAAGGAAGTCAGGGACAGAAAAAAACTGGAGCAGAAATGAGTGTGCAGAACAGCATTTTCCAGGTGGGGCTAGTTCCCTGAAAAAAGTCCTTGACTGCAGTTTCAAGCCCTTGTTGAGCCCTAATTGTGAATAAACTGATTTGTCTGACGATTACTTGGGAATAAGCTGGCAAGAATGACGTGCCCAGAGAAGTGGAGAATACATGATCTCTACTGCTTGTGAAAAGCTGTCAGGTCTGCAACAATAGCAGGCATTTTCTGTGTCACCTCAAGGGTCAGTTTATAATCATATGGCTTCCTAGATCTTTGCAACCTGGACATGGTTTGTCTGACCATCCTCTTGTTGCTTGCCAAGAGAAATAGACACTTTTAGAATACCAGTCTTTGCATTCTTAAGGAGATGTTTAAACCAAAACAGATTAATTGAAGCACTGCCTACTTTTCTCCACTGATTGTAAAGGGAACTTAGACTAGCTGAGATTGGGACATCTACATTACAGCATTTTGCTGAGGTGAATTCCAACCAAATGGTTCTGATATGTCTGGAAGAGTTTTCTCTCCAACCTGTGCAAGTTCTCTTATATTCCATGCCCATGCATGTTAGCCATATACTGGGTTTGGGATTTGTTAATTTTTTTAAGCACACTTGAGGGAAGACCTAAGTGCAATTGTTTACTGCAGGTGGAATGTACAAAAGTACCAGTGGTTCCTAAAATCTGAGTCCCTAGGCAAAAAGCAAAGGTTTCATTTTATGCTCATCCAGCAAAGCAAAGGTTTCATTTTATGCTCACCCAGCAACTGACTTTTCAAAGTCAAATTAATTCAACCCAAGTGGTAAAATAATATGGCAACAGAGAGCACAGATTTTTCATGCTGCAACATTAAAAAGAGCAACCCCCACTCTCTTGAAGTTATGTATTTTTATCCACTCTGATGGCAAGCATTAGAATTTTTGATCTAGTATGAGAATTTATTGTGCATTATTTTTTGAAATATTCACATAATGTCTTACTTTTTTTTAAAAAATGAAAGGGACTATGATGTTCTAACTTGTTTCTATCTGTTCAGTTTAAAAACTGGGGCCTACACTGTAAATTTATTTGCAAATTGTTGTAAATTGAATTTATATATCTGCAGTACTAGAGGCGTTCAATTAAATTAATAGCATTAACTGAAATTACATGCCAATCTTTAACCAGATTTTGCAAAGATAGTACAAATTAGTTTGGTCAGTTTGGCTTTTATTTTGTTTCTTTGTTTTACTGTAATTTCTGTTTGTAATTATCACTGTAATTAATTGATAAAGGTTTCCAGCAAAGAATTAATGAAAAACCATCAAGAAGAAAAGCTTGGTTTTGTTTTTCTATATAGCATTTGCTTTCTGATGATTCAAGTGGCAGGTTATGTAAACATTTCTATTTCTGATCCTTCTAAAGCTTTTGTCTCTTGTTTGTTAAGTATTTTGTGGGGGAAAACATGATCATCAAGTGGGCAATCTGCCTAGGATTTCAGAGTGGCATGAACATAAATAATTACGCATGATGAAAACTTTTAGGATACTACATTGTGATCATTTCATATAACTGGCAAATGCACAAAAGGAAGAAAAACAAAGTTACATAAAGTCTAGTGGTACAATAAGCAAGGGGATTTAAAGACTGATGGATTTTGCTGTCTGTTTTCTGCCTAAGATAAAGTATCAACTGTAATACTTTAAAATTAGGTTTTGCGATTTGGGTTTTTTTTTGGTCTACAACAGAGAAATCTGCAGGTGGCTGTTAATAAATAGTAGGATTTTGTCAATCTGTGAGAGCTTTTATTAGAAAGAGTAAACTAGAGGGAATGGAGGACCTAATTTCATAGAAAATTTTACTTCCAAGATCACCTGTATTTGTAAACACCCTATCTTCATCACCTGCCTAATCATTAGCAGGAGCAATGCTACTCAGTTCTGAGTTCCAAGCCTGAATACTACAGCGTCTTTGTAATACTCGTATTTCCCTTCGGAATCCAAACGTAGCTGATACTCCACTGTATTTATTTCTTTCATCCTTGCTCTGGCTATAATGCTAATACTCATTTAAGCTTCTGCTCTGAAGGGAAGTTTGAATTACATGCTGCTTCAAAGGAGGAAATGAAAACGATCCTTGAAAGACAAGGTGACCTAATTTTATGTCATTAATCTACTGTGCTAAAATTAGCTTAGACATGTCTGCTTTTCAGAAGTGCTACACTACCAGAAGGCCAGTGGAACACAGTGGCATTAGCACTTTCACAAAATGATTCCTATGCCCATCTGTGCATGGGAACAGAAGCTTTTGACAGCTCCTATGGAGATGCATATGAATCTATACTTTTAAATATTTGTCTTGCCCCTGATCAGGTTGCTCAGTGCCCCATCAAACCCGATCTTGAATGTCTCCAGGGATGGGGCATCCATAGCCTCCTTCGGCAACCTGTTCCAGTGTTCTCTCATAGTAAATAACTTCTAATGTCCAACCTAAATCTACTCTTAGCTAGTCTGAAACCATTGCCCCTTGTTCTGTCACTGCAGGCTTTTGTAAAGCGTCTCTTTCCATTCTTTGTGTAGGCCCTCTTCAGGTACTGGAAGGCTACTATTAGGTCTCCCTGGACCCTTGTTTTCTCCCAGCTGAACAACCCCAGTTACCTTTGCCTGTCTTCGTAGGAGAGATGCTCCAACTCCCGGTCATTTTTGTGGTCCTCCTCTGGATCCGCTCCATTAGGTCCTTGTTCTTCCTGTATTTGGGCTCTAGAGCTGGGTGTGATACTCCAGGGTGAGGTCTTACCAAAGCAGGATAAAATATTGGAATCATCTCTCTAACTATCAACAATGAGATGGGTTGTCTTGGAATACATAAAAGGTACCAGAAGTGAAGAAGTTGTACTGCTTCCCATGTTTGCTAAAGAAGGAAAATTCTTCCAGGTGCTTTAGCTGAACAAAGTTTGGACTTTAGCTGAAGCAAAGACTAGTTAGGTTAAATGCTGTGGAAAAGCATTCAAATGTTAGGAACAGATGAGTACTTAATGAGATAATTGATATTTGAAACTGCTGCATGCTTTAAGAATATATAAAAAAACCATCTCTCAGCAACCATATTTGACCCTGTCTTAGAGAAAGGTGTTGGACCATGACCTTATAATGCTATTTATCAATATATTACCTATAATTTTGTTGTAACTAACTATAATACTCAAAACACCAGTTTATAAGAGCAACTGTGCTGATATTGGCTGGGGTAGTTAGTCTTCTTCACAGTAGCTAGTATGAGGCTATGTTCTGGATTTGTGATGAAAGCAGTGTTGGTAACACTGGAGTGTTTTAGATACTGCTGAGCAGGGCTTACATAGAGTCAAGGCATTCTCTGCTTCTCTCCCCATCAGTGAGTAGGCTGAGAGTACACATGTACAAGAAGTTGGATTGGGACCATAGCTGGACAGCTGATCCTAACTGGCCAAAGGGATATTCTGTACAATATGATGTCATGCTCAGCAATAAAACTAAGGGGGTGGTTGATGTGGGTCCACTGCTTAGGGACTGGCTGGGTATTGGTCATTCAGTTGGTGGTGAGCAATTGTTTTCATTTGCATCACTTGTCTTTCATGGGACTTTTCTCTCTGCTTGTTATTTTTTCCTCATTTCCTGACATAGAAATTAGAAATTTAATTATGACAGAAGACTGGAACAGGCTGCCTAGGGGAGTTGTGCAGTTTCCCTCTCTGGAGATATTAAAAACCTGCCTGGACACGTTCCTGTGTGATCGGTATAGGCAATCTTGCTCTGGCAGCGGAGGTTGGACTAGATGAGCTTTTGAGGTCCCTTCCAGACCTTGACATTCTGTGATTACTGTTATTTCTTTTAAATTATTAAACTGTTTTCATCTCAACCCACAAATATTCTCACTTTTACTGATCCTCCCACCTACCCCACTGGTGAGAGGGAATGAGCAGGTGGCTGTGTGGTGCTTAGTTGCTACCTGGGCTTAAACCATGACAGTAGCCTTACAGGATCAGACCAAAGCTGCAGGATTGAGCCACTTAAATCAGCATGATCAAGTGCTTCTCTGAAGTGTCTGTATGCTAGTGCATGCCAGATGGGGAGTGAACAGGAGTTACAGGTGTGCATGTAGCCACAGGGTTACAATCCCACAGAGACATGGTAGGATCACAGAGACATGGTAGGATAGCTGCTTTGGAAACACAAACTGGGAAGATAAGGATGAAGAGTACAAGAATGTGATGGGCATACTGGAACATGTCCATGAAGGGCCACTGACATGGTTAAGGTCTTTAAGCATCTTCCATATGAGGAGAGACTTAGAAAGTTAGGACTGTTTATCCTGGGGAAGACTTAGGGGTCCTTATCGGTCTTAATAAATACCTGATGAGAGAGAGCAAAGATGACAGAGCCAGTGGCTTTTCGGTAGTATCCCGTGACAGGTTAAGGGGCAATGCACACAAATGGAAAAATGGAGAATTCTTTTTGAACATGATTAAAAGATTTCTTACTGTAAAGATGGCCAAACACTGGAAAAAAATTACCCAAGCAGACTGCAAGTCTCCCTTCTTGAAGATATTCACAATCCATCTGAGGATGCAGTCTCAAACTGTGGCAGATCATGTTTGAGCTGGATGTTAGGAAGAAGTTCTTCACAGAAAGAGTGATTGGCCATTGGAATGGGCTGCCTGGGGATGTGGTGGAGTCACTGTCCCTGGAGGTGTTTAAAAGGAGGTTTGATGAGGCACTCAGTGCCCTGATTTTGTTAATTAGAAGGGTTAGGTGATAGGTTGGGCTTGATAATCTCAGAGGTCTTTTCCAGCCTGGTTAATTCTGTGATTCTGTGATTCTATGATACTGTGAACAACTCATTCTAGGTGACCCCACTTTGAGCAAAGATTTTGGAGTAGATAATCCAGAGGTCCCTTCCTGCCTTAGTGAATCTGTGATTCTGATAGTAGTGTTAAATAGTGGATGTACAGAGAAAGAGTAGAGGTACAGATTGCTTCTTCTCCTAGTTTGAATTCACTATTAATTGTGTTTAGAAGTGATTGATCTTCTTTACATAAATCTGCTTAATTATTTTGAAAGTATTCATGCATATAATTTCTCTGGCATTGTAATAACAAGAGCCACAATTCAAGTGCCACAAGTATAGCATAATTCACACATCCAAGAACTAAATCAGTGAATCCCAGCCAAATTAGAATTAAAATCAGGCCAGTGAACTCTCCAAAGCACAAAGCCATTGATATTGATAAGAAGATTGCATGGGAATCAGAGGAGAGTATGACTTACTGTGGTAATTAAAATCATAGAATCATAGAATGATTTAGGTTGGAAGTGACCTCAAAGATCATCTAGTTCCAGCACCCTGCCATAGGCAGGGACACCTTCCACTGGAACAAGTCACTCAAGGCCTCATCCAATCTAGCCTTGAACACCTTCAGGGAGGGAGCATCCACAGCCTCCCTAGGCAACCCGTTCCAGCGTTTCACCACCCTCACTGTAAAGAACTTCTTCCTAACACCTAGTTTAAATCTCCCCTCTTCCAGTAAATAAATGTAGAGCCTTATGATATATTCAGTGCATTCTGTTTATATTTGCAAATACTAATAAAACCTGTTCTACTGTAGGCTGCTGCTACATTTTGTTTACTTTCATCTCTCTGCTCCTTCTTTCCCTTTCTTGTCTGTGAAAGGTTTCTGTCTTGTTTTCGTAATGCTTCCCTCCATGGCGTAACTCTCAATCCCTATTGGAGATGTTTTTACTCCAGTGCCTACCTGGTCTGAAGAGCTAAGAGGACCACTTATTGATGAGGTAGTTTTAGATTTCAGATTACTTTTATGTGCTTTAAAGCAGGTAGTCTGGCATAGGAGGACTCTATACTTGAGTAGATAACGTTGGATGAAATTGCTTCATGCTTGTAGGGGGTCTCTGCAACTGTGAGAGAGGTTAACAAAAAAAGGTGACAAGTAGGTTTCTAGAGATCTTTATATGTATGTATCTATGGCTATGTAAATGTATTGTGCCATCTCACACATTTAAGAGCCTTTCAGTAAAGCCATGTGAATTTAAGAAGAATACAGTGCAAAGACTAATATTAGAACATGTTTATAATTCGACAGCACAGTCTAATTAATATACTGAGTTACAGTCTCATAAAACTTCTTTTAAAATTTTCTTTAAACAATGCAAAATGAATGACTAATGAATTTTCAGTAAAGCAAAAAGTAGATTGTGCTTTTAAAAAATCTGGCTGAGGATTAATTTGAGTTAAATTGGATGCAATCCATATTGTTTTTTAAACTGAGTCACAGTTATAAACTTAGTTTCTTGCCTTTCTCTTCCATAGTTCAACACATTATCATATCAGAGTACCCAAAAATATATAAGTCTTACCTCATTTCTCAAAGAACATTTTGGGGCAAGTGTTCCCTAGGTACTATTTAGTTGTGTTTTGATCTAATGAATTGGGAAGTACTCCACCTCTTTTCCTGTGATTTTGAAATTTTCTAAATTTTAGGAAAACAAATTAGAAAATAAGAAACAAAGCTGTGAAATGGAGCAAGACAGAGAAATGGTGGTAGAAAGGGTGGATTCTGAACGAGTTCAACTCATTATTTGGGACATGTGTGTCTGGCTATGGAAGTTAAATCTACTCTTTTGGCCTTTAGGTCAGGCATGGCTCTTTAGCTGTACTTGTCATGGCTCAGGCTATTTCTGTAATAAATTTTAAGTTTCATTGCCTGTCCCTGCATGACTGTCTCAGCTGCCTGTTTATGATGCCATGAGTTAGGCTGCAAGTGTGATACTTGACCTGCTTCACCTCCTTTCTTGTTACATCCAGATCTGCCAGGTTCTACTTGCTATGAGGCCAGTGGAAAGAGAGGCAAAGGGCCTGAGTGACAAGGTTACTCCAGAATGAGATGGACCATTTGTTTTAAAGACTGCACTTCAATATTAATAAGGCCCACTCACAAAATTAAAATGTCCATAGAAGCAGCTTTGGAGAAAGAGATTTAGCTAGCATAAACTACAAAATCAGAGAAATTTGCATTAGCAGTATTTCCCAGGAAAATCTTTCCTTCTATTGCATTGACAAAGATGTGAGATACAGATAATGTAGACAAAACCAGATGCAGAGATGGTAACCCAGTGTCCCGCTGAGCTACAGAACATTAAGACCATTATCTTTACATTCATTTCTGCAGTCCCTGCCCCTTCATGAATCTGCAGAGCTGTAAATTGGAAAAAATGAACAATGTGCAGGGACCTCGGCTTTCCTATGTGAGATGGAGTTCAAGCAGAATGGTATTTCCAGTACAAGGGATGTGGGAGACCTGGAGTAACTATCCTGCTGTGTATACATGGAAAAGGTCAGGAAGCATCTCTAAGCATCTTCACTGTGACAGGCTTCTCTGTGGGAGTTCTGCTGTTCGGACTGCAGATGAAGGCTGGCCTGCTGTGCAGGATTGAAGGGAAGAGCACTCCCAGGTTCAACAGCATGCTGGCACCCATTGTCAGAGTTGATAGGGCTCACGTAGGAGATATTTGGTATGCTGGAGGACAGCACACTGCATACCCTAAGAATACTACTGTGTACAAGGCTGTGGAGAAGACCCTTGTGAAGAGACTCTTTAAGGCCAACTGGAAAGGAGACTAGGTTAGGAGGGATCAGTACTAAGAATTAATCTAATCTAATCTGACCTGATCTGATCTAATTTAATCTAGTCTAATCTAATCCTTAACATATATTCTTCATTTACAAAAACGTGAAGAAGGAAACAATCTGTACTGTGACAGTATCAACACGCAAGGATGGACTGGGTAAGGAAAAGACAATTGTCAGTGCTAAAAGTTCTGAAATAACTTTTTATTTCTCTGTTAAGGTGTTGCCTTGATTTTATTCTTTATATCTTTTATCATCTTGCATTGATCACGTGAAATTGTTTTATTTGTGGTAAAAATATGAACACGGAACTGAGAAAGAGAAGGCTCAGGAAGAAAAGTAAATAAACAGAAGATTCAGTATAAATAATTTAAATATCAGACAGACCCCGTTAACTGGTAACTCTGGAAGCATAAAGAAATTAATTCCAAATAGAGTAGCATACTTTTTACTCTGTGAAGGTGAAAATGTTCCTGAAGCATTGGTCCTGCCAGAGGCTACAAGCCACTCAGGAATTAACACCTGCCCTTTAGAAAAATGTGTAATGCACAAAGATAAATAAAATATTGTCAGATTAAGGCAGATCCACCGGGAACAGATTCTTGTCCTCCTGATGTAGAATTGCCGCTTTCTAAGACACGAGGGGATTTGCCTCCAATAGTTTGAATTATGGCTGTCCCCAGCAGATTTATGAAGAGCACTGGATTTTTGTGTGCCTAGTTAGATATCTTACAGCAGCCTTCTCAATAAGTTACTGTCTGTGGTCTCACCGCTCTTGCAATCTTAATATGTAACATTTTGTAAACATTCCCCATGCACTTAAGAACTTAGAAAGAAACCTTTTATCAAAATGTTGAATTTGGTAATGATGTTGCTGAGTGTCAGCATCTGTGATTAAGATAGTCCAACGAGTGAGCAACAATATGTAATCATGTTAGCAAGACCTCGCTGTTAGCTGTGCAGTGGTCAAATACTAGACTGAATCTGCAGTTTTGACATTTGATATGAGAGATGGTTCCTTCTCAGAGTGCCAGAACAGATATCCTGAAGATGATGAGATAGATGAAGTGTGGGAGATAGAAAATGCATGAGGAAGAAAGAATTCTTTATGCAGAAATATTAAAGCATCTAGTTATTTATGAAAAAAAATCACTCTCACAATTCTTCACTGTCTTTTCTGCTAGATCTGCCATGCGTATTGATAGCATTTAGAACATCACTCAGTTTTGCTTTAAACCTTGTAAATTAAAGATTGGTAAGAAAAGTATTAAATTCCATGTCCATTGTTTCTCCCTGCTTTTAGGCCAAAATCTCCAATTCCCGTATCTAGGTGTTGAATATCTTTCCTCTGACATATTTAATCTCATGTCTTTCCTCTGCTAGCTAAAAGATCCTTCTGCATTCAGAAACATCTCTGCTGTGTAGACATAGACTGTGTAGACCATACTTCTAATTCTTCAATAACAGAGCTGTACCTGGATGTGCTACTTGGCACATCTGGATGAACAGCTTTCTAACCCTTTGTCTGTGTGACATGAGGACTGTACAAAATGCGATGTACCCAGTGAGTGCCACTTTACCACTTTTGCAGCGCTGTGTTTGTTAATGCACTGTGAGGTTGCATTTTTGCTCTCAACTGAAATTAAATTGCTCTTGGCTAAAATTAAATCACACTCAGCTCATATTCAGTTGGTTACCTTGTCACACCCTTGTAATTTTCTCTGCTTTCTAAAGTGGAGTTTCTCATCTGCCAAATTACACGGTTTTGTTTTTTCACTGATTTGCAGATGTGTAATTTTGTCAAAGCTTTATATGTATGTATTTATGTATGTATTCATGTAATTATACCTTTGAAAAGGTACTTAAAGGAAAAATATCATGAGAGTATGAACATTGTTATGAGAGTATGGGGAGAATCAAGCAGAGATCTAAAATTGAAGTGCTCGTTTATTGCTTCTCTTTATTGTGCAACTGGTTCTGACTCTAATCGTGTGATGTACCAAAGACAAACTGATAGCCATAAAAAGCTAGAGACTCTGTTAACTTCACTAAAAGGTTTTGCTTGTGTAATGAAAGGTAATATGACAAGTGGTCTTAGCAGGATAGGTCCTCTGACTGTCCATGTACTCATATCTGTCTGATAGTTTCAACCAAGTATTCTCATCAAAAAGGCTGAAGTTTCTGAACTGATTGTGTTGCAGGGTATTGTGCTGGCATGAGGCTAATTGTAATATTTTAATGAGATAAATTACATAATTGGTTGTGAAAAGGAAATAATGCTGAAGTTTATATCATTCATCGGTTTACTGAGAGGGATGAAAAGCTGAAATGCCAACAATTTGTCTCACACTGGTCTGTGACTCTGGATATGTTTGCTTCCTCTTCACTCCGCTCTAATGTCTTTCCACTAATCTTGGCTAACAGAAAACAATGTAATCTTTGCTGGTTGTTTTGCTTGTCTGTCTGGGAAAGTAGAGGGAGAAAGAGAGGGTAGCTTTGAGCCCCTCTGGGCAGTTTCCTTTGTCCAGGAGGGAGTTTGGATTTCTGTGTTATTTATCAACTGTATATAATTGTAGATAGTTGTAAATATATTGTATAGTTTTTGCTTTGTTGTAAATATGTGTATGTACCTTGGTTACCACAGTATGCAAAGAGGAGCACAAGAAGTCTGAGCAAGCTAGAATCCCTAGACTCAGTGGCTCCAGGTTCATTGTCCTCTTTCCCACGGTTGCTCCTCCCCACAACAGAAAGAGAGAGAGTGGAAGAACATGTCTGGGCAAACCAGGACATGTTCAGGCCTATTTTTGGCCTATTCAGGCATACCACGACAATTTTAAAATTCTGTTAATCTAAGTGAAGTCAAAGTAATGTAAAACTGATGTGAGGGAATGAAAGACCAGATCCGCTCAGTGTACAGATGCATGATGACTGTTGTACTGTGTTCTGATGTTTAGAGGACAACTGAAAATGTCATGTTCATTACCTAGAGCTGAATGTCACCATCTTTGACCTCAGACTTCTGTAAAGTTTGGCAACTCTTAAGAAAAACTACTGTGTTTTCCCTCCCTGTTTGTCTTCCGCTTTGAGAACAGCATTGACATTTGTTTGAGAACTTAGTAGCAGGAACAGAATCACATCCTGAAAACATACAGAAATTTATTCGGACATATTGGCACATAGACACTTTGAACTGCCTTGCTTTTCAGATCTCCACAGGCAGATATTTTGTAGGAAATGGGCATCACAGAAGAGACGTGAGACACTTGACTTCCTGGTGCTCATGAAATTCTTGATTTCTGTTAGATTCTGCTGAAGTCTAGTCAGGAGTGAATGTAAGAAAGATGAAGGTTCTTTATATGGTAGCTTGTCTGGCAAGTGACTGACTTGCATAACCTCTAAGAAAAAACTGTGTTGCAAATGCTAATGCAGTCTGTGACCTTTGCATAATAAGAACATTGATAATGGATTTTCCAATAGTGCACTCATTAATAAAGTGTAGGGAATGGGGCTGGTACAGTGGATGCAGTGGATGTGAGAGAGATAGGATTAGTCAGTGTCTTTAATCATCTCTTCTTCATGACCGAACTACTTTGCACACATTTATCTTAGAGGCATGGGCTAGAGTTATACATCAGATCTCTACAACCTTGTTAATATCCAAATAAAGAAATCCTATGGGCTGAGGCTCTAAAGGGTAAAGGAGCTCAAGAAAGTTGGTTAATTTTAAAAGACCCCTTCCTCCAAGCCTAAGCTAGTGTTCCCCTGAATAAAAAATTGTGTAGATGTGCTAGGAAACCTGCATGGTTGAGCAAGGGGCTCCTGAATGAAATCTCAGGGAAGAAAGAAACAACTCCTGGAAGAAGGAATTTGTCACTTGGGAGAACTATAGAGAAATTTTCAGGCTGTGTAGGAAGGCAACAAGGAATGCCAGAGCCCTCTTGGAAGTGAAACTGGCAAAGGAAATAAAAGAGAACAAGAAGGGCTTCTTCAAATATATCAGTAGGAAAAGGAAGAATAGGGAAGGTGTGGGGCCACTGCTGAATGAGGTGGCAGTCCTGAGAACTGAGGATGCAGAGAAGGCAGAGTTGCTGAATGCCTCCCTTGCTTCCGTCTTTACACCTAAGGCTGAACTCCCCTATGTATTCCAGATGTTTGCTGATGTCACCAAACTGGGAGGCTTGGCTGATACAGCTGAAGGCTGTGCAACCATCCAGAGAGACTTGGACAGACTGGAGAGCTGGGCACAGAGGAACCAAATGAGGTTCAACAAGGACAAGTGCAGAGTTCTGCACCTGGGGAGGAATAATAAACTGCACCAGTACAGGTTGGGAGGTGACCTACTGGAGAGCAGCCCTGGGGAGTGGGAGCTGGGAGTGCTGGTGGATAACAAGTTATCCATGGGACAGCAATGTGCCCTTGTGACCAAGAAGGCCAATGGGATCCTGGAGTGTATTAAGAAGAGTGTATCAGCAGATCGTGGGAGGATCTCCTCCCCCTCTACTCTGCCCTGGTGAGACCTCATCTTGAGTACTGCATTCAGTTTTGGGCTCCCCAGTTAAAGAGGGACAGGGATCTGCTGGAGAGGGTCCAGTGGAGGGCTACAAGGATGATTAGGGGACTTGAGCACTGCCTTATGAAGAATGGCTGAGGGACCTGGGGCTTTTTATTCTGGAGAAGACTGAGAGGGGATTTAATAAATGTCTATAAATATCTGAGGGCTGGTTGTCAGGAGGAGGGGGACAGGCTCTGGTCACTTGCTCCCTTTGATAGGACAAGGAGCAATGGATGTATGTTGCAGCACAAGAGGTTCCACCTCAACACAAGGAGGAACTTCTTTACTGCAAGGGTCACAGAGTACTGAACAGGCTTCCTAGAGAGGCTGTGGAGTCTCCTTCTCTGGAGACTTCCAAGGCCTGTCTGGATGTGTTCCTCTGTGACCTGAGCTAGATTGTATGGTCCTCCTCTGGCAGGGGGGTTGGACTGGTTGATCTCTTTGGGTTCCTTCCAACCCCTGACATCCTGTGATCCTGTGTAAAGACTAATATGCTTTTCAAGATGATTCTAGACACCTTTCTTCCTGGCCTGGTGCCTCAGAGGCCACAGGTGCTGAAGTCTAACACAGTTGGGATATACTTATTAGGGTATCCAGTTTCCTGTGAGGATGAACACACCTTACAGAGTGTTTTCTAGAGTTCTGCATATTTCTAGGAGTCACTGGTATCAAGTCCACTTTGAACAAGACACAAATAAATTAATTTTTAAGTGTTCTGCCAATGATCTGCTAATTTGTACAGAATTTTCCTAACAAGAAGCAGAATACTGACTCTGTTAACCTGGCAAGGAGGTCACTCTGCTGCTGGTGACAGCACTGGCAAGTTTGCCAGGGAAATGGTAAAATATGGTCCTACAGAAATGTGGCAAACACTATTAGAAGTATTAGTGGTATATTAGTACTGTACTCTTTCCCTGGCTGAGTTAACCTGGAAGGCAGCATTGGACCATGCAGAATTTGAGCCAGATCCAAAAATACAATGCAGTAAATGAAGGAAACACATTCTGCAATCATTATACTCAATTATCCTTCATTTAGATGAGAATGAGACCATCGCTAGAGGCATTGTAAATCCCACAGGTACCATAGAAATAACCCAGAAAAGTAAATAATCTGGAAAGCACCGAAGAGGCCATTTATTCCAACTACAGAGATGTGTGAGAAGACTGAGCTCAGCCACAATGCTTTAGTTAAAAGATGTTTGGTGCTGCTTTAGAAATGTGGATCTGAGACCCTTGGTAGAGAGCTCTCTGGTCTCATAGTCACTTCATTTCTTACTTCACTACAGACTTATTTTGGTGACTGTTTAGTGGTATGAGGCTTTGCAGTCAATCTGATGTTTCCTGGAAGAGGTTCAAAATTAAGTTCAGGAGTGGACTGAGTAATTATCTGAGGCTGGGGATGTTGATAGTGATCTTTCTGTTGACAGGGTAGAAATGTATAATTATTATTTTTGGAATTAGTTTAGATACCGTCAGTTTGTTGCCGGTGTGGCATAGACAATATGTTTTAATGAAATAAATGTTGCCATGGACACATGTTAAAAATATGTATTACCTGTCCACCCTCTGCAGACTGTAATGTGATCTGTAGTGAGGAAAAAGGTCCAAAGTAAAGAATAAAGAATGGCACAAGGGATTTCAGATGTTACAGAAACTGCTTTGAATTTCTCCAAGTAGCACCTATTGCTTCAGCTTCGTGTTTCGCTTGCCTATATGAGAGAGAGGAGTAAGATTGCTAAAAATCCATTATTTTTTTTGAAATAAAACTGTCAAAAAGTGAAAAGAGTAAGATTATAAACAGGAGCCGTGTTTCCTATTAACCATAAAGCTTATGTGCTACCATGGTCCCATTCCTCAAGCATCCATAGTGCCTTGCTCTGGGAGTCTACTTAACATCACAAGCAGTTTACTTTGAATGCCAGATCCAAAACACTCAGGGCTGCCCTTAGCTCATTTATACATACATCCTTCATCCAATATGTATGTATGGTGCATCACCTTGCTCTGATACCACAGAGGGATATCTGAGATGGAGTTGCCACATGACACCGTTGTGCCTGGCAGTGAGCAAAATTGGATGCTGGAATGGTCCCAGGACATTTGGATAAGGCTTTGCCAGGACTATGCATGTTTTGATGAAATGGTTTGGGTTTTTAGCTTATACCATATATAGATGAAACTGATGTGGGCTTAGGTCTTTTCCTTCTTTCTCATTAGACGCCAAAAGTTGCCCCAGCCAGGTACTGCACTGCATCAGTCTCACCCCATGTCTCCTTCTGGACATAAAGTGTTCTTGTGTTTTTCCTCATTGATCAGCCCTGCCTCTTCTGCTACTTGTGCTGTATTTCCAGATACCGCTGAAGGAAATGGTAGCTCATGGCCTTTTGTCACCCATGCAGCCCACTGTGAGGTCCTGGTCTTTGTCCTGGCATCACCTGTTGTGGTAACTACTGAACTATTGTGCCTTAGACTGCCATGGGTTGTCCTTGGGGACAGACAACACAGGATTCAGGACTGACAGAGTCAGTCTACCTCCTCCTGTCGCCAGCAACAGTATTAAACTCTAAGTGCCCTGTCCTGGGTCCATTTACGTGAGTTTTCATGTTGAAGTGAGAGAAATGGACTGGTCTGGGTGTTCAGCAGACCTTAAAGAGATGGGAAATCACATTAGTCCTGTCATCGTGTTCTTGAGGGGAAGGAAGCAAAGAGGGTTTATTTCAGGAGCCTAGTCATATGCATACCTGAGAAAAAAACTATATGAGTCTCTCCAAATGTAACTCTTTGTATCTCCAAAGCCAACTAGGCAGAGGTGTGGTCCTGAGAGGGCTTTCAGACTTAGATCTTTCACACTGTGACTGGGCAATGGTGGCAGCCAGGAACAGGCCTGGATTCTTCGCTGAGTTCTGGGGATGATGGTTTGTGTTGAAGCTTAGAGTTTATAGAGTGCTTCCTTTGTCAGTCTTAATGGCTGAACTTCCAGGGAAGACACTCCCTTGTCCAGATTCTGGCAAGCAGCTTTTGGTCTTATCTGTGCTTTATGAAGTCTGTCAGAGGATTCCAGAGAGAGGGCAACCTTCCCTCCATGAGGCAGCCTTTGCAAGGCGACTGACAGACATCTTAAAGCTGAAAGAGAAGATCATGAAATCAGGAAAACCAGCTGACCATTTACATTTTGAATACACTTGTCACTAACACCCACATTTTCCTTGTGTCATTAAGACATGTAAAGTCTCCCTATATGACATAAACCAGTCCCTCCTTCAGTGCAACTTTCAGACAGCATTTGCTCACTCTCTAAAAGCTATGTAGTATCCACTGGTTCTTCTACACATCTCTTACTTAGTTTTTTCTACAGCAATTTACATTTTTACTCCACTTACACCTACAAACTTCTGACTTTTTTAAATGTTAAATTTTCAAATTTCCCCATTTATTTCAAGGGAATTTTGCCTAACTTTAGACAGCAGTTTCAGGGTGGGCATTTATAATTCTCACAGATGTCTTTACCATGTGCAAGAATTTGAAATTACAGTGACAAACCCTCCAGGAAATGATGTGAGTTCTATTAACCACAGGAAAATGTCTCTTAGGAATTCAACAGCAGAAAAAAGAAAAAAAGGGAGAAATTGTACTGTCTTGAGAGAATGTGAACTGGCATAAAAACAAATAATGTCATGTATCTTCCTTTCAAAATTCTACTATTTTGTCTGTTCAAGCTTGTATATACACAAAAAGCTCTGCTAGGTTAAAAGTGTTTGTGGTAAAATTGAAATCATTGTCTCACCAGTCACCAGGACTTGAAGTGTTCCTGTTACAGTACTTACTGGGTTTGAAGTATCACATTGCAATAATAGAAAGAACAAATATTCTTAGACATAGAAACTGAAAGATACGAGAGAATAAAAGTAATATTCATTAGATCATAGCAGGCCCATAAAGCCCTGCTAACCCTAAGAAGGATCAACAGCAGATGCTTAGTTAAGAATGTAAGAAATGAACAGCATTTAGTGATGCTTCTTCCTACCATTTTCAGATGGAGGAGTAAGAATTTCCCACAGTTTTGAACATGTAGTTACCTAGTGACTTGTGATACCTTTTTTATCTTCTAGGAATTTCAAAATAATGTTTTGTATTTATTACACTGCTCTCAAGCTATTTCATGGAATTACTCCATTGCCTCATTGCTGAGTGGCAATTGCCAGCTCAGAGCTCAGCACCATAAATATACAATTATGATTTTCCACCTCTGGAGGAAAATTTTAGATTTACCTGTTTTTAACTTGATCTGCCATTTTCTCTCTCAGTCACATAAAGACCCTTCTGCATTTCTGCAGTCAGCTGGCATCTCTATTACCTTGCACAGCTTGCTATTAAGAAATGTTGACAGTTCTTACAGAATAGAATGAATCATAGAATCACAGAATGGTTTAGGTTGGAAGTGACCTCAAAGATCATCTAGTTCCAGCACTCCGCCACAGGCAGGGACAGCTTCCTCTGGAACAAGTCACTCAAGGCCTCATCCAACCTGGCATTGAACACCTTCAGCGAGGGAACATGTACAACCTCCCATGGCAACCTGTTCCAGCATTTCACCACCCTCACTGTAAAGAACTTCCTAACAATAGCAAGAATAGGGTTATTAAAAACCCCCATCAACATATCCCAATATACCACATAATGCACTTCATGAAATGTCTTCTTGTCTTCAGGCAATACCAACATTTCAGGCTTTCCTTTTCTATGGCCCATCTGTAACCATGATGCTGAACTGACTAATCTAGTTTGGAAGGCTGAGGCATCCATATTTTGCTTATAAGCTTCTACTTCAAGCACAGAAATTAAACAAAGTCTTCTAAATCGAAAATAGCAAAATAGAAAGATTTGAGGAAGCTTTTTGTATCCTATCTCACCTTTCAGACCTCTGTTGATATTCAATCTATTCTTGATCACAGATGAAAAAATGCAGAAAATGAGAGAGTGTAATAATATACACAGTGTTGATACAAACAGAATTCAGAAACCCAATGTACTGAAGTTCTCAGACTACTTTATCACTTGCAAAATTTACAAGTAGTGTGGCAAAGCAAGCAAAATTGTACCTCACTTGGAAAGAGTAGAAGTTGATTACTTTTGAGCAGACTGATTTCCCAGATTTCCCAGGTGAGCGACCATGAGCTCTGATATTTGAACTACAGGGAAGCAAATTAAAAGAAATCCTCTCCTTGTTCTAATTTTTTTAAACTAATTTTGGAAAATTTTCTACCTCTGCACTACAGAAAAAAAAGTGGGTGTAAGAAGAGGTAATTAGAGAATACTCCAAGACAAATACCTGTCATATGGCTTTATTAAAATGTAATATAATAATACCAATTTGTAGGAAAAATAATTGTCATACATTGTTGTACTAATGCAGTATCTGCTTATAAGATATATTGCTTTTCATTAAATTCATCAGAATTACATGCCTGTGAAAGATGTAGAAGGGGATGTATTTAATCTCAACCCCAGGCAGATGTGTCTTTGCTGCTTTGCATGGATGTTTTAGAGATACATTATTTTAGCTGCATACCTAGGGGTCTTGCTTTTTTCCTACTTTCTTTGATTCTTCTTTACCAAAACCCAATGGAGACCTTTCCTGTTTCCTTTATTAAGTGCAGGAATATGTCCTTCCCTGAAGGAATCTGATCATGACATTGGGCTTTGGCGCTTGCTAGAGTCTTTTTGCAGCAGAAGTCCCAGGACATTTTCTCACTAACCAGAATCACCAAATCAGAAACATTTGGGATGTTCATGATAGGTGAGTAGATTTCATGATGAAAAAGAAAGGTTCCGTTACTACTAATGTAGCTCCACACTGGAACCTTGTTTAGACATGCTGCAGAAGTGACTGCAGAGCCACAATGTTTTACGAATCTGGCAAGGAGGGAAGGGCCACAGCTTTCTTGTCTCTGAAAGTTAGGTACAGAATAGGCAAAACTTCTCAGAAGTAAGCAGCAACTGCTAACTCCTGAATGCTCACATGGTATGAAGGAATGCTTTGTGGGAATGAGAGCTGTTAGGTTACAGAATTGCTTCTGAAAGCAAGCAGGAACAGGAGGAACACTGAGACCAGCAACATTCATAATTGGCAGGCTATAAAAAATACTGAATCTGTAAATAAGAAAATGCAAATATAGTCATGTAGTTAAAGGAAGGTAGACTTCATTGCCCACTTTCTTCCTCTCTGACTTCAGTGGTTCTTACCTAAGTTGTTACTCTTCCTGTTATTCCTGACCTTAGGATTCATTTAGATATTGAAAAAAGGTCACATTACGACAGGGGATGAGGAGAAATTGATGTTAATATGAGGACAAGATTTTTTTTTTAAAAAAAGAGTAAATCTTGCTTAAGTCTCATTTGACTGTTAGCAGATGGCAATGCATTCCATTTCTTGGCAAATTATTTTAGCAGGCTCTCTGAGAAAATGCGTATGGGGGCGGAAGTTATGGTGCAGTTCTAAAGTAGAAAAATAACTTATAACTCAAGTTTTATGTATTTTAAGCTGTTACGAGCAGCTGTGAAAACACATATTTATTTTGACTATTTGCCTTAGCTTCAAGATTTGTAACTGGAATGAAAAAATCACAGGGTGTTCCCTTTCTGTTTTCTTTTGAAAGGATTTGTGTGCAAGGCTTCTTTACACCTGTGGATTCCAGAGCTATAAGTAATGCAATAAAAATCTGATCCAAATCTCACTGAAATTCGCAAGTGACTTTCCATGGGCTTTATGGGGCTTTCTGGTGGACCTTCTCTATCTTTGGATCAAGTCAGAAGCTTTACTGCTTTCACATCTGCATGACAAACTTTGGCTGTTTTGAGGATCTTGTTTTGAAGCTGAGGTGCTGAGGTGAGACATCTCACTCCAAGGGTCTGACTAGTCCGCAGAAGTTGCATATCTGTAACTATACAAAGTTACAACTCTGTTTACTGAAGTTGAAAGTGAAGTTGAAATAACAGCATGAGAGGCCTCATGTCTGACCTGAAATAGATTTTAAGAGGATGTTGAGCTGCAGAAGATGCAGGAAGATGCTGAGGACTGTGCTACTATAAGCATGCACAAAAACACAGGGTGCCAAGAGAACTTAGGGTCCCGCCATCTATCTGGGGAGTTTTGGTGGTAATAGACTTGAGCCTTCTGACTTGTTTCTTGGATCTGGAGCACAAGCTGCCTCTACTATCCAAGTGTGAACACTTCTGCATCTTGCTATTTTTGTATTTCCCTCATATAGACTACCATCTGTTTCACCTCCTTTGCTTAGCAACTAAATGAAAGAGTTGCTTTAAAATCCAGACTGTATACTGATTCATGACCAGATATAACAGGAATAGCTGATTTTTAACTCCTCTGAGAGTTAGTTTAAATTTTGGAGGTGCCTCTCCAGAACATACAAATTTGGATCATTGGAAGAAATTAATACCATAACAAACAAGGAACTGTAGATTAGTGCTGAGGGCTTCAATGTAACTAACTTCATTGCCTATGAATGGAAAAAAGAAAAATTGTCTTCTGCTAGAATTTCCTAGGGCCTTACAGAGATGTCCAGGGAGTGAAAACCAGTAGATGGGTCTACCTGGAAACACTTGCTGTTGCTGGAGTGATTGATCCTTCTAACGGTTTCCTGCTGAGGCTCAGCAACTGTAGGCTTCACTTGTGTTTTCTAGTCCCCTAAATACATAGGAAGACCTCTCTTATAAAAGATTAACACATCTCATGACTACGAGATGCCTCTCTCTGTAATTATAAACCACTGCAAATCACTCTGTACATTTTACTGCTCCATAGGAAAGAGTTTATATTGCTTAGCTATGATTGCTGAGAACAAATCTTCTCCCTACAGTGGCTTTAAGGGACTCTGAGGAGGACTGATTATATCCACACTCTGCTTACTTTAAGCTCATTAAGCTACACTTAAAATGATATCTCTAAAGCTTATTGAAAAATTAAATTGATTTTAAGGTCGCTGATTAAGTTCTGCTTTGTAGGATACAGTATTTAGTTTGAAGAAATCATGTGTTTTAAAACCATGGAAAATTAGTGAGATAACACATAATACTATTCTTTTTTTTTTTTTCAGTAGTAATGAGGCAGCTTCATGTGTATCAGAAGGGCTGCTTTTCGTCTTTATGTTAAACTGTAAAAGTTAGCTAATACTCTCTTTCAGAGAAAGTCTAGAAAGAGAAAACAACTATTCTGTGAACTTCCTTCTCCAGAACTATTTGTGGTGTGCTGAATCCCTGCCTGACCTGATTGTGCCTATAGAGAAGATTCAAGTTCAAGTTTCATATCAGGTTTCATACAGGTATTTGTTAGATAAGAATTAATTTAGATATTCTTATAAATAAGATGGGTACAAAAATTGGAGAAAGTGTCAAGCTTAGTAAAAAACCTCTTTGTTTTTAAAAAACATTTTATTTAATCTACAGGCTACATGCAAAATGAATTAAATAAGGTTGATCATGCACTCTGAATTCTGAAATATTCTGTCTTTCAGTCATCATTTAGGTCACAGTTTTAAGCACCTTGATTTCAGAGAGTAGGGTGGTAGGTGTTTGGTTAGAGATCATGCCTACATCTTTCCCATGGAAAGCTCTCACTTGCTTTGAGAGAGGGGAGAGACAGGAACCAAAGGGGAATTCTCCCATGCTCAAGTGCCTTCATATTGGTTAAACCTTCCACACTTTATAAGAGAAATTCACTACTGAGGAGAGGTGGAGATTGTCTGCATCATGGATTTTTCTCTGGACCGATCTTAAAGGTATTTGCCTGCAATGTAAGATCAGTGAATCAGTGAATTTAAACATCAGTCTTTACATTTCTCATTAGTGCTCTGATTTCTTTGTTACCCACACCCCATCTTGATTTGCTTTCTTCTTTTCCTCCAATCACTGCTGTCATTGCTCTCCTCTCCTCTCACTCTCCATCCCCATCGTCATCTGTCCCTGTGAATGAACGTGTTGGAGCTCAAATTGTGCGTGGAATCTGGCAGCTGTGGAGAAGGCCTGACTGAGGCTCCTATGGAGATGTCTGCTTGTATGCCTGGCCTTTTCTATTACTTACTCCTGCCCTTTTCTTGTTTGGTGTTTGGAAAAGTGAAGTCATGCAGAGGGTACCTAGGATTCTTACAAAATAACAGTCAAACAAAACACCTCATTCAACTGCCTATAATCCCTTAGAATATGTCTTGGCCTCTCAGTTTAGTGTATGAAAGATTTATCCAGTGGCAGCAATTCTTTTTTGGGGGAGTCTGAAGACCAATTTAATACAAATTCAACTTTCCATTAAGTAGAGGTTGTAGGGCAAGAAACCAGTAATATAGAGATTTAAAGTGATGCCTGCTAATACAGATGGACTTGCATAATCCTGTAATTTGAATGCTTCTGCTTTGAGAGTTACAAGTGTCATGCTCATTTACTCTGTGAGTCATTTGCTCCTATTGCATTTTTTTTACATCATTATAAGATGAGAAAAATATTTTTGAGAAATACACTGATTAAAAGAATTTTGGAGGAAAAATTCAATGTGCAAGAATTGTTGTGCTCTTGGGATCTAATTGTTGATGCTGTCAGCACTTCACAGTAAAGAGTTTGTAATTATTCTCATATACAAATTCTATGTAAATTTTACAAAGTGAATTCGTGTAAAGGGTTGACCCTCCTGGGGGTGGTCTGAACCTGACCTCAGGTGCAGTGGTTAGCCCACTCCCAGGTCATGTCTGTACCCCCTATAAAGACAGAGGAACTTAATTTTTCTTTCTCTCTGCCCTCCCTGCCTGCCTGCCTGATAGCATCACCCTTGTTCCTGATGCTCCTGCTTTGCCACATGGCCATCCTACCACATGGTGGGACCACCACTTCCTGAATCTACTTCCATCCACTGCCATCAATCTGATTGTATATATATTTTTGTATCTTGCTTCTCTACCCTATGCCTTTTTCTAACTCCCCTAACTTAAATACCTTTTATTTATTGTTAAAGTTTTTCTTTTAATTTCCAAATCGGAGCAAGACTGTTCTTTGGGTGTTTTACCCCTTTCACTCTCTACATCTAATTCATTTCTTTCCAAAGGGGGAGACGAAGGCATCCTATTATTGTATTGTTCTGTTAGGTATTTTGAGTCTCTGGGAAGTTTAAATCAGACCAGTACAGTTCAACAAATAGTTAATCCTCATCTGCAAATTGTTTCAGGCAAAATTTATGTACTTTAAATTTCGCTTTTTCGGGACGCACAATAAACCGGATTTTTTCCTAGTGTTTTGTTTGTTTTTCAAATTAAAAATATAACTAAACTTCTCATGAAATAAATAAATTGAAAAATTAGCCAATACTTTCTTGTTCTACAATTACTGACAGCATGGTTGTGGAAATGCTCTCTTCTTATCAAAGCAGATTCAGTAATAGGAAACATTTTAATTTTTCAAATGTAATCACGGAATTGAAGAATGCATTGTTTTGGAAGAAACCTTAAAAGCCATCCAGTCCAACCCCTCTGCAGTAATCAGGGACATCTCCAAAGAGATCATGTTGCTCAGTGCCCCATCAGGCCTGAGTGTCTCCAGAAATGGGGCCTCCACTACCTTTCTGGGAACCTGTTCCAGTGTTCCACTACCTTCATAGCAAAGAACTTCTAATGTCCAATCTAAATCTGCATTTCTCTAGTTTAAAAACTCTGCCCCTTGTGCTAGTGCTACATGCCTTTCTAAATAGCGCTCCCCAGCTTTGTTGTAGGGCCACTTCAAGTACTGAAAAGCTTCTGTAAGGCTGCAGAGCCTTCTCCTCTCACAGCTGAAGACCCCCAACTTTTTCAGCCTGTCTTCATAGGAGAGGTGCTCCACCACTCTAATGATTTTTGTGTCCCTCCTTTGGACCCACTCCATCAGGTCCACATCCTTCTTGTCTTGAGAGTCCTAGAGCTGGACACAGTACTCCAGGAGAGGTCTCACCAGAGCAGAGTGGTAGAATTACCTCTCTGTCTGATGGCCACACTGCTGATGCAGCCCAGGATACGACTGCCCTTCTGGGTTGAAAGTGTGCATTGCTGGCTCGTGTCCAGCTTTTTTTCCACCAGTACTCCTCAGTCCTTTTCCACAGGGTTACTTTCTGCTGGTTAGGAAACTAAGCCTGGAAAGTAGTTTCTCTTGAAGCTGAACCATGCTTTGCCCTTTTTAGAAAAGAAATTCCATCATCTTGAAATAAATGTTTTGAGCTCAAGATTAAAATTAGCAAAATGCATGAAGCCTGTTGGCTATTGCCGATACCATAGTCATGTGTAATTCTGGCCAGTGGAGTTTAACCATAGTGCTACCTGTTCCAAAGTCTGAATAAACACTTGCATATACTAAGTTGTCCCATAATTTTATTCATAGACATCAGTGAATACTATGAACACTCTTTTCCAGAAGGATCTTGAATGAGTGAGCTTCAGTGCTTGCAAAACAATTTCCTTCACATTTTCTTTATGATTTTCATATATTTTGTTATTTTTAGTAATTTTTAGTCTTAAAGTGTTTTTGTTCATCTGAATTGCTTCATATTTGGCAGTGAGATGCCAGCTGAATGCCCAGTTACTTTCTCATTAGGGTAAGATCTTCACAAAGATCTCAGGTTTGGTTGGTTCACCATTTTCTAGGAAACATGGATGTAACAAAAATCAGTTTCAGGCATTAAGTTCACAAACATCTTTGATTTTATTGTTCATGGGGCTTAGTTATTCTTCTAATACCTTATGATATAGATATTTAACTGTAATTGTCAATATTGGCTTTGATCTCTTTCATGTAAGCAAAAAATACTTATCCTCACACAAATTATCTTTCAGTAGATTTGTAATATATCTGAGTGTACTCATCTTTTTCCCCCATCTCTATCCTGCTGCATTTTTTGATTCACTGAATAATTTTAAACCTGTTTCTTCCCCTGTACGCAGAACTGGTTAGGCCACACTTTGAGTAGTGTCCAGTTCTGGACCTCTCAATTTAAGAAAGATGTTGAGGTGCTTGAACGTATCCAGAGAAGGGCAACAAGGCTGCTGAGGAGGCTGGAGCACAGCCCTATGAGGAGAGGCTGAGGAAGCTGGGATTCAACCTGGAGAAGCGGAGGCTCAGGGGAGACCTCATTGCTCTCTTCAGCTGCCTGAAGGGAGGTTGTAGCCAAGTGAGGGTTGGTCTCTTTTCCCAGGCACCCAGTGACAGAACAAGAGGACACAGTCTCAGCTGCACCAGGGCAGGTTTCGGCTGGATGTTAGGAAGATGTTCTTCATAGAAAGAGTGATCGACATTGGAATGGGCTGCCTAGAGTGGTGGTGGAGTCGCTGTCCCTGGAGGTGTTTAAAAGGAGACTGGGTGAGGCACTTGGTGCCATGGTTTAGATAAATTGTAAGGTGTTAGATGATAGGTTGGACTTGATGATCTCAAAGGTGTTTTCCAGCCTGGTTAATTCTGTGATTCTCTGATCTTCAAGAATGACATAGCAGAAGACAGTATAGTTTATGTTTTGCAGTCTTGGTCAGATAGGAGCTTTCCCTATTGAGCAATAGAACATGCCACCTAATAATTTAATAAAGCTGAGTTTAGTCCTTGTTGATACGCATCCCATTAAAGTTGATTATGAGCTTTGGAGACAATCACAAGTCAGTTAACAAAATAAACCCATTCATCTTCTCAGAATACTGTAGCATCACATTACTTCAGCCAAGCATTTGTTTAAATAATAAGAATTCTTCTTTATTCCACTTTAAAAACCACCTAACAATAAACACTCTACAAAATATTATCATTTCAGTGTTTTTTCTTTTTCGTAACACTTTGCTCTTCCATTTAATCAATATATGCCTGACTACCTATAGTTTTTGAAAACTTCTGTCAGCACTTGGTTTTTGTATTTTGCCTCTAGGCTTCACAATTTTTAAACTTATTTTGGGCACTTTTAACTGCATTAATCAATACACCTTTCCAGAATTTAAATAATCATATCAGCATTATTGAGACATTTGATACAGCTGCATCAGAAGTGGGATGCAGGTGTGACTTGGCACTAACTCACACAGAAATAGCCTCTAGGTTATACCATTCCATCAGAACCTTCATTCCTTCCCTTTGGAACATTTGCATGTAGGGAAGCTTTGTATGAGTGTACTGTGAAATAAATCCTCTTATTATAAGTGCTGTAGACATTACTAGTACCCACCCAGATCTCACTGGGTGCTCATGGAGCTGATGTTTTGTTACTACTGGTCTAGATGTCTGCTGCAGAGAGTGGGGCTTCTTCAGCTTTTTAGCACTGAAGTGAGGTGTCTGAAGATGATGTACAGAAGTTGCTCTTTTCTGTTCTTTTCACTTCTGTCTGCCTTCTTTATAGCCCATTTGGTTCTTGTTTTCCATTTAATTTCTGTTGTTATCTTTGCCACTTCAGATATCATTGTAGGTCTACAGTCCTCTAGCATGACTATCTTTACCTATCTCAAAATGAGCTCTTCAGATCATTTAAATAGAACATTGCTGACAACTACTTTTTTTTTTTATTTGTTGCTCTTTACAAAACTAAGATCTTCAACTAGGTATAAAGGGATAAATCAGGATGCAAATAAATAGACTGAACAAATAGCAGTCCCTGGAATTAAGTAACACTGAACTTGCAAATAATTATCCTACAAGTTTTTGGAGTGTTACATTGGTGTAACTTTAGCTAAATTTAAGTAGTGAACTATGTCAGTCTAACTAACCAGCATCACAAATTCCTCAGAGCTAATGTCAGTGAGGGACTTTCAATATTTTTTAATATGTTTATTACTAGGATTAAGATAAATAGACCTATTATCCCAAAGCCTTTCAAGCAAATGCAGTTGCACAGTATTACGACAAAACTAAAGGGAACTTCTGTAAAGTAACAGAAACTCCAGATGCATTCTTGTCCAATGACAAATTTGACATCTAAAGCACAACTCCCTTTACTGTTTTTAATGACAGCAGAAGAACACTTTTTATTGTTACACCTTAAAGTGGCCTGTGTCAATGCAGTCACCTTTCTTGCTTACCAGAGAAGAGAACAAATGATAGAAGTTAAATTAGAAATGTGAAAGTCCTAAGTTAGAAAATGTGTGAGAGAGATCTGTTAATTTATCTCATCTCCAAGTCTGCAGTGTCCTCTGTGTACAAAAGGTGCAGACCTGTGGTCTGCAGAATCACAAAGGGTGTCCACTGGAGCTCCTGGAGGCTATGAAAAGGCAAGCTGGAAGACACTTACTTCAAAGAAACCTTTGTATATCTAACAAGAAGAAGAAGAAGGTAGTCTTCAAAAGTGCATTAATAAAAATGAAAGAAAATCACCAAAATGAGGACTGTTAGGAAGTAATAGAAAATCATCTTCTGCAGCAGTATAGGAATTTATCACTAAGAAAGACCTGACCAGAAAAAAAGAACTGAGTTATTAAGAGCTGATTTGTAATTAGCAGCAATCATGGGACCAGTGTGCGCAACAACTGTGTTGCTGCCATGAAATACACAAATACATTCCCACGATGAAGAAAGAAAGATGCTTCCATTGGATATAATCTCATCAACAAGTGCTTCCCTGGAGTGTTTCTCTCTGCTCTGGCTGTGAATGCTCAAGGAAGAGTTAATTGCAGAGGAGCAGATGCAGGGAAGGGTTGTTTGCATAGTATGAGGGAATAGAGAGGATCTTCCTGGTGACAAATAAAAAGTTTGCTTTCTTCTGGTGAACCGAAGTTAGCAAGTGAACATAATTGCTCTCTGTAATTTAACTGGAGGTGGTAGAAGGGAGAGGAGAGGAGGAAATAAAATCATAACATAAATGTTGGAGAAGAAACAGGATTATTTAAATGGTATTCACAATTTTGGCACAAGACCTTGAAAATTCTCAGTCACAGAGCCAAACTATTATTTTGATGGAAACAGGATCCTTTAGGCAGTAATTCAGTTTTGCAACAATGGCAGATTAGATGCCACAGAAGAACAGGAAAGGATGAGCACCAGGACACCTCCGGGGAGGTTCTGGAGTCTTGTGGTGGGTCAGGAGGAGTCTGGGAAGGAGAAGGAAGGCTAACTACTTCTTGTGGGGCTGTTCGGGGCACAGCTAAAAAAAAGTATGAAGGGAAGCTTTAAGTCAGATAATAGGCCAGTGTCTCTCTAGAAGGCACTAGTTAAGTTGGGTGACAGAAAGCTGGTCACAGTTTGATGGGTGTGAGTAAGGTGATGTGAGACATCAGTTTCTGTGCTCTGTGGAAGGCTTTGTATGCAATCAATTTTTTAAAAAAAAATCATTTTATTATTTTCCTCCTGGGCTTTTCAGGAGAAAGGAAAACCTTAGCACATCTTACTACCAAGGTTCAGCAGACCCTCCTCTACCTCTTCATCTGCCTACTTACTCCCTATCCTGCTGCAAGAATACATTTAAGTGGGAAATGAGAGGAATATTTTTCGACATCACAGAATGGAGGCTCTGGAAGAAGAACAGTGGAGACAAAATACCTGACAAATTTAAAGGTGAAATTTGTTCACTTTATGAAAGTCTTTGTGGAATTTTTACAGCAGAACAAGGAAAGAACCAGTGACCCTGGACATCCTTTCTAGTCCTGTATTCTTGTGGAAAAAAAAATCCTTAAGTTTTGTCTTCTGTTTCTTTAAATAAATGTTTTATGCTTGAAGACACAGGACAGTGAGAGCATGGCCAATGTCTCCATACATCAATAGTTTCTACAGAAAAAATCAGAAGGCACAGGCAGGCAAAGCAGTGCCCTGCAAGTTAAAGTGCTTTTATGAGAATATCTGACCTACTCTCTCTTCTATCTTGTTTCACTACAGATCTGATTTGTAGCATACTGGAGATATTCTGAGTAAGTTTAAGCAGGAGTAGAGAAATAAGATGGAATAAAGTGGTGTTACCTTGAGCTGGGCTTCCTGTTCATATTGTAGCAAAGGATTGAAGCACCAGACTTCTCCAAATCAATCTGCTTTTCATCAAATCACTCCAAAATATCACTATGATTTTGTTCCATTTCACAGGATGAGATACTGAAAAAAAACATTTAAATTTAAATCTTTGTAATTTTCATTAAACAAAATGTATGAAGTGACAAGAATGCAGGATGATTTTGTCCATGAAGGTAAATATTAACAGCATGAAACTGAACAACAACTATCAGTCAAATCTGTCATATTTATCTGCATCATTAAATAAAATGGGTTTTGCCAGAAAGAAGGCTTTGGCTGAATGGTCATGATTAAAGCTTTTGACATCTATTCTGATGAATAGCTACCCTGAATTTTCAAGAGACAGCTCTTTTCTACTGTCAGACATAATTCTTCCAGAAACAACAAATATGCTTTGAGTATATATTGTGGAGGGAGGTCAGCTGTGATGTGAAATAGCAAACACCACTAATGCTGGGCTTGCCTTCCCTCTGTCATGCCAAGAACAGAAGTTTATCATCCGCAACCTTCAGAAAACCATTCTTAGAAAGAGGCTTTCAGGTTGTTTTCATAAGGAGGCCTTCTCCCATTCCCCACTAAAGTCTCCCTCCCCATTTAAAGTACCTGCCCAGAGTGTAGATTAAAGAACTTTAAAGCAAGAAGAGGAAAAGCTGCCACGAGTGTTGAAGCATTCAGTGCTTCGTTAGCCAGAAAGCTTTCCGTGAGGCAGTTGGTGTTGGCAAGGAGTTCAGACTCCACCCCAAAGCTATTCCTTGCACAGTTAAACAAGCTATTGGACTCTTTTCCAGGCAGCATATGAGATTTCACTTGGATAGAGAAAATCAAGGTCAATTCATCTAGACCATGAGCAATTAATAATGGATTTTGTGTCAGAGAGATGGGTTGAGTGATTACAGTGCAAGTACCCCAGTCCACAAACCTCTCACAGCTGAGGTCAACAGAATTGTTTTATTTTTCTTTAACATAAGGAGGGAGGATAAAGGTCATGCAGAAATCCCATCTCTTCTTGTTTATAAGTGCAATCCATAGATCTGCTTTAAATTAGGGAACCAGTCCTTGCTTTCTGTTGTCAAAGATTAATGTTAGCATTAATGAGGCCAGCTTCTTTTTGGAAAAAAGTCTCTTCCAAAACACCAACTGAGATGTGAATCAAACCCATGACTGCTTTGTCCTCCAGTGACATTCTTTACCTTTCTTTCTTTAAACACTGGGAAAACCAATGTGATTATGTGCTAAACATCAAGGAACACATATTCAGATGCAGTTAGGGATGTTGTGTGTCCAATATGGTTTTCATAAGGTTAGAGCATCCACAGCACAGATTGAAGTAACTGTGAAATAGTAAAGTTTGACACCGCTGAAGAAACCAAGACCAATTTATTTTAGCTGAGCTTCTTGCTAGTGGTGAGTTTGAAAATGTGTACGCTGGTTATTTTCCCATGTCCACATTGAACCTGATAAAGTATTTGAAATGCCAAAAGCCATTTACATTTAGTCTGGCATTGTACAGAATTTATCTGCTAAACGGTAGAGATTAAGTTTGTATTGCTAAAGGAAAAAAAATAGCATACAACACAAGCCACATCGAGAAGCAAAACATGAAGATTACCTTTTGAAGGACAAAGCCAAACTCCTTCTGTTTTCTCACATGGCAAGAAGATAAAGATACGTGGTCTCCTGTCCTGAAAAAAGTGTTTAGATTAAGTTGGGACAAGTAAACAAGCCTGAGAGGCAGCTTGAGCTGCTATGTGACAGAGCCAACTGTTTGTGGGTAGACAGTAAGAGCAAAAGGAGACCTGTTTGTTTGAGTAGCTGCAGAAGTGCGGAAATACAGCCCTGAAAATAGCCAAGAACTTTGTATTGCATCACACCAGATCTCATAAAACTTGCTCTCAATCTGTGCTCCATGCTATGATCATGAGAAATTAGTGCAGAGCTGCAGGAGCCACACTCATAGGCCAGTAATGTGTACTGATTTCTCTTACTCTGGGCACTCATTAGCCACTGGGATGGCTGTCCTGGTGCAAAGACACAACTTGCAGTACAACTATGCAAGTCATTCAGTGCAGGTGCAGGCTATGCTTACCTGAGAGGAAGCTTCAACACAGTTAAACCAATGACAGGTGTGCCTCCAGGCAAGAGGTGGGTTAGAGATATGACTGACCTCCATCTGCAGAGCTGCCAGCTTTCAAAACCTGCATTTTGCGCTGGCTGGGACATCTGCAGTGTGTGCTTCTTGCACGCTGCATGTTGATACCACATCGAACAGAATTAGACTCTTTTATCTTTACAAAAGCAGCTAACTGTGGTTATCATAAAGCAATTGTGTGGCAAAGCCTGAGTCATAGAATAGAATCATTGAATCAGTTAGGGTTGGAAGGGACCACGAGGATCAGGGTTTGCCTTACATACAAGGTGAGTTTGGAGGGTTGTCCAGGGGGGTTAGAAGCAGAGTGGGTAGTTAGGTTACTCAGTAGAGAGGAAAAGGCAAAAAAAAAAAAAAAACTAGAGAGACTGAGACTCTCTGAGCCTGAGAGAGTGTCTTATATATGTTTATGTTCTTATTCTTATACATCTCAGCAAGCCTATGAGTGAAGTAGACATCATCATTGTTTTCTCTTCACAGTCTATAATATAATTTTCTCCATTAAAATATTCCAATTAGCCTCAAACTAACACACCCTTCAAACCCATGTTTCACCAGCTTGGAGACCAGGATGTGGTGTGGGAGAGTGTTGAGGGCTTTACTCAGGTCATGTGTCCCCCATCTTGCTCCCCACTGATTCTGTTAACCCTACGAACTGTACCCTGATCTCAGCTGGCAGTCTTCAAAGCACTGGGTACCCTGCTTTCTGGGACTACGGCTGCTGTCACATAATTCTGTGTGGGCATCTGCTATGTAGCACAGTGTACTCTGAAACTCATTTTACATTAACTTGCACCACGCTCCCTCTATTGGCAGCATGTAAGAAACATACGGATCCTTATCACTGTCATTACTGTAATGATGATTACCCAGGAAAAAGGGGGAGACAGTTAAGAGCAAAATCTAGATGACAAGATTCTTACATTAACTCACTATTCTAATCAAGTAATCTGGTTTAAGTAGTTACATTATAATTATTCAGAAGGTACTCATTTTAAGATCCAGAAATTGAAATTTATAGAATCATAGAATGGTAAGGTTGGAAGGGACCTCAAGGATCATCTAGTTCTCACCCCCTGCCATAGGCAGGGACACCTCCCACTAGTACAGGTCACTCAAGGCCTCATCCAGTCTGGCCTTGAACACCTCCAGGGAGGGAGCAGCCACAACCTCCCTGAGCAACCTGTTCCAGTGCCTCACCACCCTCACTGTAAAGAACTTCCTCCTAACGTCCAGTCTAAATCTCCCCTCTGCCAGTTTAAACCAATTCCCCCTTGTCCTGTTGTTACGTAAGGTCAAAGCCTTATAGCACCTGCATTATTACTGCAATGCATATATCATTGTCTGGACTAGATATGGGAAGGCTTTTTCTAGAACATTTGCTTTGCATTGAAAGTAGGTTTCTTTACCATGTATAAATAATTTAAATCAATCCCTTCTAAATTAAGACATTTCCTTTCTTCTTTTGACATTTTAAAGGCAGATGTATTTAAAAGTCTATGGTAAATGTATCTATTTCTTTTTCTGTGTTAAAAGAGAGACAAGAAAAACTCCTATGTAAATGTTCAACAGTTAAATATACTCAATATTTTGCCTAATGTACTGAAATCTATAGAAATCATGAAGATATACTAAAGAATTTTCTTTTTATGCTTAAGTGACATATAACATTGCACAATATATGGATAAATCTAATTCAGTGTTGCTGTGCTGTTTTTTAAATACCTATTTACTAGTAGTTTGTTATGCATTTCCAGTGACAGTCATAGTAAATTTAGACTGTTTCATTCTGTTAACTATCTTGCTTAATTAGTTTAAGCATACGGCGAGGAACAGAACCCTCAGTTAGTTGTCAGATGCAGTTCTGAGTTCACAGCTGCATAATTAGTTTCATTTATTGCTGCAAAAAATGCATGTATGATTCAGCTGCCTTTATTAGCTTATGTTAGATGGATTATTTGAAAAATTGTTTTCCTTTGATTTTGCTCTGCTTCATCTGAAACCTCCTCAAGTATGTCCAGCCAGTTTGATCTGCTGAGTTTTTCCAGGCAGCCCTCATTCCTAGTGAAATACTTATTAAGAGGTGTTGGTATGACATAAGGAAACACCATAGGTTTAGGATTCCTGTTAAGCCTACATGAACCTTTCCCCTCACCTGTATGCAGAGGCTCTTCCCTAGCTGTTGTCCTTCTGACTGTTAACCTCTGTGGTGGCTGCCTCAAAGAATATCTCTATCTGTTTGCCTTTTTAGTCTCCTTTTCTTTTCTGGTCCTTTTTACTTCTCTCAGACTCTGCTATTTTCCTCTGCAGCTGTGTATTTACTTCTATAAAACCTTTTGGACAGAGTTTACATATAAAATGTTAGACAAAATAAGACCATAATACACAAAGCTTGGGCTTACTCTGCATCCACAGCTGGTAGTAATAGAAACACTGAAACATTATCAAGTTGATTGTGATACTGATTGAATAAAGAGCTGTGATTTCATACAGAATCTCTCTCTCTCTCTCTCTTTTTTTTTTTTTTTTTTTTTAAATAGGAAGCTTTGTCATGTCTTTTGGTGCCATTTCATTAAAAAACACATACTTCAGTGTTGTTTGGCAGGAAACAATGGGCACTGACACAGCCCAGTGACCAGCGTTTGGCAAGTACCCCATCCAGAACACGTATTTGCTGAGTAAACAAACTATATGGAGTTAGGAAACTGCTGATTTGATGCTGCAAAACCTGTGAATATCTTCTCATGTAGAAAGTATGTGCTGCCTTTCTCATAAACCCTACAGGTAGAGTGTGTGTCATTGGGGAAAATTGCAAAATGGAAAAAAATACTAATAAGCTTTTCCAGACGGCAGTATAAAAACGTTATTGCTTCTGCTACTAGGTCTGCTATTTATTAGATCTCCTATTACTCAAGCATGGCTTAACTCTATCAGAAGCTTCTCTCAGTTCAGTTGAAAATGCCTGGGACAGAAATATGAAGGTCTTCTGCTAGAGGTAGCATAAGAGTATACTTTATTTTCAGAATTTAATATTAAAATTCTAGGAGGGTTCATTTTTGTTTGTTTGTTTGGTTGGTTTGTTTTTTTTTAAAGGCAGTTTATCTGGTTCTCAGATTTGCAACTTGTCTTCTTAGTTTGATTCTAATTCATGCATTTGCTATTCCTCCAGTTTTGACATAAAAGCTATATAGAAGGGAAGTTCACAAAGCATAAAGACACAGAAACACTTTTAAAGTTATAGTTTAGCTAAACTGTTAGGCTCAGGTCTTTTGTTGGTGTGACAATAAGTAATACCATTATGTATGATGATGTGAGACAGCCATGTGTAAATGCTCTGGAGAAGAGTTTCTCAGTGCTTAGTCAGGGATAACTCAGGGAATTGTAAGAGAAAAGGGAAATCTCACTGAAAAATGTTGCAGAATAAGGACTGATGGCCAAGAGGAGGCCAGGAAGAAGCAGAAGCTCCTCAGCAGTTTGTAGGTTGCATCCAGCATGCAGGAGCAATCATCCCCGTCACCAGAAGCTTGCAGCCTCCTGTTGGTTTTCCTGGTGGTCCCTCAGCCTCAGCTTTAGTACCTGGAAATATATTCACTATATGAGTGCTCTGCTGCACCATAGGTCCACATCCACGTCTGTGTAAAGGGCTGTGAACATACTACAGTTGTAATAGTGGTCTAACTGTGCTAACAGTTGCTCCTGGAATACAACACTGACTCAGAGCAGTGCTATGCAGAGAAGGGGCATTGGTTTGCTGGAAAATATATGAATCAAATTAATTGTTGTAATCTTAGAGAGACATTTTGGATTTGCAATAAGAAATTAAGCTTGAATGAAGCTTATGGGGGTTTTTTTGTTTGTTGTTTTTGCATGTGGTTTTTCCTCCCCTTTTTTCTTTTCTAGAGTCTTTTTATCATGGGGAGAAGGATCTTCTTGACAGATATTAGAATGGGAAGAGCTAAACAAGCACAAAATATATGGTAACTGGGTACTGTTTCAGAAGTTAAGGTTAAAATCAGAGCTACCATTTTTCAGTGCAAGAGGCTTATGAGGACTCTTATGTGGACTCTTCTGCTGAGTGGATGCTTCCTCCAGAAGAAAGTGTTGTGAAGAGTCAAAAACTAATGCCATGTTGATCCCCTGGAGGGATGAAGTTGTTGCTCATGGTGCACAGAATGAACCAAAATGTGGTGGCTGAAATGAACAGGAAATCCTAAGGAAGGATTTCCCTCCAGCAAAAAAGGCATTTGCCTGTTGGTGTTAAAATCCTGTGACCTGCAAGGTCAGTGGTTGAAGACTACAAGGACAACCTACCTATTTTGCAGTAATTCTGTTAAATACTAGTAGAAACAATATTCTGATCAAGGTTTGTATATGTTTCTTCCCTCTAGCATCAGTGAATGTATGTCACTGAAAAAACTGCCTGGGGTTTTTTCCCCTAGATTTATGAGGATTTGCTTCTCCCAAGTATGTGCCTTTGCCATACATGTATTGACTTGTGTGGAAGCCTGTGCTGGGAATTGGGCTGATGGTTGGCTGGATTCTTCGTGCCCAGGATAAAATGGCAAGTGGACACTTTGTCTAGAAAAGCATAAATAGAGCAAGGGGAAAAGGCATGAGGGTCCCGCCTTGATAGAGTTCCCACTGTGATAAAGCTCCTGTTTCGGACCATCCCTGCTTTTGGATGTCTCCTGCCTTTTACACATCTCCTGGTTTTGCAGTGTCCCTGCTTTTGGATGGTTCTTCCCCACTTTTGCACTATTCTGTGCAAATTTGCAAGCTTGGCCAGTCCTGGGGTCCATTTGAGAGAGCTGCTGGTGGCACCCAGACCCAGCTACTCTCAGACCATATTGCAGCTGATTTCCTGGCTGCTATTCTGAGATGGGAAGATGCTAATAGTTTGGTTCTCCCCTGCTGCTGCTGAGGCAGCATCGTTCCACAATCATCCCACTTGTGGAACAAGTGATTGAGACACTTCTGACTTTGGTGGCTTTTCCACCCGCCTTGCACTTCTGCCACACAGATTCAGACTATTGGATATTGCTTGCAGCATCAGAAGGCAGCCAAGCAGCAGAGAAATCCAGCAAGAGATCATTGCCAAATACCTATCTTACCTTCGTGAGTAAAGCCTGCTGGTCCCTCAATTCTCTGCTCAGCCTGATTGATAGTGGGGTAAAAGTTGTGTTTGTAGATTAACCTTTTCCATTTTCTGACTTCCTAAATCTGTACATTTGCCCGTAACATCCTGTGAAGATTTTTCCCAATTGAATTGAGCCTATAAATAAACCTAAGCTAATTCTGTATATAGTTTGGGGGCAGGATTTTCTGGAAAACAAAATAATTCTATTTCTATAATTCCTGACTCGGCCCCATTAATTCCCTGCCTTTGCAACATCTCCTTCCCAGACAGAAACCAAAACAACCAGCAAAGCTTACTTGTTATCTGGTTAGCCGAAGTTAGTGGAGAGATTAGAGTGGAGCAAAGGGGAAGTGAAAAGAAGCACCCCTGGAACAAAGAGGGGACAAATTATTTACATTTTGGCTTTTTATCTCTTTTGACAAACCAATGAATGATATAGATTTCATCATTGTTATTCTTTTACAATCAATGATCCAACTTCTCTCATCAAGAATATTCCAGTTAGCCTCAAATCAGCACAGAAGGCAATAAAAATAGTCAGTGAAAAGAGTGTCAAAAGGTATTAATGGGAGATATTGCAAATTTAACACCAGTGCTGTGTGGTTCAAAACACAGAATCACAGAAGATTAGAGATTGGAAACGACCTCCAGGGATCAAGTGAAGCCCTCTACCGAGGCAGGATCCCCTAAGGTAGTCTGCACAGGAATGCATCCAGGAGGATTTTGAAAATCTATAGAGAAGAAAACTCCACAACCTCTCTGTGCAGACCGTTCCAGTGCTCCGTCACCCTCACTGTTAAGAAGTTTCCCCTCACATTGAGGTCTTCTGCGTTCAAGTTTGTACCTGTTGCTCCTTGTCTTACTGCACACATATTAAAATCTACTAAATTCAGTGATAGTTCCCAAGGCCACCATATGACAGAGGGGAATTTATCATAACACTGTGGTGACCTGTTTGTTTTGTAATCATATTCAGAGACCATTACAAGACAAGCTTTTCAGAAAAGATGGAGAGTAACAGACAGAGGTGGGTTTTCTGGGAGGCGGTATTTAATTTGTTTCTTCAGTGACAGACTTCTGCACCATGTATGTGCAAATCACTATTAAAGAAGTAATTTCTAATTACAATAATTTATTAAACTTCAATTTAAAAAAATTGCTTTATTTAACTGATCCTATGAAGTTTATACTGTATTCATTCCAGGTAATTTTCCTATCATCTCCTTGATCTGGAAAAAGATCTCTCTGAAATAGCAGGATAGTTAATCTGAAAGAGGAGTGATTAAAACATTCCTTTTAATTGCTTTAAAAGAACATGAGAAAACAATGAAGTCTGTTTCTACACTTCCTTATTATTTTAATTTGTCTCTTAAAGGATTTGTGCATGCTGTTTTTCAGCTCATATGAGGCTGCAAATCTAGTTCATAATTATATTAATTGCTGGCAATCATCATAAGGAGAAAACACCTCTGTAGTGCACAAACACAGCTGGGTTCATCTCCACTATCATCTAGCCATCTGAAATAGGTGATATGGTTTAAGCTAGTCATCAAGGCTTTCTCATTCCCTGTTCTGGAGAGAGGTGCACACCTCCAAGGAGTAAATCACCCTATTGTAAAACAGGTTTTGATTAGACCTAGTCTCATTTTTCTTTAATTTCCTCCAAAAGGTAATAGTGCTTCAGCATGTGTTAGTTGGGTCAGGAGAGCTTCTGCTTTCTGAACATCAAGCAGTACTCATGAAACTGTTATTCCCTTCAGCCTCAGGATATATTTAATTTCTCTGCAGGAGTCAAAAACCAGTGCTTTGTTCTGTATGTACAACTCTGACTGCAATGACAAGGCTTTCAGTCACATAAAGTTTAGCCCAAGGTGTATTCTGCCACAAAGAGATGACATGTCATTTCATTTTCACAGTAATATTCAGTCTGTTGCCAGAAGAAAGAATTATGGGACCTTTTTTTTTTTTTTTTTTATTGAATCAAATAAGCCCT
>VWZE01019674.1:307248-347549 GCA_013396675.1 Eubucco bourcierii
TGTGGTGGTTTGGGAGTTCTCTGCCCCCCACCCCCCTTTGCAAAATCACCCAGACTAGACTCAGCAGGCTGGAAGTTAAGGACTGAAGCTGTATTTATGGCTTAGCACAATGTACAAGCAGATATATACACAACATACAGGAATATTTACAGAAATATACAAGCTAAAGGTAATATAGAAACACAACACCCTTCCCAGAAATCAGAGACCCCAGGAGGGGCTTCCAACCACCCTTCCACCTTCTCCCCACCTCCCCACCCCCCTACCTTATCCCAAGGTTTGTCTTACATGCAAGGTGAGTTTGGAGGATCAGCCAGGGGAGTTAGAAGAAAAGTAATTAGTTAGGTTACTCGGCAGAGAGGAGAAAGCCAGAAGCTAGGCAGCCCAAGAGTGTCTGCAAACCTGAGTGTGTTATCTCTGTTTTGAGTTCTTATTCTTATCCATCTCAGCAAACCATTAAAATACTCCAATTAGCCTCAAACCAGCACAAGCTAGAAACAGAAATGACTGGTGAAGTGAGTTTTGGGTCCTTAAATCCAGAAGCTGACTTACAGAGGTGCAATAATACTCCAAAGAATGAGTTAACAAAGAAGATAGACTATGGCTTGTGGATGTAGCAAAGGGCACATCTTGTATCTGCCTCCACAAAAGACTACTTGGAGATGATAGAGATGTAGGAGTCAATTTTAACTGAAATGTAAATTCTGCTACATCGGATTTCTGTCATTTCTACATTTTAAGGTGCATATAAATATGTGTAGTATTTTCTTCTTGGTTATCTTCTGTTATGTTGAAAGCACATAGTTCATCCCTTTTAACTAAATTGTATTAGATTAAACAATCTGCTACCATTCTCTCTAGAGCATTTGATTACAATAAAACCCCGTTTGGTCCATGTAATTCTCCCTTTGGTCTCCTATTTCCAGTTTGTCAACTAAGATATTAGTCAGCATTTAAAAATCTATGATGAAGTATGGGATGGGCAGAATGAACATCACCTACCTAACATCTTTCCTTTCTGCTGGGAGATATCCACTGACAATCAGTGTAGCAGCTCTGGAGCTGTGTAATCTGTCTCAAAAGTGAGAGGAACAACACTGACATTGAAATACTGATACATGATCTTTAAAGATCTTTGAAGAAAATTATCAGTATCCAGAGACTTCCTCACTGGCCTAGTAATATTTCTGTAGTTAACATTTGTATTAAAGGGAGAAGGGAATATCTGAAGTCATTCTTGTGAGAAGTGAACCAAATGTGCCCCTCACTGTGTTCAGTTTTACAAAGCATGTCAGTAAGACCAGAACTAACACCCACAATCATTTGCATGGAAAACATCTACCTGTGAGGCTAGATGACATACTGTGTAATAAATTCCCTAAGTCCCCTTTTAATTAATAAGGCAAACATTCATATGGAGATAATTGCATGTAACACATTATTTGTGTTCCATTGAATTAGACCAAGCCATATTTGACTGAGAAGTGAATCCAAACATTTGCCTCTAGAAAGCTTTATTATTGCTTGTTTGTACAGGACTAACCATGTGCCAGCTGCTTTACCAGCAGACAGAAGTCAGGTCCTGGCTCTAAAAAGTTTGCAAATGAAATACCCTGCTTGGGGACCAAGGGGGATTAAAATGAATGAAAGACAGGAGTACTGTTGAGACAAAGAGTTTCTCTGGATCCCACTAGATCTCAAATTTTTGCCTTCTTTCCGCCCCTCTACCTTACCCCAGGGTTTGCCTTATGTGCAAGGTGAGTTTGGAGGATCATCAAGAGGAGTTAAAAGCAGAGTGATTAATTAGGTTACACAGCAGAGAGGCCAGAAGACACAACAGCTCCCAGAGAGAATGAGGGAGTCTCTACCTTATCTATGTTTGTGTCCTTGTTCTTATACATCTCAGCAAGCCTATGAGTGAAGTAGACATTGTTTTCTTTTCACAGCCTATAATAGAATTCTTTTCATAAAAATATTCCGATTGGCTTCACGCCAGCACACCCCATGAGGACAGTCAGAGACACAGGTTGTCTGGAGGAGTTGCACAGACAATGTCCTTAAATGATTTCAAGACTCGACTGTTTGAAGCCCTCAGCAGCCCGATCTGACCTCAGAGCTGAGCCGCTGTGAGTAGAAGGTTGGGCCAGAGGCCAACCAGACAGAGATGCATTGGTATTCTGTTAGACTTACTGGCCTTGAATGACTGCTAAAAACAGAGCCATCATCTGTCTTCCTTGAGACACTGTGAGACACCTTGCACACTGCGTGCAGGTTGCCAGTACACCGTGTGCAGCCCACCCCAGGATGGCCACGTATGTCTGACTGAAACTGAAGTGACTGACATATATGTGTGCTGCAGGTGCCTTCCTGTAAAGGACAGATCCAGAGATCATTGAGTCCAACCTTCCTGCCAAGGCAGAATCCCCTAGGGTAGTCTGCACAGGAATGCATCCAGGTGGTTTTGAAAGTCTCCAGAGAAGAAGATTCCACAACCTCTCTGCTCAGCCTTTTCCAGTGCTCTATCACACTCACTGTAAAGAAGTTTCTCCTCATGTTGAGGTGAAACCTTCTATGTTCCAGTTTGTAGCTGTTGCTCCTTGTCCTGTTGCTGCTGACCACTGAAAAGAGATTGTCCCCATCCACTTGACATACACTCCTCAGATATTTGTATACATTGATATGATCTCCTCAGTCTTTCCCAAACTAAGCAGCCCCAGGATTCTCAGTCTCTCTTTGTAGGGGAGATGCTCAAGTCTCCCAGTCATCTTTGTGGTTCTTGGTTCTCCACTGGACTCTCTCCAGCAGGTTCCTGTCTCTCTTGAACTGGGGAGCCCAAAACTGGACACAATCTTCCAGGTGTGGTCTCACCAGGGCAGAATAGAGGGGGAGAAGAACCTCCCTAGACCTGCTGGACACACTTCTCCTGATGCACCTCAGGATGCACCCCAGGATGTGGCTCTCTTGACCACAAGGGCACATTGCTGGCCCATGCAGAACTTGCTGTCCACCAGCACTCCAAGGTCTTTCTTCATGGAGCTGCTTTCCAACAGGGCAGCCCCCAATCTGTACTGGTGCCTGTTGTTATTTCTGTCCAGATGCAGGACTGTGCACTTCTCCTTATTGAACTTCATAAGGTTTGCCTTCACCCAACTCTCAGCCTGTCCAGATCTTGTTGTATGGCAGCATAGCCTGATGGGATGTTGGCCACCCCTCCCCAATTTTGTATTATTGGTGAATTTGCTGAGGGTACACTCAATGCCCTCATCTAGGTTGTTGATAAAGCTCTTTCTGCTGAGAGAACAATTGCTCTCCTGTTTCCTTAGTTTCTCTACCCATGTCTGTAGGAAGCCCAAGAAAGCAAATTTGACCTTCAAGGGTTATTACTGTTCAAGAAGGGTACACATCCTTTTGCAAAGCATGGAAAGACAGGGGACCATGAAAGTTTCTTTTCAGGAACAGTTAAGTAGTATTTTGCTGCATTTGATTAAAAAAAACCACCAAACAAAACCAAAACCATTTTGCTCACATTTTGGCTGTGTTCTTGGACTCTTTTGTTAGAGCACACAGCAAGTATCAAACAGGTAACCATGGTACAGGAGCAGCAAAGGACCAGGACATTTTAAAAATTGAAGTCTGGTTTTCTCCTAAGGACCAGTAATGCTCCTGTCTGAAGTCAGTGTCATCACAGGGCTAATAACAGAAGTAGCTGCACATTAGTGACAGAAAGCATTTCTGAGTTGAGTTCAAAACTGGGCTGCAGTTCAGTGTAACATCTAGAGAGTCTGCAGAGCTTGCTGAGAAAGACCTTTAATTCCTGAGTCCAATTGTATGCTGCTTTTTTTTTCCTGTAGGGTACACCTGGAGGTGAGCATTGTCATAACTCATGTGAAAAAGGGTCAGCAGTTGTAGGTTTCCATATGGATACATGTAGGACATAAAAGCCAGGGTATACTGTTCCTTCATTAACTGTATTTTTTTCTACTAATAGATGCTAATAGTTTTGACATTTTGTTGGTGTTTTTATTTGGTTTCTTTCTTTCTTTTTCTCCCCTTCTTTCCTTTAAAGCCGAGCTAGTTCTCCAATGTCCTAGGATGAACTGGTGAATACAACTTTTGCTGCTTCTACTTAGAACATCATCTCATATTTCTACACTTTCTGTGCAGTTTTGTACAACAAGTTCCTGATTTTTTTTTTTTTCAAGGAATAGGGCTTCAACATTTTCCCTGAAATGAAAAATTGGCAAAATTTCCATTCAGGGCCTATTAAGATATTTTATTTCAGTAGTATCACTTTGATTCATTTTGGTTTGCCTTTAATACTGCTATTCAATATTAAACACAGAAAATCTTATTGTGATGTACTGTTTAACACATTATTAGTGCACTGTATTATTACAGTAAACAATCAAACTGAAATGCCTCAAAACTTACTCACTTGGAAGAAAAAAGTCACAGTGGTCACAGTGGAGCATTTGCCTTTGCCTAAAAAAAACCTGCAACCCTTTTTCTGAAAGACTTCATGGGAATAGACACATTTCATTGAAATTCTCTCCCTGTGGCAGAGTTTTGCTCATCAATCCAGGTGCATTATGTAGCATGTTTTGACTCCTCCTGATGCCAGAAGCAGGCAGCTGAACCAGATGAACTTCTGGTCTTTTTTGTTGGAGCGTTTTCCACGTAAACATGTAATCTGGAAAACAATGCACTGTCTATTTAAGGCCCCCTAGTAAAAAAAAATAAATTTGCTGTTCATGATGGCAGAATCGCAGAATGCTAGGGGTTGGAAGTGATCTCGAAAGATCATCTAGTCCAAACCGCTTGCCAAAGCAGGATCACCTATGTCAGATCACACAGTAACGCATCCAGGCAGGTTTTGAATTATCTCCAGAGGAGACTCCACAACCCCCCATGGCAGCCTGTTCCAGTGTTTTGTCACCCTCACAGTGAGACTTTGACTTGGATCCTGAGGGGGACTTTGAGGCGGTCCTTGAGTCGGACCTTGAGGGGCATCTGGAAGAAGGGTGAGGAGAAAGTGCACAATCCCTGCTTTCAGGCCACCGCATCCTGCCTGCCTGCTGCAGGGACCTGTCTCTGCTGTAAACTGCTGCCATTGGTGGGCACACTGCTGAGCAGCCTGAGCTTTGCCCTGTGCTGCTCCATGATTTGTGCCCATGGCAGCTGTGTCTGCAGTCAGTTTGGGCTCTGGCACCCAAAACAGTTTGGCCAGAACTGGAGACAGGAGTTTGTTGTGTATGTGGGGGTGTGCTTAGGGCTAGAGAGAATATCAGAGCCACATAATTGTTTGGGTTGGAAAAGACCCTTAAGATCATCAAGTCCAACCTTCAGCCTAAGCCTTCAGCAGCTTCCTTGCCCTAAACATCAAATCTAAGTGACATAGGAACAGGATTTTCCTAAAATCCCTGAGCTGATGCCCAAATCTGCCTTAATTCCCAAAGCAGTGACTCAAAAGCTGCATCACCCCCACTACCAAACCAAGCTCTCTGCTTGCTCTCAGTGTGGAGGACACTGCCAGCCGAGCCTTGTTCCAACTTTTCCCAGCAGAATCATCCTGCAAGGTGAGGGGAAAGGCTTGTATATATCCTCTTGTAAATAGAATCTCTCTTTAAACTTCCAATCAGTGTGCAGCATCTTCATTTTATTTACTCCCTGAATGGAGTAAATATAATTTCTCTGTTCTAGCCCCAGCTGGCTCATGGTCTCAAGCTGAGACACCTAGCTACCTCCTTCTCCTCACCTTCCACCTGCAACCAGGCTATAGCAGATCTATCAGCTGCCACTCTCTTACTTGCCAGTGGGATTCTGCTTACCTGCTGATGGGCAGGGAGGTTTTCCAAGTAGGATCCATTGTATGTCAAGCACAAAAAAACTCTATAAAGTTACAATTTTTTGAAAAATGGAATAATTTAATCACAGAATCATAGGATGGTCTGGGTTGGAAGGGACCTCTAAAGGTCAACCAGTCACACCCCTCCTCTGCAGTCAGCTGGAGCATCCTCAACTAGATCAGGCTGCCCAGGGTCCTGTTAAACCTTGCTTTGAATCTGCTCAGGTATGGGGCCTGAACCTCCTCCGTAGGGCAACCTGTTCCAGTGTTCCACCAGCCTCATAGTAAAGAACCTGTTCCTAACATCCAATCAAAACCTGCTCTTCTCTAGTTTGAAGCCATTGCCCCTTGCCCTACCACCACAGACTTTTGTAAACAGTCTCTCTCCATCCTTCTTGCAGGCCCCCTTCAAGTACTGGAAGGCTGCTGTTAGGTCTCCCCAGAGACTCCTCCAGGCTCCCACAGCTTGTCCATGCCCTCCTATATTGAGGGCTCCAGACCTTGATGCAGTACTCCAGGTGAGGTCTCACCAGAGCAGAGCGAAGTGGCAGAATCACTTCTCTGGATCTGCTGGCAATGCATCTTTTGATGCAGCTCAGGATGTGATTTGTCTTCTGGGCTGCAAGTGCACACTGTCTGCTCATGTCCAACTTCTTGTCCATCACACTGAATTTAATTTCAGCAGTCCATCTTACCTGTTTGTTCTGGCACATTTATATTCTTGGAAATAGTTCCAGAGCTCTTTGAAAATAGCTGAAGATTTTTGAAGGAAAATAGGTTATGGTTGAATGTTGGCTTTCCAAATGAAATTAAGAAGGCGCTAATTGTCAATTTTTCTTCTCTAACTGGAGCAGAAGAAACATGTCAGTACCTTTGTCATACCTGCTGTTTACAAGCGTGTTCTCTTTAAGTGTATCCGAGCCACCATTATGAACTCTTGCAGCATTTGCTAAGAACTTGCATGATGAAAGGCAGGAATAGATTTTGTATTTTCCTGTTTTCTTTGGTAATTTTTGGAACAAAACTTTACACAACTTCTGTATGACATAAAATTTATTATAAAGCCAACTGATGCTGACACCTTTTTCATTCAGCTCTTAAAAGTAGAAAGGTTGCATTTGCATGAAGGTACATTTGCATTTTCCTATTTACGAAACAAAGACAACTATATATGATGCAGAAATAAAGATGCTTTGTTGGTTAGTAACCTCTTGCATATGTGATATGTGAGGTTTTAATACATATGGAGTTGCTTTTAATGAGATTCTTATAATGAAACTCTGGAATGCTTGAAAAACATGAAGGTAGATTTGCAGAAATATGGGCTAGCAGTAGAGTAACAGTAAGATAAAACTTGGGGTTTTTTTGTGTTTTGTAAAATACTATTTACCTTTCTGTCTGAAGGATCCTGGAGCTGACCCTTAAATCTCAGCAGCAGAGCTACTGGAATTCAGCATGAATGCTAGCATGGAATTCTGTAGATTAAACTCGACTGTCTGTTGCTGATTTAGGTATCCAAGAGTATCCAAGAGAGTGTCATGGGACTGGCAGATATTATAGAGGACCTGTGAAAGACTCCTGTCTTTTGGGATAGCCACCGAGTTGGGATACTTAAGAGTGTTTCAGGATTATTCCTGTAAGCAGGAGAGAAGACCCTTGTCAATGCAGTCAGTTATGGTTCAGATAACCGTGGAGGTCTGTATCTATGTTATGATGAGCTGACTCACTCTCTGTCTAGTCTCCTTGATTATATTTCCACTGACAACAAAGGGAGCAGAGATACCCAGTGTGCATGCCGACTTCTAAATTTAGCTATATTAGTCTGCAAGCTGAATCCTACCTGAAGAGTTCTAAACATAGCTGTGCCAGAACTGGTATACCAAGGTTTCCATTGTCAGTTTTCATCAGCTGGCACTAGAATATCTTTCATGTATGATTTTATCCAAAATAACAGATGAAAAATGTGCCATGGGTCTCTCCTAAATGCTGTCATTTCCTCGTTTGTTCTCAGGTGAGATCTGGCTACTACTGCTTGCTTTTTATTCTGGGAATCCATAGATAATGGCTTTTCTTTTGGTCTCCTTTCTGCCTGTTTCTCCAAACACAGAATCATAAAAGCATTAAAATTTGAAAAGGCTCTTAAGATCATCAAGTCTAACTATATATCTAACTGTGCCAAGTCACCACTGAACTATGGCCCTGAGTGCAACATCTACACATGCCTCCAGGTATGGTGACTCAAGCAGTTTCTTGGGAAGTTCCAGTGTTTGACAACCCTTTCAGTGAAGACATTTTTCCTACTATTAAACCTAAATCTCCCCTGGCACAACTTGAGGTCATTTCCTCTTGTCCTATTTCTTGTTGCCTGGGAGAATAGACTGACAGCCACCTCGTTACAACCTCCTTTCGCGTAGTTGTAGAGAGAATAACAGCTTTGTTTTCTCTAGCCTGATGAAACCCAGTTCCCTTACGAGACTTTTCTCCAGACTCTTCAGCAATTTTTATTGCCCTGCTTTGGACATACTCCAGCATCTCGATGTACTTCTTGTAGTGTGGAGCCCAAAACTACACACAGTATTTGAGGTGCAGCCTCACTGGTGTGGGTGCAGAGCTACAATCACTTCCCTCCTCCTGCTGGCCACTTTGTTCCTGATTGAGGCCAGGATGCTGCTGGCCTTCTTGGACACCTGAGCACGCTGCTGGCTCACGTTCAGCTGACTATCAAACAACATCCCGAGGTCCTTGTCTGCTGGGCAACTTTCCAACCACTCTTCAAAGTCACAATACTGTAACTTTGCTTAGCATTGTTGTGACCCAAGTGCAAGACCTAGCATTTGGCCTTGTTGAACCTCATGCAACTGGCTTTGGTCCATCAATCCAGTCTGTTCAAATCCCTCTGTATCTTCAAGTAGATCAAGATCCCCATTTAAACTGATGTCGTCTGCAAACTTACTGAGTGCACTCAATTTCCTTGTCAGGATTGTTCATGAAGGTATTAAACACTATTAGCTCTGAGGAACACCACTTGTGATACATCATTCTCTTTTTTGGCTCTATTATTCCTTCTCTCTAGCATACATATATACAAATGGATAATGTTTGTTTTAATTTGACACTATATGTTAATGATTATCAGGTGCTTATATTGATTGAGGCCATTGTTTGCTATGTCTATTAGAGTGACATCCAATGTTTTAAAATACCATTGTGCTGTTATGGGAAGAGACCGGCTGATGGAGAGCAGATTTGTTAAAGAAAAGTGCTGTGATGGTTTGGGAGTTACCTGCCCCCCATACTTTGTAAAATGACCCAGACTTAGAACTCAACTGGCTGGAAGTTAAGAGATGAAGTTCTATTTACAACTCAGCACAATATACAAGCAGATATATACACAATAGACAGGAATATTTACAGAAATATACAAGTTAAAGGTAATACAGAAACACAACTCCCCTCCCAGAAATCAGAGACCTCAGGAGGGGCTCCCAACCACCCTTCCACCTTCTCCCCACCCCTATACCTTACTCCAAGGTTTGCCTTACGTGCAAGATGAATTAGGAGGATCAGCCAGGGAGGTTAGAAGAAAAGTGGTTAGTGAGATAATTGGCACATAGAAACCAGAAGCTGCTAGACTGCCCAAGACGTTGTGCCCCAGAGAGTGACTGTGTTATCTATGTTTTGAGTTCTTTTCTTAAACATCTCAGCAAGCCTAGAAGTGAAGTAGACATCGCCATGTTTTCCTTTCACAGCCTATGGTGTAACTTTCTCTATTATAATATTCCAATTAGCCTCAAACCAGCACAACAACAACATATACACACATACATTGAATTATCTGACAGAGAACTGATCATTACCTCTCATCCGTTTTGCTATAAGCTTCTTATTTCAATCTATGTGCTGTTCAGAGGAACAGTAGGATAGAGGAGAAGAAAGGTTAGAAAAACCCAAGGTATTTACTGCAATGCTGTAGACACAACCACCTACCTGGTGATATTGCAGTTGCACTAAACACATTTTTCAGCTCAGTGTTTGTTAAACAAAACCAGAAGCTCTTTTATTTAGCAGCTTATTTTGTGGGGCTTTTTGTTCACAAGGTACAAAGATGCTGTAGATGTCCTGGGCAGCATTTTCTGTGCCTCGCAGGAAATTGCTCTAATGTAAAAGGCTGGATACAAGCTATTCCAGAGATCATAATGGCTGTCGTGCTGGCTCACATAAGGACAGCACTATCCCTATAATAGTCTTGAAAGCTTCTTAATAGGAAATACCAACCAAACTCAAATGTGTTAGATCTCCCTGCACTATCATTACAGAACACTCTGCCATCAAAAAGTTGGTAGCAACAAGTGAGAATGGGATCAAAATATCATGTTCTGTCAGTTATGGTGTTTTGCCTTTATAGAAAATAATTCCCCTTGAATGTCATCTAGGCACATGAATATTGCAGATTTCATGCAGATTTGTGAAGGTTTGATTCATTTCTTTATAATTCAATTTCTTCTCAGCTGCTAATGTGAGGAGGGAATTCTTTTTGTGTATATAGACTTCGCTCAGCATATGGTCCACAGCCAGCAGCAGATAACACCTCCCAGCTGTTGTATCCTCCAGGGCTGCTCCCACAGAGTTGGTCTGTTCAGAGTCTGTTTTCCATAATGCTTGTCCACAAAGGAGTGAAAAACATGGCTGTTTGCCATGCACACAACAGCAGGTAGCAAGACTTAAAAAAGCATCTCTGTAGCATAGCACACAAGAAGTTGTGTATCAGTACCCCCTGTTATGCTGGTGTAAATATGGAGAAACTCCGTTGACCTTGATAACATTTACCTCTAATTAGGGAAGAGGGGAAAATTGGTGTGTTTGGTGCTGGATTTGGAACTTGAAAAACAGGGTCCTTAGTCTGCTGTGAACTGCAGGAGAAGATTATACCTCTTTTCCTGGTTTGCAGTAACAGCTAACAGTAACCAGGATGGATGTGTGTTTCTCTGCTGCATATCTGTAACAGCTGAAAAGCAAAGTGAAACTGCAGTGCGGTTTCTTGTGTGTGACTGCTTGGTCATAGCATCATAGCAAGTTGTAGCTGCTACAGGTCAGATTCAAAGTGGTGACTCAAAATCCTATTTTCTCCTCTGGTATCTTCCTTCCAAGATCTAGCACATGATGTTATGTGTCATTTATAGGTTTAGCAAAACAAGTTTACCCTTCTTATTTATAGGACTTTTAACAGTCACCGAGGGTTGAGTAAATCTGCTGGCATCTCCTGTTCTGCAGCTGCCTGTTATGACTAGCTCAAGTTTGGTATGGCTCTTGCTGGCTTCCTTAATGCTTTGCTTTGTTTAAATTGGAGAGTTATATTACTTCTTATTGGCAAAAGTTTACATCTTCCAAACACCATACATTGGCTGAGACTAATCAAATTTATTCCTTGCTGACAGGAATATGGGAGGGGCTGTCATTTATTCATCTCAGTATGAAATGCAATTTTGTGCTGACTCTCCCCAAAAATGCAAAACCAAACAAGAGTATTACAGAATGGAGATATTTTAAAGATTATGACAACTTGAAGAGTCTTGCATTTTGGTCAGACTTACATGACTTTGTTATATTTGCAGTCTTAATACACTCCTGTTGATCTATCAGTTTTGTTGAATTTAACTCTCTAGAGTCTAATATTTGCAATCTGGAGAGCTCATGTGCTTTAGTAATTGTTTTAATCAAAGGAGATTGAGCATGTTGTCATGCTGGAGTAGCCTTTTTGTAGATAAAAGACTCAATCAGGCTGTAAATAAAAAAAAAATAATTAGAATCTCATCCTTATGACCACAGTATTTTTGTCTACTTTCTTGACTCGAGAAAGCTTTTCCTAAGAAGGGGATTTTCTATATAAGCATCTCCTGTATGTCCCAGGGCATTCCTGATTTTCTTAAATGCCTCCTACTGCATAACTTAAATAGGAAAAGAGGGTTTAAAGAGGTTCTTCAGACCAGAAACAAGATGTAGTTTCCAAATTACAGAATTTCTGTCATCTGGAAACAAGCAACATCTTCTTGTGTGTCATTAGGAAAATCACAAGTGGTAAAAAGATGAATTGCCTGACTAATTTACTGGCCTTTAACGATGAGATGACTCCACCAGCAGACAAGGAAAGAGCTATGGATGTCGTCTGTATGGACTTCTGTAAGGCCTTTAATAGAGCTTCCCACAGCATTTCTATTGCTAAGTAGGGGAGAGAGAGGTTTGACTGATGGATTGTCGGATAAGGAGTTGACTGGATGGCCACATCCAAAGAACTAGTCAATAGCTCAATATTCAGGTGGACACCAGTAATTAGTGGCAGTGGGGTTGAGTGCACTCTCAGCAAGTTTGCCAATGACAACAAACTGAGTGGTGCAGTTGATAGGCTGAAGGGAAGGGATGCAATCCAGGCATCCCTTGAGTAGTAGGTCCCTGTAAACCACATGAAGTTCAGTAGCTTATTATCTCTCAGATACTGCAAAGATTTATTTTTTTTTTTTGCTATCTGAAAATCACTTTAATAGTTGAAAAGAGAACTTCTGTCTACTGAGAAGTACAAGGCAGATGTTTAACACTTAGTATACTGCATAACAGTAGTAATCTGAAATGAGACAGGGGAAAAGAAGGAGTGCAGCTAATTTTTGCTTATTTTTTTTCACAAAAGCTTAGTGTTTTATGTGTGATGAAATGCTACAGCTCTGTAGTGGAGTGCTGTCATGCAGACTCTGTACAAGACTGAAATAAATATTGATTGAAATTATTTCTTTCCCTCACTTTCACTTGTATAATGAATTTTAGACATTGGCTAAAGGCACTGTTTTTACTAGAAAGAATAACTCGATAAGGGATGCTCTGTTGCTGTCAAAATATTGAGAACAGTGATGTAGACTGAGTTCAATTCTCTGCCTATGGTGATTCTCTGAGTGAGTAGAAGCAGACTGAAGCAGTTAAGGTTTAGAATCTTTGCTGCCTCCTGTGGTTCAAAGCTCATTTGTGTGTGCAAATCTGCACACAGAGCCTGAGAACTGCACTGCAAGCTGCCTGCAGAAATACTGATGTGAGGTGTGTACTCTCAGTTTATAGTCAGTATTGGTGGAGTTCACCTATGTAGACCATCTGCTACCTCTCTGTGGAGCCTGTTCCAATGCTCTATCACCCTCACTGTAAAGAAGTTTCTCCTCCTGTTGAAGTGAAGCCTTCTATGTTCCAGTTTGTAGACATTGCTCCTTGTCTAATTGCTTCTGACCACTGAAAAGACATTGGCCTCACCTTCTTGACACCCACCCCTCAGCTATTTGTATACATTGATGAGATCTCTCAGTCTTCTCCAAACGAAACAAACCCAGGTCTCTCAGACTCTTCTCATAGGGGCAAAACTCAAATCCCTCAAATGTCCTCATGGCTCTCAGTAAAAAAATGTTTTCCTGTATTTAAACAGAATGTCCTGTATTTCAGTTTGTCCTATTCCATCCTGTCCTCTCACTGGGCATTACTGAAAAGACACTGGCTCCACCTTCTTTATATCCCCCCTTTGGATGTTGTTAAGCTTCCCCTGAGCATTCTCCTCTGTGGCGAGCAGTCCCCCACAAAATGATGGACAGCTTGTCCACCAGGACCACAAGGTCCTATCTCTGCCAAGCCACTTTCTGGTCAGTGAACTCCCGGTCAGTACTGATGCTGGAGTTGTTCTCCTTCAGATGCGGTACTTTGAGTCTGCCTTTCTTGAACTTCACGAGATTCCCACTTACCTATTTCAAGGCTTCCAAAGTCCCTCTGAATGGCAACACGATCATCTTGTGCAGCAATCACTCCTCCCAATTTTGTATCTGCAAACTTGCTGAGTGTGCACTCTGTGCCTTCAACCAGGTCATTAATGAAGCTGTTAAGCAACGCTCGTTTCAGTATCAGTCCCCAGGGTACACAGGTAGTTACTGGTCTCCAGCTAGACTTCATGCTAATGATCACAATCCTTAGAGTTTAGTAGTCCAGCCAGTTTGCAATCCACTTCACTGTCCTCTTGTGTTGTCCATAATTCAGCTTGTCTACAAGAATGTTATGGGAGACAGCTCTGAATATCTTACTGAAGTCAAGATAAGCAATATTCATTGCTCTACCCTCTTCCACTGAGCCAGTCATCTCCTTTTAGAGTGCACACACGTTGACACTTATGTATACAATGTGAGTATCATGTTGTGCAGGTGCAGGGCCTCCCAGTTTTTTAAATGTACATCTCCTACATATTATATAAGAGAAATAGTAGCAACAGATTCAAATTATCTTGAAAAATCCTGAGGGCAACTGAATTATCTTTGCAAAATGAGGGGGTGGGTTTTAATTCATACATTTTTCTTAATTTCCTGGGCATTGTTGGAATAGATATAAGAAAACCCATTCTCCTCCCCCGCCTCCAGTATAAGTACAAAGACAAAGTTGAAGATTGGTTTAAAGGAGTTTTAGTACAGAATTAAGAGAACAACTTTTTTTCCTCCTGTATTTTCAGTCCAAGAGCGGAAAAAAAAAAAAAAAGTATGAAAAGAAGGTGTTTTGTAGGGTTTCTAGGACAACATTGAAAATGCATAAAACCAAGGTGTTTATGAGAAAAAATTCATCTTTAGAAGGCTTTTTGATATATGAACTCAGTCTAAATTATCTTCCTATTTTTCCTAATACCAAAGTATAGGCAGGAGACATTATTTTCCACAGGGAGTTCCATGATATGATAGAAAAAGATGCAATCATTCCTTTTATTTTCATGCATCTCAAGAGACTGTAAAATCAAAAAAGAGAAAATAACTCCATTTCTGAAAGAGGAAACTGGTGGAATTCCCAATTTTTAATCCACCAGTACAATAAGCCAACAAAAGCTTTGCATAAAAATTCTTTTCATATTTATATATTTATTGAGTACACTCAGCCACTGACATGCCAGCTCCTTCCCTAGAATTCCATATGAGAGGAAATCAGTGTAATTCTATTAGAATGAGGCTGGGTTTGCAATCTGAAGAGCCTGGGTAGCTGGAGACTAATTTTTCTTGAAACAGCTAATTTCACAATAATTTCTGAGATTCCATTTTGCACGTGGTTTAGGAAAGTGTGTTAGAGTGCTTTGGAGCTTAGAGAGCAATTACTTTTGACACACTACAGAATGAATAGCGTACCCATTGGAATATAAAATCATTCTCTGTTTGGAAGCATACTTGGCCCATGATTCATAAACATACCAATATGTTATTATGTGCTATGTGAAGTTTGCAAATTACTGTTATACTGCTTCTTTCATTTAGAGAAAGTTTCTTGTTTTTAAAGTGCAAATAAAAATTACAGAGGTTTGAAACAATGACTGTACTAGCATTGACAGTAGCCTAAGGAAGGCACAAAGACAAAAGTCAGAGTATCTTGACCTTTATAAACATTTCTGATTGTGAGAAAGCCTGTATGTTTTTTTTTTTTTTTCCTTTGGAAGACCATAGAATGGTCTCAGTTCACAAACTCATGCATTATGTGTACAAGGAAATTGTGACCTTCCAGCGTTTCCTGGCTAAAGCTAGATCTGCATAATGTTTTATAATGACCAAAACTGTTTTGAACTTTGAAAGTCTCAAAATGACATTTCTGTGACAGATAGAATCCACTGCAGTTTATTGATGTTTCCTGAATTACTGTTGAAGATCACTTAAAAATGGACCAAATCCTGAAATTTCTTCTTCATGTGAAGTCATCCCATAGCAGGACCTGTTTAAATTAAATTACAGAAATTAGTTTTTGTAACAGAGTTTGGACTAGGAGTGATTTTGGCCAAAATCATGAAATAGAGGGCATCCCTTTGTGCAAAGGGTTCAGGAATTAAATCAGACATATGTTTTAAAGAAATTATGATGTTAGAATTAAAGTTGTTTGATCCGCTAAAAAGGAAAGATTTTATAATAACGTATTTGGAAAAAAAAATGGAAGAGGACCAAGCTCTGAGCTTTTCCTGCCATGTGCTTGGAACTGATGCAGTACAAGGCTTAAACAAATCTGAGTAACTCAGAATCCAACGTGTGGATTAGGAAAAACACAAGGCCAGATATATATACATTAATAAGGAACATACAGCATTGGATATAGATAGGAACAATCTCAGATAAAGTAGTGTGGTGTTCAAAAGTTGTCACTTCTGAAGTCCTGGAATCAAGCTTGCCTGGCAATTGTCCCGGTCCATGCTGCCAGAGAACTTTGTCCCTTTGACAGATGTTGTTGGAAGTCAGCAGAGTTTTTTAACAATATTTTTAGTAAGGGGACACCAAATATTAATAATCAGAAACTTAGAGATTGTATGTAGGACACTGACAGGATTTAATCTGCTGCAGATAACTGTTTGTATAGTCATAATGCTATGAAGTATCTCCGGTTATCTGACTTCAGTCTTGGCATATCGATGCACATACTAGATACCGGGAATGTCAAAACAGATCCTCCTTCTGCTAAAAGCCCCTCACCCAGGAGGAGAAGTGCCATTGCCTGTTGGATAGAGAAAGCCGAGCAACTGACACAAGGCCAAGCTGATGATGTGCACACACCAGGTCACAGCAAGACACATCAGATCCTTTCCCTGCAGGATCTCAAAGAGACTGGATGAAGTTGAATGTTACTGCCCCTTCTGCCACTGAGGCTACAGAGCTGCACTGCGAAGGGGAACAAAATAATGAGCAGGTGGTCTGAAAGTGTGTCTTTCAGCTATCCACCTTTTCTGGAGACTTCAGGGGTTGAATTTGAGAAAACATTGCTTAATTAGCTCATCAGACACCCTGAACCTGGAAGTAATTGGGTTTTAATTCACTTTTCATAATCTGTTTTGCTTTTATGAACTCTCTGTGAAGTATTCACTATGTAAATAAATAATATTTCCACTTTCCCCTCTTCTTCCCACACTGGGCTCATTTAATACTCACTTTGCTTCTGCCATAGAAAAAAAGTGCCATGAACTGTAAAGACTAGAGCTCTTTAGTTTAAACAAATCCTTTATTCTAGAGCCGAAAATTTAATTTAGTCTCACCAAAGTAACAAGCATATGCATCTTTGAAGGCATTTTTATGAATATATTAAAAGCGTATTAAATCATTACTGCCTGTCCACCTTGTCATCTAAAGGCTTGCCTAAAGATAAAAGGTTAACTCAATAATACAGCACTCAGACATCTGCAGGTGGACTTCAGTGGAATTTGAGGTACATCTCCAGGGAGCAGCAAAATACTACGCAGAACCACTTCAGGTAATGATTGAGAAGGTTTGGTAATTGAAAGCAAGGCACCAACACATGCATGGCCATATTATTATATGATGGATCTCTCTAGTAAGAGAAGATTGCAGTGAGCAACCCCTTTGACAGGTCAGACCCCATCCTGGTGAAGGGCTGTGCAGTGAACCTTGTGATACTGAAGTACATTGAACATAATATCTGCCACTGTCAGCTCAATTTTCTTGTATTTTTAAGCCATTACACCTGCTGGATTTAGCTTTGCACATAAAGTTAGCTGCTTCATGCTCCCTACTCTGCTGTTTTGCTGATGTTTCCAGCCCCTCTTGTAGAAATGGCATATACTCCTCATGTTCACCCTTCTGTCACCACAGCTTACATGCCCACCCATGTCAGCCTGCTGAGCTGGTATGGTAGTGTCCAAGGTCCCTCCTTATTCTGATTGGTAACATCCTGGTGACGATGGAAGATATCATACATTCAGCCAGTGGGGACCCATGCCTGGAAGTCAAAAGGTTTCCCTGCAACTTACACACTCTGGTGAACTGAGAGTTGCTCTTGAGGCCTGGCCTCTTGAAACAACTACACCACACTTTGTTTTGACATTGCATGTAGCCTTTGTATCTGATTCACTCTGATGTTATTTCATTTTTATGGGATATAAGTCCACTCAGCCCTTTGCTGCCAGCAAGAAGGATTTAGGACTTTACCCTAGTCTGTTAGAGAAACGCTGCTTAATTTTCTCCAGGAGCTGATCCAATTAATGTAGGTCTTGAAAGGACATCTAGCCTCCACATAAAAAACACCAGGAGTGACTGCTTGTTAGCTAGATGTGATTAAAATGTCCCTCTGCCCTCACAGAATCATGGAAAACATCCAATTGGAAGAGACCTCACAGATCACCCAGTCCAAACCTTGACCCAGCCCAAGCCTTGACCCAACCCTGAGAGGTCAATACTAAACCATGTTCCCAAGCATCAAGTCCACATGCTGCTTGAACACCTTCAGGGCTGGTGACTCGACCACTGCCCTGGGCAGAACAGTCCAATGTTTGACAGCCTTCTCTGTGAAGTGGCGTTTTCTACTATTCACCCTGATCCTCCCTTGGTGAAACTTGAAACCGTTTCCTCTAGTCCTGTCCCTTGTCATCAAGGAGAAGAGGCTGCCCCCTCTTCACTCCAACCTCTCTTCAGTTCATTGTAGAGAGTGATGAGGTCTCCCCTCAGCCTTCTCTTGTCCTGATTGAACAACCTCAGCTCCCTCAGATGCTCCTTGTAGACCATGTGCTCCAGACCCTTTACCAGCCTCATTGCTGGTCTCCAGACATACTCCAGAGCCTCAATATTCTTCCTATAGTGAAGGGTCCAGAACTGAACACAGTAATCAAGGTGTGGTCTCACCAATGCTGAGTACAGCGGGATGATCACTTTCCTGTTCCTACTGACCATTATGTTTCTAGTAGAAGCCAAGATGCAGAAATATACAAGTTAAAGGTAATACAGAAACACAACACCCCTCTCAGAAATCAGAGACCCCAGGAGGGGCTCCCAACCACCCTTCCACCTTCTCCCCACCCCTATACCTTACCCAAGGTTTGCCTTATGTGCAAGGTGAATTTGGAGGATCGGTCAGGGGGGTTAGAAGGAAAGTGGTTAGTGAGGTTGCTCGGCAGAGAGGAGAAAAGCCAGAAGCTGTTAGACAGCCTGAGTGCTGTGCCCGAGAGGCTGTGTTACCTATGTTTTGAGTTCTTATTGTTATCCGTCTCAGCAAGACTATGAGGGAAGTAGATATCACCATTGTTTTCCTCCCTCAACCTATAGTGTAATTTTCTCTGTTAAAAGATTCCAATTAGCCTCAAACCAGCACACCCTCTCAGAGTTGCAGTTTTCCAACCACACCTCCCCATGGGGTCGTTGTGACCCAGGTGGAGGACCTGGCACTTGATCTTGTTAGATTTCATGTAGCTAGCCTTGACCCATCAGTCTAACCTGCCCAGGTCATGCTGCAGAGGCTCCCTACCCTCTAGCAGGTCGACACCACAGATGACCGCCCAGTTTGGTATCGTCTGCAAATTTACTAAGGGTGTCCTCAATTCCCTTGTCCAGATCACTGACAAAGATATTAAAAAGGGCAGGTTCCAGTACTGAACACAGGAATACCACTAGTAACTGGGAGCCAGCTAAATTCAGTCCATTCACCACCACTCTTTGGGCCTGACCATCCAGTCAGTTTTTCATTGAGTGCAGCGTGCACTTATCCAAACCTTGTACCGTGAGTTTCTGAAGGAGACTGCTGTGGGAGACAGTGTCAAAGGCTTTACTAGACTCCAGGTAGACAATGTCCACAGCACTTCCACTAGGCAGATCACCTTATTGTAGAAGGAGATCAGCTTAGGCAGGCAGGAACTGCCTATCATAAACACATGCTGACTGTGCCTGATCACTTGGTTGTCTTCTAAGTGCCATGTGCTGGAACCCAAGATGATCTGCTCTATGACCTTTCCAGGCACTAAGGTCAGACTGACAGGCCTGCGGTTCTCTGGACCATCCTTCCAGCCATTCTTGTAGATGTGTGTCAGTTTGCTAGTCTACAGTTGACTGGGATCTCCCCAGTTAACCAGGACTGTTGACAAATAATGGTGAGTGACTTAGTGAGAACATCTGTCAGCTCCTTACATACTCTTGGGTGGACCCCATCCGGTCCAACAGAGACAGCCTTGTGATCAAAGTAACACCTGGAAAATCCAACACAAATTTGAGTATTTTACACACAATGTGGAAAACTTTAAAGAACAGAAACAGGAAAATCCCATTTAAAATTCTTTAAACTCCTTGGGAAAAGTGTCAAGCAGTGATGCAGATCCCACTCTGAATACAGCATTAGAGATCAAGTTTGAATCTGAGGCAGTTGCTGCACTTAGCCCACTCCATCCCTTCATTACTCTACGGGATCATAAAAAATGACCCAAACCAAAGCAAAGCAACTTTCAGGTAAATCTATNTGGTTTTTGTTCGGTTTTTTTTTTTTTTTTTTTTTTTTTTTTTTCCAAATGGCATCTCAGGTTTTGCAGGTCTCTTCCCCTTGAGGATTATTTACTGCATCATGACATCAGTTACCCACACAGCCATATGTTTGTTCCAGGTTTATTAGTTCATTGTTTTCACTGTTCATGCTGTGTAACATCACATGGGAAGGCAGCAGTAGACTATGTGCTTATCCTTCTGATGCACAGCAGGAATGCTAAGGTTTCTGCTATGGGAAATGGCATACAGGCTAGAGGGAGGGAGAGACAATATAGTATATTTCTCTCTTGCTTTTAGTTGGTTACGTGTCCAGTTTTCCCCAAGGCTCTCAGGTATTCTGCACTGTGGAAGAACCTCAAATATTTCTGCTTCTTCAGTGACAGTGTGACAGATGGAGAGTGCCAAAGGAAGATGTGCACTCCCTTTTTGCATGCTCTGTTGCATGCAAAAAAGAGAACTTGGAATGAAAATGCTCTCATGACTACAGACGCTTGCATTGTTACCATGATTGTGTTCCTTAAACAACCAGGCATCAGGAGTGATATCAAGAAGGAATTGAGATTGCAAGGTTAAACACTGGAAAATTAGGAACCATAAGAATAAAAAGGTTATTTCAGCAATCTGCACTCACCTTCTCTGCCTGTACATTTGATATAGTATTTACTTACATTAAATAAAAATATAAACAATTTTTTTTTATTCTGTGAATCTAACTCCTGCTTAATTCTGCACATTTTCACAAAACAACAAGTAGAAACTCCCTCCTGAGGCACAGTGTCTTGTACATTTTGCCAGCAGAACGAAGCCATTTGTCTTAGAAAGAGAATATAGAGATCTACCCCTGACCTACTCACAAGAATCCCAAGCCCTGGAAGGAGAGGAGCCTTAGTTTTTGCCTCTGGTTTTACACCAGGACCACACTGTGGGTAGTTGGGCAGCCAGGTTGTACTCCAGCTGTGATAGAAATGGTCTCTTTCACTTCCCTGTTTCTGAGTGGCACCCACGGCAGATTAGCCTGTAGTAGGTGTGGGGGTGATGACAAAGGATGTCCTTCTCAACCTTGGTAGTCCCACTTAGACTTATGGCAAATCTGGAGCTTTGGGGAATTCAGCTGTTAAATTCTTCCAGAGCAATTTTTCAGAGGCCCCAGACACCAACAACATAGGGAACATACAAGTCTTAGCACAGGGAAACCCCCTTTCAAAACATCAGGGGTCTACTTAATGATACGAGAATTCTGAAGCTCTGATTTTCTTGGAATATCACTTTCTCATTTGACACAAAAAAATATTTGAGAGCCACATATCACTTTTGACTTGCTGGAGTAAGGTAGGCACAAGACCAGCATGTCAACAGTGATGTACGACCCCATCCACATGCTTGGCATTAATGCAGTGCAGAAATAATTTTAGTCTTTGCTATCAGTTTTCTCTAATCTGGAGGAAATTGCTTCAGAGGAGTGCAGTCTGGTTTACTACCCAGGTACTCACAAGAAGTTCTTGCAAATAAATGGGTGTCATTCACAACACGTGTTACTGGGTGCAGTGACAGTAGCCTCTTTAATTTTCATCATGCTCTTGGTAGCAACAGTGCTCCTTTGGGCTTTGGAATAAACCAGATACAGTTTGCTGACAGCTTGGGAAATTGAGTGTTTGCAAAGTGTCATCTCATGTGGTTGACATAATTCTTGCCAGTGATGGTGAGTCTGAGCACAGCAGCACCACTTCTTTCTCCTTGCTGCATCACAAGTCACTTGGTCAGCAGCTCAAAAGTGATACATGACTCTAAAGTATTTTTCACTTTGAAAGACAAAGGTAGAGTATGGAATGATTGCTTTTGGGAGTAGGTACACAAGATCTCTTAGGTCATCTCTACCAATATATTGACAAGATTCCCAGAAACTGGAATAGCCTGCTCAGGGAAGTGGTTCAATTGCCATCCCTGGATGCAATTAAATGTTGTCTAGATATGGTGCTCAAGGATATGGTGTAGTAGTGGCTCTGGTAGAGTTAGCTAAGCGTTGGAATTGATGACCTTAGTGGTCTTTTCCAGCTGTGTTGATTGTGTGTGTAATTCTCTCAAGACTTGTCAGAGCAGTAACTTGTTCACATGGCATTGATTCTGAGCTTCAAAGGAATAGTGAGACATCTTGGAGAAATGCAGCTCCTCTCCAGCCTCTATCTGACAGTGCTTTGGCTCTGATGATAGAACTTCTAAAAACCTTTGGAAGAAAACACCATAGGAATCCTATCACATCACAGAAGAGAATGGATAAAAGTCAGTTAATTCAAGGGACGTCATCCCTCCAATGTCCTATTTCCCCCATGGACAGCTAGATTATACTCATTACTATAACCACAACTAGTACAACTATAATTGTAACAAAATCTGTAACAAAAAATAACTCTAACAACTCTAACTGTAATAACTATAACAATACCTATACCTGTAACCACTATAACTAACGATAAGTATGAAACTATAACAACATTGTGGGAGGAGAGTTCCTTAGCTTCTTACTAAACACCATGTTTTCCTTTAAAGTTTCCTAAATCAACCAAGACTAGAAAGATTCAAGCTGGGTAAAAAAAAGTTGGATGAAATCATCAGCAACTGAAAATAAGGCCATGAAACAGCAAATCTAAGGATATTTTTAACTGCATCTGTTGCTATCTGTGCTGCCTGTCAAGACAAAAGCCTGTTTCATCACTCCTTTGTTTCTGACAAGTTATGTGTGAGGTGTTCACTGACCAGCTTTGTAGTCAGGGGGAAATGCAACTGCTTGTGAGATGGTCACAGCTTTAAGCAAACATCTCAAATCACTGAAGGAAGAGAGATACATTCATCGAGCCTATCTTTAGAGTAAACTGTATGTAGGCAGAAGTTAAATATTTAACTGGAATGTAGTCAGGATTCCAACCCTCTCTGTAAAACTAAATTCAGTCAACCTAAAATGATTAAACTGATTCATACTTCTTTGTTTTTCCCCTGTTTTGCTCAAAACTATTAAAACATATTAGAAAAAATAATTCAAACTTGTAGAAATCTTTATTGTATGAAAGGAACAATCATGTAACAACCGTAGCTGACACAATACTTTTCACTTATTACATTTCTAAAATAATTAAGCTAAATATTCAGAGCATATATATGCCTCTAGGCAAAGACTTAATCATCTGCTTTTTTGTTGCTGCTGTATGGGTAGTTATTTATGGTAATTTACCAGCGATGAGTGGAAAGCACTGCTTCTAATCTTCATCTTCCTTCACTGTTCTGCTGAGCATGCTGAACTGCAGATAGCTCACTGTGGTATGTTAATTGCATGTGGGGATTTATGGTCACCGTTTCCACTGATGTTAATGGAGAGTCTGTATGTTCATAAATCCTGCAAGGTTCCAGATGACAGCATGCTTACTAACTAGTAGATCTGGCTAGAAAATATTGAGAAACATACAATTATTCCCCTAATTTGCTTTGGGCTTGAGGTTCCCTGAAGGACCTGTGTGAATTGAATATGCTTTGGAAAGTATAATCAAAATATGGAGTATGTACTGCAAGTGGTTTCTGTTCATGGCTCAAATTCCACAACAGCAAGCTGCCTTCAATAACACACTAAAATTCCAGCTTGCCAACCCCATCCCAAAGGTATTCGTTGTGTGACAGGCAACGGAAGAGCAATGGGACAGGTCAGTAACTGCTAGGAGGTTACAACAGATACTTGCCATAAGTTCACCCATATGTAAACTCATACACATCTTTCCTAATCTGACAAAGATGCTCACAGGAAGTGAGAACTGAATGCTGATGTCAGTGGTGATTTGAATGATTACCATTGGAATCCAAAAAAGGTTAAAAAGGGATGAAGACATACTAGACAGCCCCAGGTGCAAGCAGAGCATTGACATCCTGCAGACTTGACCCTGAATGCCTAGGGCTGAAAGCAGATCTGATGTTATCAGATCTATTGCTCACAGGTTGTGTAGTTGATTTCACAAGTTCATAGGCATACTGGTGGGAAGGGACCTCAGAAGGTCCAACCTCCAACCTCCCACTGAAAGTGGTCCTCATACCAAGACTAGATCAAGTTGACTGCAGCTATGTCTAGCAAAGTCTGATAAATCACCAAAAATGAGGATTCCCAGTCTCCTGGTATCCTCTTTTCAATCATTCCTTCAAATAATTGAAGTTTGCTATTAGCCTCCCCTCTATGAGGCAAAGTAAGCGGAAAATTTCCTGGTAGCACTGAAATGAACTCCGCAATTTGTCATTAACCTTCTTTAACTGGAGGCACAATATTTGTTTAAAAGTGCAGCAAGTCTAATCTGCTGTAGAGGATTTACTGACACCCTGAAGTCCAGTATGAGTGCTCATGCAACGCAAAACCTGCTTTTATTGTGTTGGTGATGTAGAAGGGTCTGCACAGGTGCATATGGATTGCACAGGGAGGCAGATACGGCGTAGGGCCTTTTAGGCTAGGAAGATTCTGAAGCACAGCCTCAGCAGATACTTGAGCCTCTAGAGCATCCTGAAGAATGGGAATGGAGCTTGATTGAACAAAAGTGTGTTGAGTGTAGATTACAACTGACATTCGTGAGCTGGCTGCATTTCTCCGAAACTCACTGGTTAGTAAAAGTTTTTAAATTACCTTTTCTTCATGAAGATAAACAGGTCAGGAAATAACTTTCATTCAAGCACTAAACGATATCTTTTAATGTCTGTAAGGTTTGTACAACGCAACCTTATTAACTTAAATACACAGGGGTTTTACACTATATAACAACAACAAAAAAAGTGATTTGAATTTGCCTTTGGAAACAAAATAATTCTAGGGCAATTTCAAAAAGGTGTGAAAAGAGCAGATTTAAATGTATTAATTAACATTTCTACATCACTTATTCTTGAGTATCCAAACCTTTGGAGCCCCAAAATGATTTGCTAGAACTTGCACAGATAAGGTAAGAGAAGGAAGATATTTTCATCATTTAATTCCAAGGCCAAGTTCTACAGTGCTGCTTAAAATTTACAGTGCTGCTTAAAATGCAATTTTCATGTCACAAATAAAGACATTGTCTTTAAATAAAATCAGGATTTTTTTTAGGGCATACTTCAGCTGGCAGCTTTGAGAAACTTTGCAGCATCTGAGGAAATAAACTAAAATTGGAAAGGAAACCTGAGGCATCTGACACCATATATAGCTTTTGCTTACAGGCTTTATTTGGAGGGTGCTGGATTTCTTCCTCAGCTCTGTTGCACAGTCCATGTGCTACTCACAGTGAACCTATCTGTTAAGGCCAGATGTGGCTGAGGACAGCTCTCTACTTTTCCAATAGTCCACTTGCATATATCCATCTCTCCACTTGCCAAGGCATTACTGTAGGATACAAATAAGCTGTTGTGAACCACATTGTGTGATTAGAGTATTTTGGGTAGCTGTGTCATCTCTGTGGCATGTGGCTCCTTCCTCATGAGACAAAGAGTGGCCAGAGTGTGTATGTGTGCTGCAGACACCTTTTGGGTGGCATTAGTTTCAAGTAAAGCTGAGAGTAGACTGGATCTAAAATTCACTATATGAGTTCCCTTCACAGTCATAGGATAGAAATAGGTGTCTTCGGAGGGTAATTCACCCTCTTTGTGTTGTAGGCTTGTACCTGTTCCTCCTGACTGACTCCTAAGGAAGCATCAATAGTGCTCTAAGGTTGACAGCTCAGTGGCGTGGCTCAGGTTAGGTCCTCTGGACCTCACTTCTGAGGACTAAATTGATACATCATTCTCTTGCAATTCAGCAAGGGGTAAAAAAGTCATGGCTGTTTTCTTATACATTTTTTTCACAAAGCAGTCTGACTTTTTCCCATATTCCTCCCACATCCAGGCACAGGCTTAGTTTTGATGAGTTAGAGATTGGAGCCAAACAATTGTGAGTGACAATCAACAGGGATTAGTGTTGAAGGTACAACTGTAAAACTGTATCACTAGGAAGAAAAAAACAGAGGCTATAGACATTAAAATTATTGTTTATAAAATGTTTGCCAAAAGTTAATATATTAGACAAGTAACACCAGCCCAGCATTCCTGATAATTCTTCATTTAATTCATCCAGCATTCCTTCACTTACAGTTGTGATAGATCACTTATTTCTTTAGGACCATTCCAGCAAATAAGACCATATGAAGTCCTAACAGGACCTCTGGGACACAAAACACTCTCTAAGAACTTTGAATTCATTCACCTTTAAAAGCATAAAATAAACTATGAAATAATCCAATTCCTCATTGAAATTCACCTATAAACCATACATATTTTTACATCTAGTTTCTCAAAAATGTCTTCTTTATTACACAAAGCTTTTCCAGAATTTCGTTGCTAATCTTAGAGGCAAATCAAACACAGCAGTTCTATTTCTAAAAGGCAGTAAAAACACTCCTTAGAATGTTAAAAATATAAGCATATGTTGTCGTGTATTTTATTATCGGTGCATATTTGCAATAGGCAAAGCCACACAGTTTAAAGAGTATTAATAAAATAAGAAAAAAAATTCTTGATATCACAGAATGATAGGGGTTGGAATGGACCTAAGGCATTCATCCAGACCAACCCCTCTGTCAAAGGAGGTTCACCTAGGGCAGGTCACAGAGGAATGAACCCAGGTGGGTTTTGAAAGTCTCCAGAGAAGGAGATATCATTCACACATCTGGAGAACCAAGTTTTGTTTTAACTGATGATGTCATCTTCCTGGTAGAAAGTACAGAGGAGGGCTGAGGGATAACACAATAACTCTTCTTGGAGTCTTTATAATTTTTCAGTGGTCTGGTTTGTAAGATTTGTAATTATTTTTACTGTACATGTGCCTGAAACAGATGCAAAGGCACATTTTAGCAAAGAAAACCATCAAAACCTCGTGGAATTTCACAGGTTTCAGGTGAAAGTATTTGAGCAACTGTGCTTGTCTCAGTTTGTCTGAGCAGCAATAGTCCCAGCCACTTTAGCAGGGCATCAGGTGTGACTGCACCACTCTGCATGTGGCCCAGTGAAACAGGCAGTAGAACTGAGTATGTGAAGGTGTAATACACTGCTTACTGAGGATATAGCATGAGAATCCAGAAGATGTGGGGCCTCTAGAAGGTAACATGATTATTAAAACAGAAGTGTCCTATTCGACCTACATGCTGTCTACATTCCCAAACCTACCATCACACATCTTCAAGGAAAAAGATAAAAATCATCTAACAAAAGCTGTGTGTGGTTCAACAGAAACAGTAAGAAGGATATTAAAAGAAGGCAGCTAGAATTTACAGTAAGGAAAGGTTAGCAGAATGAGGGACCACCCATGAAGCATGGCAGGTCAAGTTAAAATAGAAAAATAGGAGAGCTACAGGAGAAATGAAGAGTACCTTGCAAAGTGGGTTAGCAAAAAATCTCTTCAAATAGCTCAAAGGCAGGAATACAGTAACTGGATGACATTGATTTGGGAGTGTTGAAGAGCTCCTATATAAAATTTGGGGGCCATGGGCCAAGGTACATGAACTGTCATTAAAAACAGCCTTTGTGCCAGAGACCTTGTGGATTTCAAGTGAAACTCCTATCCACAAAGAGGGTTCACAAAGGGGACTCCCAGTTAGTGATCCTGACTTCCAGCCCTGGGAAGGTGGCAAACTCTAATGTAGAACACGGATCGCTAAACAAACAGGTTAGCGCAGTCTCTCAGTAGAAAGTCAGTAGAGGCTTTGTGAAGAGCTTAACAGCTGTTGAGGTTCTGGGAGGGTGATAATGTAGACAAGGGCATGTAGATAAAGGGTTCACTCATACTTAGGTATACCAAAGGTGGATTTGCAAAAAGCTTCTGACAAATTTCCACACCAAAGGTTGTGAAAGACTGCGAAGGCTGTGAAGGCTATGAGACTGCAGAAAGGTCCTTCTTGCACTGGAAACTGGTTGAAGGATCGCTGCGGGGACTGAATTATTCTGTGTCATTTTCTGCCAGTTAGTAAAAGAGACGTACAGGGAAATGTCCAAGTTGGCAGCTGATACCAAAATCTTGTCTGTGAAATGAGAAATTGATGTTGAAAAATTCTATAAAGACCTCACAAAATTAAATTAACTGAGAGGTTTGGTGTACATAAATCTGAGGTCACACACCTAAGGAGAAGTAATTCAACCATGCATGTACAATGATGGACTTAAAAATGGTGATTACAAGGTGAGCAAGAGAACTTCAAGTCCTTGTGGGCAATTCTCCAAAACCATTGGCTCAGTGCATACTGGCACCCAAAAAAAGCTGATAAATGTTATTTCAGTTTACAAAAAGGGCATGAGAGAAGACCCAGGGAACTACAGACCTGTTAGTTTAACCTTAATTCCTGAAGATTGTACTAGGTACTGTTGGAAGGTGTTTAAAGAATATGATCATTAGCCACAGTCGACACAGGTTCACAAAGGGTTAATTTGTTACCTTTCTGTGATAAGATCATCTGCCTGATGAATGAAGAGGAAGTGGTGGATTTTAGCAAGGCTTTTGATACTGTCCCTCACATAATCCTTCTGAACAATTTTCCAAGTATGGGATGAGTGAGTTTATGGTGCACTGGGTGAAGAACTGGCTGAAGGGCAAATCTCAAAGGGAGGAGCTCAAAGTAAATGGAGCTACATCTGGCTAGTGCACAGTAAGAAGAAGTGTTTCACAGGGGTCAGTGCTAGAGTTAATTCTTATTCAATATGTATGTCTCAGGGATCTGGATGCAGGAGTTGAATGCACCATTAGCAAGTTTGATGATCATACCAAAATGGGAGATGCTGTTTACTCTCGAGGGACAGTTTGCCTTGCATCTGGATAGATTGGAACATTGGGCTAAGGTTAATGGGAAGACCACCATTCTTGACAGCTTCCAGAGTAGAGGAAGTAGGGAGGAAGGTGTTTCTCTCTTTCCCCTGGGATTTAATGATAGGAAATGGATCAAAGTTACACCAGAAGACATTTGGATTGGACATTATGAAATAGTTTTTTACCAAGATGGTGGTCAAGCATTGAAAAAGGCATCCTAGAAAGGCAGTCAATGCCCCAAACCTATCAGTGTCTAAAAGGCATTTGGACAATGTCCTTAACAGCATGCTTTAAGTTTTGGTCAGCTCTGATTTGTTATAATCTCTCCCAATAGAAACAGTCTGTTGTACTCTATTCTAAATAGGAAGGGTACGACTAGTCTCAACATTTTACTACTTCTCAGGAAGTATTGAGAAAAAGATACCTCTGTGCCATTATGTACATTTAGTCACTACAGAAAACCTTTGTGATCCATATCGTGAAAAACATCTGCAGTTGTGGTGTGTGCGCAGTCAAGAGAAACCAAAAGATTAGGACTATTCAATTTGAAGAGCAGGTGGCTGTGTACAATCAAGCTACAGTATCTTAAAGACAGCAAAGATAGCAGCTAAGAATAATTCCTTACCAAATTGTACAAGGGGATCATTGAAATCAGTAGGGAATTTTCTTTAGGTAGATCTTGTTTTATAATCTAAATATCAAGGTGGTTTTGATCTGTGGTTTTGTTTGTTTGATTGTTTGCTTTTGTTTTAATTTTTTCCCCTTCGTCCCAGGAGGTTGCAGAACTACTTAATTAGAGCAGATTCAAATAAGTATTAAGCAGCTTCATAGAAGACAGATCCAAAACAAGTACTAAAGGTGAAAGACAAAATTATTTAGATTAGATTTGGGAGATTTCTAATGAGAGATGATGGGGAAGTAGGATGGGAAAGGACCAAAGCAAAGTGACAATGTTTCTGTGCTCTTGAAATAACTTCTGGGTGAGTCAGGTCCCATTGTGGACAGGTCCTGGTCTTATACATGTCCCTGGACAAAATACATGTATTTTTACTTATTAAGATTTATTCTTGCTATAAGGCTCCTGACAATATTTATCACGCCTAGAAAAGTCAGAGTTCTGAGAAAGAAATGTTACTTGTTAAAATTGCCTGTGTTTCTAATCTCATCTAGGAGCTGAGGGCTATGTAGGGGAAGTGCGGTTTTTAATGAAAGGAGTCATGCCAATCACATATCAATTAGCACAAGAGAAAAGGAGGGACATCTGTGGCAAATCTAACTATTCCTCATGTACAAGTATAAGGCTTGAAGCCCATGATGAAAACGACAGTGCAGGACTGCACGCCGACATCATAACATGTCAGCTGTGATTACAGCTGTCGTGCAGTCCGTGGAACAAAATAACCTTTAGTGCTTTGTGCTGAAGAAAACATTTCTCTGCCAGGACTTTGTCCTAATAAGAAAAACAACCAGAGAAGTCTGGCTTCATCCCACCTGTGTCACTTCCTTTTATGACTTGGCTTTCACCTCTGTTGCATCTTGTGGAGCCCATGCCCCACTTCATCCTGGTACCCCTCCGTCTCAACACTCCTTGGGGGAAAGCACTTCTAGGATGCATGTGGGAGTACCTGTGGAGATCAGACTTGTGACTGGAAAGTCTCTGTAAGCCAGACAAATCCTTCTCTCCAGCTAGAACTCTGCTGTGGGCGGTGAGCTGGCAGCTCTTGTGTTAACTACTTGCCATCCTCTCGACCTTAATAGACACTCTGTGTGATGGGTTAGAGCTCCCCCAGTAGAGTAAATTCACTACAACTCAGAATTTGGAAAGTCGAAAGAAAAATGATAATTGTATTTCTTATAACAGTATAAGGAGCATAAACTACTACAGAACATAATAACCTTAAAGAAGGTGGGGATGGGATCAAGCAGTGGCAAAGCAGCAAAGTAGCAGCTGAGACAGAGGTGGGGGAGGATAGTGGCAGGGGAAGATAACAGCGGGCAGAGCAGAAGCAACAAGGGGCAGATACAAACTGTGCTCCCAGACATAAGCTTTTGATGCTCCAATGAAATTATATAAACTTATCCATTGTTGCCATTTTATGGCCTATCCCTGGAATGTTCACCTCTCTACTCAGAGATTCAAATTCTCTTCTGCTTCTATGTTTCTCTGTTCCAAATTTTTTATGTCTGAGCTAGAAATCTAGCTCAAATGGCCACACTCTGCAAGGCATGATTTTATTTTATCTGTACAGATCCTGAAGCTGACCTGGCACCTACTTCCCACAAACTTACTTGCTAGATGTTTTAAATTCCATGGTTGCTACTTGCTTCAGCCATTAGATATGTTTGAAAATTTTGCCCTAAATCATGTTTCAAAATGGAAGTGGTTTTTTCCCATTTGTTGTTCCCACAGGATTTCTCCCATCCCAGGTGTTCTCCGACTTCTACTGGAAAAGGGATTGACACTTGGACTAATTGGTGGATGGTGTCACTTGATGTAATAGTGTTGAGAGCCGGGTGTAATTCATACACACTTAAACACTTTTGATGCTGTATGTGTAGCATTGATGTATGGAAGTTGCTCATATGGACAGTTCCCAGTCTTCCTGACTCAGCAGGGAGAAACATCTAACTATTGGCATTAAATGATTTTCATAGAGAGGAAAATGAAGGCACTTAATGGCTTGATGCAAAATAGCATCACATGGATGTGCAGCAGATAGATGTGTGCCTTTTAATATGATTATTTTATTTATATATTATTCTTCATTTTTTCCCCATTTGTATCTTGATCTGAGGCTTATTAAATTGCTATTAGAAAACACTGTGTGGTCAACATTATCTTTATGGATCAGTATACAAGATGGTTTAATGTTGGAAATGGAGGAAGAAAATGGTATGAAGGCATTCTGTTAAATCAATCTGCTCAGTTGCTATAAACCCTTCCTGCACTGCTGGGAGGCCTGGTAAAAAATCCTTAGAACACTAGGAACTTAGAAAAATTTGGAGTGTATTTGTCCTCATAGGAGACATCCCTCTTGTCTAGGAGAGTCCTAAAATCTTGACAGGACAGGAGTTAGAGAGGAGTTTAAAATATTCTGGGGAAAAAAAACACCAGCCCCTTAACTCATGCTCAGAAGGAGTTGCTCCACTGTTGATGTAAAGAAGAGTTCAATTTGGGACAGAAATTGAGATGAAGGGTCTTGTGGGACCATGTCTTCATCTTCACAAGGTTTTTGTGAGAGAGCAGATGCTTCAGAAATGATAACTGAAGAAACTTTCTGCAGCCACTTTGACTCTGTATTATTTCTGAGCAACTCATGGGAGCTATGTCTCAGAGGACCATGACTAGTCCCTGATGGTTCAGATTCTGTCCTTAAATATCTGGAGGCAGAGTCTGTTTCTGGGTTACTGTGATACTTGTGACAAATGTGTAGAGTTGCTCCTGCCAGGCACTGAACACTCTGATGAAATGAATCTAAAGAAATGGTTCCTTTGACAAAATTATTCAAGTGCTTAAAGCCGCAATCAGACCCCTCTCTGGACTAAGGCATGCAGCCTACTTTGGGCATCAAAGTGCCTCTAAAGAGCATGGTGATTTTGCTGATCCAGCATAGATGTGGGAAGATTTTGTAAAGAGGTGGGAAGGGATGTGGGGGATCAGGGCAGGGGGGGTGAAAGAGATGTTAATTCTGGGTCCCTCTAAGCTTGGATGGTGGAATAAAATGAGAGCTCTTCTCAAGAGAGGTCAAATGGCTGTGCAGTAATCACAGAATCATTGAGGCTGGACAAGACCTTTTAGATCATCAAGTCCAGCCTGCATAACCCAGCCCCTTAGTGGGCATCCTCCACAGTCAGGAGCCCATGTGACATTAACTTGCCGTTAGTGCACTTGTCATAGGGGCAGGACCCAGCGGCATAGCCCAAGTTTTTTCTGATCACTTTGTACACCCTATGCACCTCTCTTGTGGAGAAGGTACCAAAGTAGCATCCTGGATCTCATCCTTTATCTTCCTGTTTGTCCTGGATGAGCAACACAAGTCATGTGAATACCTTTCTTCTGGTCCTTTTCTGAGACCAGCAGTAGTAGCAATTCTCGTGGTACACTGAACTCCTATGTATTGGGACATTCTCCCTTCATAATTAGCTGCTACTTAATTCTAGCTAGGAGAATCATCTTGAGAGTGGCATGCCCTCAGTGGCAGGTATGTATGTGCTAAGCCTCCACCAGTTTCCCTGACATATTCCAGGAGGAGCTGGATGCTGCTCAAGCTCACATTTCCCAGCCTCACCTCCCCTCCTTTGCTGGGGGGTGGGTAATGGCATATCCCCGTCCAATGTTGTGTCAACCCCCTCAAACTGCCATACATGTCTCTTGAACTCCTTTCAATCTGCTGTCCTAAAAGTTTAATAAAGGTAATGACTGTTGCATGCCCCAGGGCATCCCTGTAAGTCAGCGAAGAAAGAGTGCTCTGATCTTGTAAATCACACTAAATTGCTTACATATCTCTCAGATTTGGTTAGTTTATTTGTTTTGCTTTTCCTCTGCAGCTCTCAGCTGGTGTCCAAGAAGGGAGACTGCATTAGATCAGACCAAATACAGATCTGAGCCAACATGACAAAATGTGGGACCATTTCTCTTTCTCTCTCCTTTTTATTTCCTTTTCTTTTCTTTCAGTACAGAAACAGCAAGTTTACTTTTGAGCCAGCACCTCACAGTCCCTTGTGACTACCACAGATAAAAAAAATATCATGTCATGTTGCTTGGTAACAATCAAATGTAAGTACTGTACACATCCCAAGGACTGCACTATATTTAATCAACAGTAAGAAATACTATATAAACACACCAGATTCAGGGGCATCTGCTATTAATTCAACAAAGGAAGGGTAATAGTGCTGCTCATAAATTTGAAACTCTTTACATATTAAATAGGAATTGCTGACAACATAGCACTTACCATAGAGCCTGTAAAAGTGGGGCAAATATGATTTGCTGGCCATTGATAAATCAAAGAAATCAAACCTGTGGAGTGAACCCAAGACAGAGCGAAGGTAGCTTGTCAGAATCAAACTAAACAGCATCCAAATTAACCTGAGCAATATCCAGGCTCAGGCTATAGCCACACATCAAAACATTCCTCTGCATATAAACATCCTGCCACAGGGGCTGATCAGCATCTCACATTAGTAATACTATATTCCCCGAGAAGGGCTTTCAAGGCACACATCAGCACAAAAGATGCGAAGTTCAAAGCCAACAATAAGAAAACAATTAGAAACAGACATCTACTCAAGGCTCCATCAAGAATGGCAAGTTTTTTTATTAGCACAGTAATCCCTGCCATGGCAAAGGACAGCACTCAGGGAAGTCAGAGACAAAATAGTCTGCAAAAAATAGAATAACAATATACCAGTGGATGGTATTTTATACGTGCAGAGTGGGAAGTAAACATTTACTTCAGCAGCAACTTTATCCAGGTTTGCTTCAGCTCGTACATTTTTGCTGCAACTGTTAGAGAAAGCATCCCATAGATATTGTGATGGTGCTAATCATAATGTGTGAGAAGAGACTTTGCTTTTAGCTTTAAAAACCAAAGAACAAAGCAATGTCTGTGCTGCTAGATCATGTTCTTCAGCCTTCCCTCTTTCTGTTTTCTGACAGCTGCTTCTTCAAGTGAAGGGTTGTGTCTGCACCAACCCAGAACTGCAGCCATTCCTGCCCCTGCCACAGTTCCTGTAGGCTGCTCTGGGATTAGCTTCGATTCTCCAGTCTTTACACTTCTTCTGATTGTTTAATTTCCTTGGCAAATGTAATCTTGGTGAATCGACACTGAAGAACCACCAGAGACAGGTGTTTGCTTAGAGGTTTCCTGTACAGTAATGCACTCCAGGAAGAGACATGAGGCCACTGGAGGTGATGACAGGTGAGAACTTCCTTGCAGGGAGGCCTGCACAGAGTGGCCCTGAGATCCCCTAAGTATGCTTTTGGTGAAATGTTGCATCCACAGCACTTCTCTTAGGTAGTGAAGGCAATTACATTGTAATGAGAGGACAAGGGGCAATGGGTTTAGACTGTCAGAGGGGAGATTTAAACTCAGTGTTAGGAAGAAGTTCTTTGCAGTGAGGGTGGTAAGACACTGGCACAAGTTGCCCAGGGAGGTTGTTGATGCTCTCTCACTGGAGGTGTTCAAGGTCAGGTTGGATGAGGTCTTGAGTGACCTGTTCTAGTGGGAGGTGTCCCTGCCTATAGTGGGGGGGTTGGATCATCTAGTTAGATGATCTTTGAGGTCCCTTCCAACTTAAACCGTTCTATGATTCTATAATACATGGTGAGGTTTACTTGAGGATGATCAATCTTCCCCAAATGTTCTATTTCTTTGCTATCAGCAATTTGATGTGCTGCATAGTGAAAATATTGGAGAACTTTGGCTAGGATTCAACAGACCTATACTGTTAAAAAAATATTCAGAAACATTAAATAAGAGAAAACCAATCTACAACAAGAGGTTTTTATACCAGAGGAGGGAATCCCTGCAGAGTTTTCCATGTGTGGTGACCAGAGTTACCTGTCACTCTCCTTCTCTGTGCTCAACAGTCTTTAGAGGAAAGGAAAGAATGGGTGTGGGAAGACACAGAATCACAGAACATTAGAAGTTGGAAGGGACCTCCAGAGATCATCGAATCCAACCCCTTGCCAAGACAGGATCCCCTAGGGTAGTTCACACAGGAACGCATAGAGGTGGATTTTGAAAATCTCCAGAGGAGGAGACTCCACAACCTCTCTGTGGAACCTGTTCCAGTGCTCTGTCACCCTCACTGTAAAGAAGTTTCTTCTCATGTTGAGGTGAAACCTTCTATGTTCAAGACACCATAAGCTTTTTCTTAATTTTGTTTCAGAAAACATAAATCTGCCTGGAGTGGGCTGTCAGCATGAGCTAGTTTGGGGTGGTGAGGTTGTAAAGAGAGTGCCTTGGAGTAAAATCAGCCTTCCCCTCCTGAATTGTTCAAATCTTTGTCAGCCCCTAGAAACATAAACTGAGTAATTTTGTAACTGTGCCTTATTAAAAACAAGTTATATAGAGAAAAATGAACAAGTTTTAAAAGTGGATAAAACTGGTGATGAGTTCCAGGTCTGGTCCTGAGCAGCAGGTGGTTAACAGGAACCTTCAAGGAGCCGTGCTTGAAAAGATGCCCCAGGGACAGTCTTTGTAGTCATACCTGTTAGCAATAATTTCTCCAGCAATTCTCTGAGGTTGTGAAATAAATCTAGGCTCCAATAAAATAGATGGTGCTTATATTTAATGATAACTGTGCTCAGAAAGAACTTGCCTATGTCAAGAGGGCCATAGGTGGAAAAAAAAAAAAAAAAAAAGCAAAATGTAACCTGAAGAATATTATGTGGCTATGAAGTTACATTTAGAACAATTAAATGGATATAGAGAGTAAAAAAAAATTAATGCAGGTCCTCCACTCTGGGATATGATTGTGAATATGTTACTCTTAAATCCTCCAAGACAGGTGCCAAGACAATTCACATACAGGTATTTCCATCCTTCACTGCCTGCCCTCACAGTGCAGTTTATTCAACAAGCCCAACCACAAGGCAAGATTTTTTTCAGGGACCCTAGATGCAAGAAAATCAGCCAACTAAAACTTCCAAGTATAAAGCACAGATGTCAGCCCTGGCTGCAGGTCCTAGGTTTATACCCATGGTTACTCTGTGCTGGTTTCTGCACAGAGGTTGGGTGCTTCACCTACTCTTCTGTGGAATAGTGACCTATGAAAGGAACAGTGAATTTGGGATGTTGTGAATGAAGCTTGTTTAAATAACAGAGCTAATCACCATGATCCCCTTATGACACAAATGTTTAGACAAAGTCTGCTCTGCTAAAGGTTGTTTCTGTTAAGAGGAGAAAATGATCCTACCATAAGGTTTTAATATCGAACCATTCTGTTTACTTATTGTGACTAATGCACCTCTGCTTCTCAGAACATAGCAAAATCAAACAGCAACTACCCATTTCTTTGTTCTGAGTTCAACCCTCTGCTAGTCAATTCTCAGCCCTAGAGGCCTCCCTTTTTACCTTGTTCTGGGACCTATAACCTTCCACCTTTTTTTTCACATCGACATAAACCTTTGGAAAAAATAACCAGTAACATTTCTTCTTTGACACATCATTTTTTTTTTTGTTTGGAGTGCTGTGCTCCAGAAGCCATTGTTATATCTGCTATTTGAGCTCATAATGGAGCCTAACTGCTCCTTGATGGTACCACGAGTGGGTATCAGCAGTTTCCACCACATCCGTAACACTGATTTGCTAGAAATGGCTGAAATCACTGTGTTGAATTATCATTAAACAAGGTGGATGTGCAGGGACACTAATCCAGACAGCACTTTAACAGTCACAGAAGCAAATTGCTCCATCACAAATGACAGCAATAATTGATTAAGCCAACCCAGTGAAGTCATTTGGGTATCTCCTCAAGACAAGTCCAATTCCAAGCCTCGCTGCCTTCTGAACAATGAATTTCAACTGGGATGAAGAGTCAAGAGCTATAGATAGCCCTCTTTGTTTTCATGTCAGTGTATAAACCACATTTTAAAAACTGGGGCGCTATTAATTTTCATTGGTTTCTGTCTTAGAACTTTGTCCAAATACAGTACATTTCAATTGTTTAAGCTGTTTTCCCTGCCCTCTAATTATTTTGTAAATTATGTTATCTTTTAATTTATAGAACTGCTCCTGAGTGTTGGGATCATGGTAGGCAATAAAATGAAACTGTTGGTTTTTCTGAGTGTCTTTTCTTTTTTTTTTTTTGTCACAGAGAAATTAAACAGCTTAAGAAATTAACATTTTTTTCCACAGTCATTTTCAAGTGCTGTGTCTTGCTCATTATTTTCAGTTGGAATAATGATTCATTAAGAGAAGGTCCAATTTGTTTGTGTGTTGTGGGATTTTATTTAGATACCTTGATGAAAGTACTTTGAATTACATGCCCCAGTTGTTGAACTGGGAGAATATCAGTTTTTTCATCTGGGAGAATGCCACTGTGAGACATGACACTCTGCCTGGGAATGACATCCTGTGCAGCTCCAGAAGAGCCACTGCAGACTGCCTGGGGCTCTAACTCTTTTACTTCATCCATAGCAGATGAAATGTAAAATTCCCTTCTGCAAGGAAGCCCTTACAACTCAGGTCTGGTTTATCCATTTGATGTTAAACTACCCTGAAGGGTCAGTTCCCTATTGCTGTGTGGAGCAAGGGAGGTCATTGTGAAGGTCATGCTTGCTTCACAAAGCTGTGTGATGGGGTTCATTGGGACCCAACAGTGACAGAGGCTCACCACACATGTGTCACTGAGGCATCAGCATGACACCTGTCTACCAAGAGTATTGCTGGGCCAAATATACTCACATATTTTTTAAAATTTAAAAGCAGGCCATGCCCAAGGCAAGGTTTACCCTGGCAGACAAATCCTTGAATTTGTAATAAATGAAGACAGAGCTGTTGACTGTGAAGCTTGTAAGTTGAAGGCCTTCTCCAAACCTTCAGATCTTGCACCTTTTCCAGGTTCCCACCAAACTACTCAAAAAAGCTGGCACCTGTGCCCACACACACGCCTGTGCAGCATGTAGAGCACAGGCCAGAGGCTACCTTTTGGGCAGTGCCATAAATATTCTTGAAGAAATGGTGAACAAGGAGATAGTAGAGGCCTGGAAAATGGAGACAGGAGAATAATACTTGGGAGAGGATGCAGAATGGGAAACGGTGTCGTTCACACGAAGAAAAAATGCTTTGGTGACAAAAATATGAAGATGAGAGGGAGTGGGAAGACAACAGAGTGTGAATCTGCCGTGGTAAACAATGGGGAACTGGGAATGATCATGACAGGTTGAACATCTTTGTAATAAAGAAAGATGAGCTGTACCTCTCCATGGAAATGAAACAAGTCAGGGAACATCTGTGAGCACAACAACTTTGTGGTCTGTCCTGGCCCTAGGTATTTATCAGGAGAAGTTTGTAAATGGCAGTGGTTTTGGTGGCTGAGAGATCTAACCATGAGTTACTCTGGGCCAGCTGGCCTTGCCTTCACTGACTAGTACAGGTACAGACAGTCAATTTGTATATGATTTTTTAGATCATGTGTCATCTCAGAGGTCTTGAGACATGGATGAAGTGCCTACAGATATGCAAAGTGTCATTAAACAGGATAGATTTTAGTTTCACAGCTCATGTGATATGGATTGCATTTTTCTTTGTAATCACAGTATCACCAGGGTTGGAAGAGACCTTAAAGATCATCAAGTCCAATCCACCACTACAGACCTCAAGACTAGACCATGGCACCAAGTGCCACGTCCAAACGCGCCTTGAACACCCAGGGACAGTGACTCCACCACCTCCCTGGGCAGCCCATTCCAGTAGCGAATGATATGAAGCTATCTCAGTGAGCAGGCAGCAAAGCTCTAGTTAGAGCATGCACAGCAATTCTGGTGCTTTCTGCCTCTGCAGAGTGTTGCCTGGTGCAGTAGGTACAACATCAGAATGATGCATATTGGGTCAGGGATTTGTCTAAAGAAGATAAGCTGTGCCAAAGGGCTTAGATCTTACTGTTTAATTAGGTTCAAGAAATCAGGTTGGAGAACAGAGGGACGAAGAAAACAGAGGAATAAAGACTGCAAGATGATGGATAAGATAATCAAAGCCTATCACAAAATGTCTTTGGAGAGATGAGAGGAACCTGAGAAGAGCCCAAGAGCTACCAAAGCATACACAGAGGAGACATCAAATATACTGAAGACTCATTGAGGTAAGAGTAACAATGTGAAGCTCACCACAGTGGCTGGAGGTGGCCAGTCTCAAACACATAGTGCTGACAAACACAGTAATTTAAGCTATCAGGAGAGAGCTGGAAGAGGCATTAAGGGGACAGGTCTGGAAGAGTTTACTGATACAGAGAAGGGACAAGGTGATGTTCACTGTGCTTTGTGAGAGGTCATTAGAGGGATTTTGAGGAACATTTTTCTGATGGTATTGAAGAGGGAATGTGTTGTCTGTAACAGCAGTTATCTGAAACAGCAGTGTGCGACTGCAGAAATGGTTCTGTCCCTACAGTAACACATAGCCATTTCTTTTTCTCTTCCTTCCTTTCCTTCTTTCCTTCCTTCCCTGCAAACATACAAACCGGAACACTGCAGGTTTAAGGCAGATGGTCTACAGGCAGAAAGAGATGTTCAAGCTGCCTGGTCCAGAGGCATTGCTGCACATTTATTCAGACCAGGGTCTATTTTGGGGCTTAGCCCCCTCCTTGGCACAGTTCTGAGCTCCTCCTATGATTCTGCCAAACTGAGTTGAGTCTCTCTCTT
>VWZE01019674.1:347606-358139 GCA_013396675.1 Eubucco bourcierii
TTTTTTGTCACAAAACTGTCTCATGTTGTTCTTCATTCACAGTCTCTTTTTAGAATCATTTTTACAGCAAAATAGCCAAAGGAAACAACATTCTATTGCATAACAAGACACGTAAGAAATAGTGAAGTGTGAGAAATTCATTATCAGGAATTAAATTAATCATCAAAAAAAGAGTTTGGCAAGCAGGTTAACTCATGCCTTTGTACTAATTTTATGACCCCCTACTATTGTATTGTCTGGTCCTGGCACAGCACTGTGTCTGGAGTTCCAGCCTGTGCTGCTGACTGCAAAAAAGCACTCACTTTGGAATGCTTTTCTCATTTCGTAAATCATCTTTCCCTAAAGAAAATCAACGAACAAGCGACCCAGACAGTTGGGTTTGCTCAATCCAACTATACTAGAGTCAGGCTGTACCTGATGCTTGCTGTTTCTCCCATGCATTTGAACACTGGCTACATGGAGCAGGAACCAGTCTACCTGCCCCCCAGCCTCTGAGCACAGTGTGCAAGTGAAGACTTCTCTCTAAGAAGGGGCATTTGCTGTGCTTCTGTTTGAACAAGCCACACCACTTAACCACGTATTTCCAGCACTGAGCTCTCCAGCAGCTCTACGCAAATTGCAAACATTGCTTCCATGTTCTCCTTGAACACATGCTACCAGCAGTTCTTGCAATGGTTGTGTATCTTCTACCAGTCTGTACTGCTCTCATGCTTCACAAATGCTCCTCTAGTGTCCCCCTGAGATGTCGGTTTTTCCTGTCAGGGTAGTCATGGACAAGACAGGTTGTCCTCTTGAGCCTGGTGGTTGATGGCACATTGGACGTGCTCACTACTGACACCTAGGATATTTACTCTGAAGCAGCTTATGGGAACGAGCAGAAGGAGAGAGAACATTTTGCCTCCCCAGCTTATTCCTTCCTACAGACCTTGTTCTGCAAAAGAGAGCAGTGCTGGCATGATGTAAGGAATTATTTTCTTGAGCGGTCATGTGGATGGATGGACAGATGGATGGATGGATGGATGGACGGATGGATGGATGATGGATCAATGAATGGATGGAGACCAGAATAAAGAATATGTGAGAATGAATAATTACAATTTATTTTAAAGGTTTAAATACAAGCATAAAAGAAAAGTGACAATACTATTCCTAGGATCATCTCTGTTTAGGCACCACAAGGCATATGGCAATATCTTCTGACTGTAGCAGTCCCCACCCCAAACTCAGAGCCAACTCTAGCTTGATTCTCCCAATGTTCCACAGAGAAGTGTCCACTTCTAACAACTTCTCTTCCTGTGGCAATCAGAGGAGGCACATATGCCAGAAAATCCTTTGCAGCAGTCTCTACAATAGGGTTTCATGTCTGTCTCTGTTAGGAGCATATTTGGTCTTGGTGCTTGTGTAACCCAAGGCCTGGAAGTGTGCAGCAGATGACCTCTGGACTGGTGTAATGCTCCTTTGTTTTGTGGGCTGGCAAAAGCTTGTCATGCACAGTCAAGACTTTGGTCTCACCGCCCTGTAGCAGCCCATCAACACAGTTTGGCTTATGGAAAGCCTTTTCCTATCTGATAACCTTCTTCTAACCACAGACCCCAGATAACTTTTGGCTGTGTACATGTAAACCATTATTAAATAGAAGCAACTGCCCTTAAAGTTAATTTAACAATTGCTTTTAGCTTGAAACTGGTGTTCTCTCTCCCTATATTCCCATAAATGTTGTTCTTCATATATGCAGATACAGATAAGTGCCAGTTCTACACAGGCCTCTTTACTACATACATCAAGGAAACTAAGGACATACTTTCATCTTCATATGTTTAGTAGGAAAGACTAACATAGATTGAAGTGATTGCTTTGCAATGAGAGCTGTACAAGTGAAACATACTACGCTTAGTTTCAAACTGGCCTTGGCCAGACTGTGGTTTTTCAGAATGTTTCAAAACTCAGTGAACTAAGAATTGCAAAGACAGCTGGAGAAATTTTCTCCATTTCTCCTCTCATTTTCTCTAGAAGTCTTCCTGGTAGGAGTTCAAAATTCACATTTTTGCCTATGGACATGATGATGTACGTGGGAATTCATGTGGCATATGCTCTAGTTTCTAGTTAAATCTTTCTGCAGTTGTAAAAAACTGCTTCTAATTTGAATCACCACCACCATAAGAGATTGTGAACATTTTCAGATGAATTACATTGAAATATAAAGTGTTAAGAAATCAGAATAATTTTCAACTTTTCAACCACGTTTAATGTACACCAATACATCAGCCTCTTGTGTATGTCAATAATTTATACATTCCCTTTACCTCGAAGGAAATGTAGAAATATTTCCTCTATCTCAACATTCAAATGTAGAAACAAACATTTGAACTTTTGGGGTTATTGGTTACTTACCTGCAGTTCTACCACAGGAGAAGGAAGACAAATTCCTTGTCTTCTCTGTTTCATGATTCTCAGCTTTGGATGACCAGTGGCTGCAAGGAGCCATGTCCTCTCTTTACTAGCAGTTACAAACAATTGCATTGGTGGTACCAGGACTACTTCTTCTACTAAGTCACAGGCAACACAATTTCAACATGAAAATCTATGTAAAAACAACCTGTTCTGAAATGCTGGATTAAACTGCACTGTCTTCATATGAGAAGTTATTCAATGATAAAATAAATGAATTACCCTATTTTATGAATTTGGATATTGCAATTATTGCTTCTGTGAAACTACTCTGAATTGATAAAATACATTTAAAAGTTACTTTAACCTGTATAATTCAAACCTGAAGTTACTTTTAACTTAACTTCAGACTCTGCATACATTTCTTGAAGGAAATCTGGCCAGACAAACTTCTTCATGTGTTTTTCTTTATTACTAACTTAACAGTTTCAGAAAGAAGACAGTGTGTCTCAATGTTAACGTAATACTAGGCTCCTACATGATATTAGAATGGTTATTTCTGTGGAAAAAAATTAATATAGAAGCATAGGAAAGAAGGAAGAACTGATAGAATGGCTTCTGCAATTAAAAAAACCAAGAGAAGGCAGAGCATAAAACACATCTCTGTTTGCAACAGCATCTGTCCCATATCTCAGTGAGCCTGCCTGTGCTGGCCTTGCAGGCCTCCACTGAAGCAGTGCTGGTGGACCACCACAGCATCCCCACGTTGCTACCAGATAGTCTACAGTCAGAAGTAGATCAAGCTTTTCTCAGCTGACATGAACTACCACTGATGTAAATAATCCACAGCTAAACTTTCTCCCTGAACCCATGAATCTTTCAGTGCTTCCAAAAGAAAGTCTGATATGTGAGGACTTGACTCTGCCTGATCTTTTTCAGCAGGCTGTGTCTGGATTCCCACAGCCCCTGGACTGGGGAGATCTTGTGAGCAGGCATGACACATCATGGTTCAGCCAACCTAAAATTGGCATTTTACTGAGGGACTGGGTAGAAACTGCCCCATTGCTCAACTCTCCCACTGCCTTCATTGTTGGCACTTGAAACAACTTGTAAGAGGTGATGACAAGTTTAGTGAGTGTTGATCTGCTCAAGGGTAGGAAGGCTCTGCACAGGGATTTGTACAGGTTGGATTGATGGGCCAAAGTCAATTGCATGAGGTTTAACAAGGTCAGGCACTAGGCCCTGCACTTGGGTCACAACAACCCCATGCAATGTTACAGGTTTGGGACAAAGTGGCAGGAAAGCTTTCCAGCAGAACAGATTCAGGGTTGAGGGTTGACCCTGGAGAGTTTTGCTCCTTCCTCCAGCACACGTGAGTGCATCCACAACTTCCAGAGCACGCAAGCATGCTGCGCTTCCACCCTGCACATTGCTTTACAAAAGTATCAGAGCTGACATTGCTGATTGTGTATTCAAGATATAGTTGATGTGCCTTAGTGTTGTGCACTGAGGTGCTGAGCTTGGAAAAGGCTGGGATATGAGAAAAAAGGGCATTGAGTGAATCCAGCAAACAACTCCCTAGCTGTTCTCATAGCTACTGACAAAACCCCATTAACAGTTAACAACTAATGGCCCATATTTAGTAAAATGGCAATTGCTTTGCATCTGTCTATAGGCACAACAAGCATCAAGAAGATCTGAGATACATTTGTCTTACCAAAGACAAAGATCCTATATTTTGTCTTTTGTCCCAAGAGCTGCTGCTGCTGTCTCTGCCTAAGCTCTGAAATGGCAAAGGCTTATTAACTGATGCTTTCAGTTTCAGGCAGGCTCTCTTTCACCCCAGGACTCGACTGCTGTTCTCATGCCTCTACATTCTCTAACGAATGTCTTTGTTTTGATGAACATGTTTCTCAAGTGCCATTGTATTGGGTCTTAGGATGAGTCTGGGCAAGCAGCGTAATAGACACAGCAAAGCCGAACAAACAGCTTGGTAGCGAAACAGGATCCCCAGAACCATGTGCAAGAGGCATCCCTGAAATAACAGGAATGAGCCTCATACTGGGAAAGTATTCAATTGCTGGGAAACAAGCTGAATTCAGCAAACAAAAATGGCTCCTTTATTTAGATAGCACAGGCTGCCACTTTTCCTCAGTGTCTGGCTGACAATCAAGTTCTGCAACCAAAAACAGACATGTCACATGCTTTCACATTTCTTGACTTTCACCTCAGCCTTGGACTGGTCTTCTTGGAGCCATCACTGGTTTCTCCTTACCTGGTGTTTTCCCTTGATGGAAGAGGTTTAGCTGGATGTTAGGAAGAAGTTCTTTGCAAAAAGAGTGATTAGCCATTGGAACAGGCTGCCCAGGGAGGTGGTGGAGTCACCGTCCCTGTAAGTGTTTAAAAAGAGACTGGATGTGAGTCAATCCTTTCTTGAGCATCTCCAGGGACAGCAACTCCACCACCTCCCTTGGCAGCCCATTCATAGAATCAGAGAATCAAAGAATCAGAGAATCAACCAGGTTGGAAGAGACCTCCAAGATCATCCAGTCCAAATTTCCAAACCTACTGCCACAGACAGTTGCTGAAAGCTGAATGTCTCTCAGAAAACCATTACTAATAGTTTCTATTTCTTATTGCTGCAACAATAGGAGGTAAGAGCTGTGCATCAGCTCCAGAGTCTCCTCTCAGGCTGTCTGAAATGTTTCAGCCCTCCTGAACTGTACTCAAGTTAAAACCTTACAGTTAAGAGATTCATACAGAACAATGGTCTTTGAAACACACGTCAGAGGCATCCTACATTTCCCCATGCACTTTCCTTCAGCGTGGTGTTTCATCTACCACCTCATACAGTCTGCTGTAGGTTAACATTGGAAAGGAAACTTGTGCAATGTGTTTTCTGACACAGAAAAAAGCAACTTGCTTATGTTGATACTTGACATATCACTGTGCATATCACCCAGAGGAAATGTCCATAGCTGGGATCAACAATTTCATCAGAGGGACTGAAATTAAAGTGATCAAACACAACTGTAGCTGATTTCCCTTCTCAGAAAGGACATGCTTAAGAAGGTTGTTGGAGGTGAATAAAATAACTTACATTTTGAATGCTAAAAGGCAGCAGGTTATTGGATATGTGTGGGTGGGTGTCTGACTGTCCAGAATTGAACTTTAGAACACTGAGGCAGAAACTTGGTACTTGCTAGATGTGACTGGGATGGTCTGTGGGCAAATTTTGATAATACATGAACTAAAGAAAAGCAGCACAATCCAAATATGACAGCTAATAAAGAGTCATGATGCAAAGCCACTGGATAGGAGGCTGATCAGATGCTGGACCGTTTAGGTTTGAAAAAGCTGGTACTTGGTGTTCTGGAGAGAAGAGTTGGTCCTAAAAATGAAGAAACCCTGTCAAGAAGTGATGTCAGAAAGAAAAATGTTAGAGGGAAGATCCTGAGAGTGGGGAAGAACCCAGAGATCAAGGAGATGTGGGGTGCCCAGGGACTTTGGTGCCAATACCCAAGGGCAGTAGTGGGAAGAAGCAACACAACAGGACCTGATCCAGCTTTCTGCTCAGGCTTTCCAGGACAGGCATGAGGTGGGACGTGGAGGCCTGAGTGAAGCAGAAAAATGCATGCAGGAGATAATGAGAGAGGGTAAGAGTTTGAATTGTGTCCACTGTTAGACAAACTGCAGTACTCAGATCCATTATACGTTCTTATTTACTATGCCTCACTCCTGACGAAGCTATAATTAAACTTTAGCAGAGCAGAGAGGGCTCCACAGATGAGTAATGCAAGGAGGTTTTATTTAAACAGTCATCTGTGGAACAGAAAAGGGAGAATGTCTGACTGGACATTTTTTTTTTTGACAAATAAATTTTGGGGTGTTTTGAAATGAAACAGTTGGCCCAACAGCTGGCACTTATTTGACTCCATAACATTTGCAAAGTGGGATGAAGATATTTGGAATATATTTTTGCTGCCCTATTTAAAATATGTTGGCAGGGGTAGAGACACTTAAAACTACTTTTTGAAAGTGTACAGATTTTATTTTCTATATCTGAAAACATTCTCATCCCAAATGAGCTTTGTCTGAATCTGAATCAAGTTGTATGGCAAGCAAGTAAAGAAAAGGCAAAGAATGATAGTTCTGTGTCAGAGAAAACGTAGGTGTGTGAAATACTGTTTCCTTCTGACAGGTCAGAGAAAACAAGCTGCTCCCACAAAATAAGGCACTCTTTTTCTTTTTTTTCTGGCTAGCTTTACAGTTACCCCATTCCTCAGAAAGCTCACAGAAGTGGAAAAGGAGGCAACTAGGGTAGCTAGCTACAGCAAACAGGATGGATGCTGGCAATGACATGAATGTGATTGCCATGATCAATGGTACTTGCATCTCCTGACTAAGCACATTTCTTAACTAAGTGCTGCAGAACATTGTTCCCATAGTGCCTGAAACCATACATACACTATAAAAATGAAGAGGCAAGGGAAAAGGGCTGAGCAATAGCCCATAATCAGTGCACATCCTGGCATGATATTAACCTGTGACACAAGAGCTGTCCCCAGCAATGTTCGGTGGTCTGTGGTAAGCACCTGGAACATGCTTGTCCTGTGCTCCTTGAGAAACAGTTCAGCTAGAAGCTGAGGTTGAGGAGATGGAATGGTGTGCAAGTGTAAACCTCCAGCAACACAAAGTGCAAGCCCAGTAAGCCACCCAGTGCACAGCTGTGCTGCTGCCTAGAGCTGGCTGGAACCATAGGGGAAGACTGCACTACAGTTTATAATAAATAAACATAAAGAGGTTCTCTGAGTTCGTGCCAATATTTGTCTCGTGCTGGATTACAGCATCTGTTTGCATGCACTCCTGACACCTTAGCAGCAGTGAGCACATTGTTACTCAGTTTTGGAGGATGTCTGCAGAGGGACACGCTCATGCACTGCTGTGCCATGCAACCTATGCTTTTTATCCCTGAGGGTCACTGAGGGGTCTCAGAGGGAGTCATTGGGGCAGGTGAGAATGGAAGTTTGTACAGCCTGGGTTGGAGTCTGAGTAATGCACAGTTCCTGTTTACAGCATCTAGTTCAAACCCTCCTTTTGCTGTAGTTGAGAAGAAAGTGAAATAGAATCACAGAATCATAGAATGGTAAGGTTGGAAGGGACCTCAAGGATCATCTAGTTCCAACCCCCTGCCATAGGCAGGGACACCTCCCACTACTACAGCTCACTCAAGGTCTCATCCAATCTGGCCTTGAACACATCCAGGGAGGGAGCATCCACAACCTCCCTGGGCAACCTGTGCCAGTGCCTCACCACCCTCACTGTAAAGAACTTCCTCCTAACATCTAGTCTAAATCTCCCCTCTGCCAGTTTAAGCCCATTGCCCCTTGTCCTGTCATTGCAGGACCTTGTAAATAATCCTTCCCCAGCCTTCCTGTAGGCCCCCTTCAGATACTGGAAGGCTACTATCAGGTCCCCTCGAAGTCTTCTCTTCTCCAGGCTGAAGAGCCCCAACTCTCTCAGCCTGTCCTCATAGGAGAGCTGCTCCAGCCCTCTGATCATCTTTGTGGCCCTCCTCTGGACCCGCTCCAACACTTCCATGTCCTTCCTGTGCTGAGGGTTCCAGAACTGCACACAGTACTCCAGGTGGGGTCTGACGAGAGCNATAGTTGCTTTAAAGTTTATTTAACTATCTGTTTGATGTTGTTGAGGTTTGTTTGTTGTGGTTTTTTTGTGGTGTTTTTTTTTTTTCTCCTATTCTCCTCTTTAAGTCAGAGGGTGTGTGCTTGTAAGAGAAGAAAACTAGATCTGGTCTCTTCTCACAGGTAAATAGTGATAGAACAAGAGGGAATGGCTTCAAACTGCAACTGGGTGGGTTTAGACTGGACATTATCATGGAAAGAGTGGTCAGGCATTGGAATGGGCTGCCCAGGGAGGTGGTTGAGTCACCAATCCTGGATATGTTTAGAAGTTGTTTGGGTGTGGTGCTCAGGGGTATGTTTTAAGGGTGAACTTTGTAGAGTTGGACTTGGTGATCCTGGGGATTTTTCCCAACCAGAATGTTTCTGTGGTTCTGTGATCTGAGCTCAATTAAACTTTCCCAAGTTTTGAGCTGGCTCAAATATGTTTCATTAGTGACCCCAGGAATCCAGACTTTTTCCTTTTTACTGTTGATCAGAGGGGTTAGAAAGAAGGGTTACCCAAAATAAAGATCTTTTTACTGCCTTTATGTGTGACTCAGTCTTGTCTTTCCTAATTTTCAGAAAGTGACTTTCATTCACTCTCCACATGCTGGAAACCCAAAGACACCTCTTAGGCTCAGGAATTTTCCCATTTTGGTCAATATTTTTTCCTTTCTCCTCTCCTATCACTTCCTATGCCTAGGCTTATGACAGCCACAAACAGCACTGCTTCTCAAATAACTCAGCCCCATAGAAGGAGGTGGGCTGTATTTTATTTTTCATCCTGTTCAAATAACTTATAATCTGAACAACTAATTTACCCAATACTTGGATAATGACAGGAAATATCAGAGGAGTGCAAATAAGCAGATTTTGCAGAGCCAACCTTCAGGCAGGCTAGCTCTTTCCATTTAAATTAATGCCTTATCCTTACTTCTCTCATTCCCTACATTCAGCGTACTCAGAATTTCCTTCCAGCCTCATGATGCTTTTGCACATCTGTATGCCAGAACAAGCCCGGTGCCTCTCCTTAAAGCACTGTTTAAATGCTGCCAAACCGGTGCACACGCTCTATAATGGCCCTCTGGTTTCCCCTGTCCTAGTGGGGGGGGGGCCTGGAGAGTCTGCCAAATGTGTGCTTAGGGGGTCTTGGGACGTGCACGCTACTCACACATGGGCATCCTGCAAATCTGCTGCTACCCACAGCAGGTGGGTGGATGGATGACTGCTTAAAGTCTTGCCCAGTCTTGCTGGAGGCTGTCTTTGCTACTCGTTCTGATGGTGTCTGCTGAGTGAAAAGTGTCTCCTGCAGCTCTGCGGGGAGCCCCGGCTCTATCTGCCCTGCAAAGGTGTCACGTCCCGAAATATCAGCAGGGAAACGAGCAATGATTTTTCTGGCACTACAAAAACGGTTCTGCGCATACTGCTTCATATCACAGCAAGACTGGGCAGATGATGGGCAGGGCTGGCAGGAAAAGCTGTTTTCTCCCGAAGCTCACGAGTCCAGAGAAAGCTCATGTCACTCCAGCACACCGGCTTCGTGCCAGCTGCTCAGATAAAGATCAACGCCTTGACTGTGGGCGCTAAATAGCCCTTAAAAGGTATCACAAGATCTAAGAAGATTAAGGTGCTTCATAGCTTTCACTTGCTTGGAAAGCTCTCGGAGGAGGGAATTTTCCCTCTCCCGTAAGTTGTCCAGTATCCACAGTAGTTTAACAGCTTCCCACCAAGAAAACCCATGGAGTATCTTAGAATCATTCCTGATACCAACACCCACTGCATGTCTTCACAGACTCAGCACCGGTATCTGCCTTTTGTTCCCCTTCATACTTTCAACTAAAAAATTAACTCCTTGCTGCTAACTCCTGGTAAGCAACATTCTTTTTTTTCTTTATGAAGATTGACAGCAGAGCAACTTAGTGGTTTAACCTGAAATTACTACCACTTTACTGAGACAAAAGCTGCCCCTTCATTTTTGAAAATGTAGCACCTGCTTCTTGGTTTGCCACCGCATGTGGTAATTAAACATTATCAGCCATTTTCCTACCCATACAACTGTCTGTAGATATGCACAGACACATATCCATACCTAAGTGAGATGCATTTAACCAACTTCTTTTACTCACATACTTGAGTGCTAGTAAAGCCCTGTCAACAAACTTCCCTCCTCACTGCCTTTATCTCAGCATGTGGGGAAGGTAATTTCCCAGACCTCTTGGCCATGTCACAGAGTAACCATAGAGTCAAAGACTGTTTTGAATTGGAAGAGACCTATAAAGGTCATCTAGTCCACCCCCATCTGCAAGAAGGAGGGACAACTAGATCAGGTTGCTCAGAGCACTGTCCAATCTGACCTTGAATGTTCCCCAGGATGGGGCTTCTACCACCTCTTTGGGTAACATGTATAATAATAATAACATGTATAATACTTGCTAGAGGGCAGGGATGCCATCCAGAGGGACCT